>CAWUFW010003659.1:1200000-1756032 GCA_963921515.1 Calotriton arnoldi
ACCACAATTTCATCACATATAGATCATTTCGGCTCAGACACAATCCTAATGGGGGGGATTTTAACCTCACACTAGATCCTACTACTGACACCACTGGACCGGGCCGAGTCACTAAGCCTCTGGCCACTAAAGATCTCCTCACACTCCTGCGATCCTCGCTGCTAGCAGACCCTTGGTGTGTCAATCACCCGGGAGTTCTTAATGACTCTTTCTACTCAGCTCCCCATGGTACCTGGTCTCGTATAGACCACTGGTATTTAACGCCACAACTATTGACAGAAGTGCGTAGAGTGGAATATTTCCCTCGCACCATCTCAGACCACTCCCCGGTATTGTTGGAAATCGCTTTTCCATCTCTCCCCAAACAACGCCCTCTGTGGAGATTCCCTGCAATGCACTTTTAGACTCCGTGTTCCATAGTGAAATTGGAGACGCTACAACCGAATTCTTTGAGCTGAATGAGGGCTCAGTCGAATCTCAACTCACGCTTTGGGATGCCTTTAAGGCATTCATTCGCGGTGTATGCATCTCCAAGCATGCCGGAGTCTTACGTTCCATTCAGACTGAATTATCAAACATTGAACAGAAGCTGAAAGATATAGACGCCCGTATGCAACCTTCCCCATCCATGACACTGCTGAGAGACCGTTCAGTTCTGCTGACAGACTTCACTGACGCTGCAGTTCGGGAAGTCAAATTTTAAAGGTAAATATGCTAGAGCACGGACGTACGGTGAGGGAGAACGACCTGGCAGAACACTAGCACGCCTCCTCAGACCCCAATACCAGTCCACATTTATCACACAATTAGACGTGGGTTCTGAACGACCAGTGACGACAGGGACAGATATCACACAAACTTTCCTTGACTACTATACCAACTTATATCGGACGAGAACCCCGCCCACTGGCCGGGCCCTCGATGCATATCTTCAAGAAATAGCAATGGTGTGGCTTGAGGATGGGCAGCGAGAATTTTGGGATTCTCCAATTGATGTTGACGAAATTAAGCAAGCCATAAAAGACCTGGCTAGCAGTCGTGCTCCGGGATCTGACGGGCTCACCGGGGATTTCTACAAAGCATACCAACATGAACTCGCTCCCCACCTCCTGGAAGTATATGATGCATCATTACAAACTGGCGCCCTCTCGCCGACTATGCGCGAGGCAATTATTACACTATTGCTCAAACCTGGTAAATCCCCCCAGAAATGTCAATCCTACAGACCACTCTCGTTGTTAAATCACGATTATAAAATCCTTGCTAAAATACTGGCCACTAGACTGGCGTTACTTGTTGACACCACACTGTCAGGCTGGTTTTATCAGGCTGGTTTTATACCGGGGCAATCTACGACACTTAACCTACGTACAATCTTTTCGGTAATCAAATGGAGCCCACCCTGCCTGCAGTCGCAGTTATGCTGGACGCCGAAAAGGCATTCGAGTCTTTAGAATGGCCTTTTCTAAACGCGGCTATGCAGAAATTGGGGATTCCTATAGGCTTTTTAAAATTAGTTAGTTTATTATACTCCTCCCCTGTTGCTCGACTTAAAATAAATGGCCTGATCACGCAGCAGTTTGGTTTGACTCGGGGCACCAGGCAAGGATGCCCGTTATCGCCATTACTATTTATTATTGCTATGGACCTGCTGGCTCTTCATATCCAGGAGCGCCACTTACACCGAGGACTGCAACTCCACACAGGCCCCCTCACTGCATCTTTTTAGGCAGATGACATTATGCTATTCGTGCGTCATCCCGAGGAAAAGCTACCCCCTCTTTTGCGAGAGGTGGTCCGGTTCGGAGTGCATTCGGGTCTGGTCATCAAATGGAACAAATCTGAAATATTTGCTCTGACCCCTGGTACTCATCCCTGCGACCTCGAGTTTCCTTTGCGGTGGTGCACTGAGCCTGCCAAATATCTGGGGATATATCTGCATTGCGATGCCACTGAAGTGATTCTGTTGAATTACGGACCGGCGATCGACCGACTTGACTCCTTAAGTGGACCAAACTCCCGCACTCAATTGCAGGCAGAATTGCTATCATAAAGATGGTAATACTCCCACGCTTCTTGTACCTTTTTTTAAATATCCCCTTAGCTTTAACAATGTCCTTTTTTAATTCACTTCGTTCACTTCTAACCCGACTAGTTTGGGCAGGTAAACAGCCGAGAGTGAACTGGACCACATTAACCATGCCATTCGAGCGAGGTGGTTTTGGTGTCCCTGACTTTTATCTTTATTACTTGATCGCCCAAACCCACTTCACCTACTATTGGTACCACCCGGACGCCCGATTACAATACCTCAAACCCGACAAGTCACAAGTATACCCACAAGCCCTATCGACACTGTTGCCACAGGGTCTCCCTTGCAACCCAACGGAAATCCAAACTGTTCCAACCACATGCTGGGCATGGACCAAATTGCGAAAGTATTTGAATCACACATCTCTCTACTCACCGCACATACCGTTGGCCGACAACCCGGCAATACCACCTACCTTAGAAACATTTACAAAGAAAACGCTACTTAAAAACAGACTTTTGAAGATGGGGAATCTGTTTCATGACTCCAAACCGTGTTCTACCGCGGAACTTACCGCACGTACTGCAAATACATACATGGACACATTTGTACTGCATAGAACCCGCAGTTCCTTATTAAAAACACTGCCCGATCAATCGTCCGAACGGGACGATTTCCCACCACTCACGCTTGTAATAACCTCTCCGGACAACGCTCATCTGGTTTCTCGTATGTACCATCTGGCGCTTTCCCTCCGCCCGGTTGTAGGCATCAAAGCGCGCACATCCTGGGAACAGAACTTGGGGGTGAACATAGCTGATGACATGTGGCGCTACTGCTGCTCGCAGCTGCGTTATGTCTCGGGCAATTACAAACACAAATTGCTACATTTTAAATATATACACAGAACTTACGTCACTCCAAAGCTGGTGGCTAGGATGAACCCTGAAGTGTCTAGTGCCTGTGCAAGATGCGGCACCCTTGAAGCAGATTTTTTCCATTTAGCTTGGGTTTGCACGCCGGTAAATGCATATTGGATAGAGGTGTTCAGACGTCTATCCACCATGGTAGAGCACACTATACCTCCTGAACCACTGACAGCCCTATTAGGATATGTCAAGCCCTTAAAGAGAAGCATCAGACGCTATTGTGCTATTGCTCTGCTGATAGCTGAAAGAGAGGTTTCCCTGCACTGGGGCAGGGCACAAACGCCGTCAGTACAGGCGTGGATCCAAGATCTCACTTATTGTGACACTATGAGTGACGTTTATGCATCATTACTACCCATCACCTCACGACCTCGTGATATTTGGCAGCCCCTCAAAAGCTATTTACAATCACACTCCACAGACGCTTAGTGGTGTCACGATCGCCCATTGAGATAAATTGAGATATATTCTTTGTTTTAAAGAACAAAAATAAAAATGGGCTATGACTTGACATGGGTTCATGCTGACTCATTTATAGACTGTTTGGGTGGAGATGCTGCTTGGATGAACACTCAGATAACTATGTGATGCATGATTCCTGCAACACACTTTGCACAATTGCTCCATTGTATTTATTTTGTAGTAATGTACATTTCTTTGTTTTTTTTTGTTTTTTGTTTTTGTTTTTTAGTGTTGTTATTCATGGCTGTAGATTAATTGGAAATGTTCAAACGCGCTGTATGACAAGCTGATATCCCCATCTGTGTATGGGACAACGACTGTTATTTTTCCTTAATCACAGTTTGGTTGTATGTTTTTTGTGAAAAACTCAATAAAAAGAAATAAAAAAATAAAAAAAGATGCCCGCCGGATTAAACGACAAATTAGATATGAGCTGTTACCTTTAACTCCACATATTCAAATAACACCAACTAGAATGACCAAACAATAGTGCGCTAGTTTTTATATTTTCATCCTACAGACAGACTTATAGGGATTATTGTTCGTGTGTTCATTTAGATTCATGTGTGACATAAATTGTATTGAATATTCAGTTATATATGTTTTATACACATGTTATTTTATGTTATGGGATTGTTTTGGCATGTTTTAACCCACAAACAACTCTAAGTCATCACAACACAGTATAGCCAAAGACTGGGACTGTAGTATTCAGAGGGATATGTCTTACACCAAGCATTCAAAAGGCAGAGTTTGTGGGCATCCAGGTGGGTGCACAGGACTGGTTGGAGGATATTGTGTCGTATGTTGTATATATTGTCTAGGCCCAGGCCGTGGATTAAACGTAACGTGCAGTTGGAGTTATGTTTCTTCTAGCATTTCAGGTATTATGGCATTGAGATGAGATGTATACTCGGGAGGTGGACTCAGGAATTTCGTAATCAAAACCAGAGTTTGAACATGGACACTAATAAGTTGGGACTGATTGACACTGAAGTTGTATTTATTAGATTTTTAGATTTGTGCAACTCCAGAAAGAGACGGGAGAAGCCGCCGACATACAAGAGATTATCGACTTGGGTTAGGCAGCTCAAGATGGCCGCCAGAGTGGTGGTAATTATTTGTGATGGACTTGGTAGGTCCTTTTTTTGATGTTGATGGCAACGCAGGGATATATGGGACAGGCAGATCCGGGAACCCACGCTTCCTGGTACAGAGACGCGAGTACGCGGAGACCGCTGGCAGAAGTTTTGAGGTGAGAGGAATGTAGTTGTGTTAGAATTGAGCTACTATGATACATAGGAAGCTAGAGCTTATGGTTATATTTCGTTATTTGTAGCGTTTCACGATACGGCACGTACAATTAATAGAAATTGGACACATCGAGATTATACAAGCGGAGTTACGGGGTGCTGAAAGGTAATTATTCAACCTTTTACCTTGCGCTGAGTGGCTTGAAGCACTTCTATTATTTATTTCTCTGGTGGCACATATGTTTTGTCACTCATTTCCCAGAAGACAGATCTATTTCGTGCAGGACCGGATACGATACCGAGAGATACAGACTTTTTGAAGTGAGTTTTTTCTTGAGTTTTTTCATTCAGTTAAATGCACCGTCAGCATGGAGTTCGGTGAAGTGTTTTTAGATTGAATTATGCAGCACTGGGTGGTTCATTTTTTTTGACCGTCACACATATATGGAGATTACAGTTATGGGTTTTTCACAAAACACAAGGAAAATAGCGCACTGGTGTGGGATATCATTTCATATGTCAACATTGTAACATTTAACTACGGGAATTATCAGTTTCTCCATGTATGCTTAATATTGGAATTTATGTTTCATTACAGTTCCCCTGACGAAGGGATCAGTTGATCCTGAAATGCATTGGGAAATAACTACAGCTATCATCGTTTTGTTGAAAAAGACCACAATTTGTTGTTCATGTATATGATTTCATGTATATTGTTTGTACAGTATGAGCAAACCATGATATGATTGCGGAGAGCTATCCGTAATAAAACAATTCACTTTGTGGTTGCAATGTGCAGTGTAATGTATCTAAAAATTTAGAATTGTATTGTTTATAGTTTCAATAAAAACTCAGCAAAGTGTTTGCACCCATAGCAGTGCGGGTAGGGGCAAGTGCACTTTTACACTTGTAATTTATGCATGGTCCTATCTCAATGCCAGCGTGGCCTTCCTAAGATTCACTTGGAAGATTCAGGTGAACACAGAATAAGGTGTCAAAAGTAGTCTGATGAAGACCAATCGCCAAGATGGTAATGGCAGGAAGGGAAATAATAGAGAAAAAAGCGCAAGGCAACGAGGTGTCACTACACAAAGGCTGCATGAATGAAAAGAGTCTTTCCTTTATTTCCATGGTAGTTTCTGCTTAGGTGCCATCTTCCAAAAGCCTGGAAAAGCTAGGAAAGGAAACAACACAGGTAGACAGCCACAACTATGTCCCTTGAGATACGTTCCAGATCCAGGGTTGGCCGCTCTGAGTGTGGAAGCAAGTGAGAAGGTAAGCGTGTAGGAGCGTGAGCCACCATGGTTAACAACAGGGGGAAATGTTGTACAAGTCGGGGGGAGAAGCACTTTATGCTGACTCCGCTGTACCGAAGATTTATCAGGAACAGGCTGAACGCATCAGAGAACTGTACAATTATTGTGCAGGACAACATAGAATGAAGACAATAACCAGAAGCAATAACAAAAATAAAGGCATTAAAGTGTGAAGCTGCAATGTTTATACCAAGAATATACACAAAAAATCCATAAATGTGTAATAGTTTGCAGGTACAAGAAGGTCTTTAACTTGGCCACTGCTAGTGAGTTGATGACTTGATGGACAGGGTGGCATTCGAATTGGTGTTCCCTGACAACACAGAAGTGTTATAGAGAAGCATACGAAGAGTGCTGTCCACAAAAAGGCTATTAAAAACAGGCGAGTATTGTTTTTAAAGCTAAATAAAGTGCCAGGTACCATACAGTTCTGACGAAAAGTCTAGTCTTAATGGGAAATGGTGTAAATGTGAATTTGTAATGCTACTACCTTAAAATTAACACTTTAAGATCAAGTCAGGCCGTGCAGTGTTTCACTGTCATATATCACTACTTTATCATACTTTTCTTTTCTCAGTTTCTAAGACCTCCAGTCCCCAGCTGCCCACCTGCAGCTGAGTCTATCCTTATCATTGGCGGGCAACCACAGATGTCAAGAAGCCCCATGTTGCTCTTACACCGTCTCTGGTTTCTAGCCAATAGTACTTTGTATGATGCTTATTTAGACCTATGTTTACAATCGAGGAAGCAAAAATACAAAACTAGGCCAATACCCTTACTACTAGCGGCAATGAAGCTCCTTGAGCAGGGTCAGACTGGCCTGTAAGCAGGGCTACTGGAATTATGCAATTGTGCGGCCGCAGCGTTTTCTCATAATTAGAGATTTGTGACATTTGCCACATAATCTATCATCAGTCACACAATTGATGGACGGAATGCAGAACAAATCAAAACATTCACCCCCAGTCAAGAGATCTGGGTTAAATCCATCATTCTTTTGCTCACCATGCCACCCCAGTTTAGACCTGACTATATGCAAATCAGTCTTGACCCTGTGCCTCATGGGAACAGTCCATCCCGAACTGCCAAGCCAGGTCCTCCCTGGACCGGAAACAAGCATCCTAGGACCGATTTCGGGGTTTCACCCCGCATCAGCCAGGATAGCTTGAATACAGTGGCACAGTGAGCCCAGGACCCACGTCTGAGCATAACCGCACACTTAGGGCGAGAAAGCAAAAGACACACAATTGATGGACGGAATGCAGAACAAATCAAAACATTCACCCCCAGTCAAGAGATCTGGGTTAAATCCATCATTCTTTTGCTCACCATGCCACCCCAGTTTAGACCTGGCCATATGCAAATCAGTCTTGACCCTGTGCCTCATGGGAACAGTCCAGCCCGAAATGCCAAGCCAGGTCCTCCCTGGACCGGGAACAAGCATCCTAGGACCGGTTTCAGGGTTTCACCCATCGTCAGCCAGGATAGCATGAATCCTGTGGCTCAGTGAGCCCAGGACCCACGTCTGGGCACAACCACACACTTAGGGCGAGAAAGCAAAGGACACACAATTGATGGACGGAATGCAGAACAAATCAAAACCTTCACTCCCAGTCAAGAGATCAGGATTAAATCCATCATTCTTTTGCTCACCATGCCACCCCAGTTTAGACCTTGCCATATGCAAATCAGTCTTGACCCTGTGCCTCATGGGAACAGTCCAGACCGACCTGCCAAGCCAGGTCCTCCCTGGACTGGAAACAAGCATCCTAGGACCGGTTTCGGAGTTTCACACCTCATCAGCCAGGATAGCTTGAATACAGAGGCATAATCTATCATCTGAATGTTAAGCAGATTTTAACAAAAAAAATTGTTTCTAGCTCAAAAGGTTCAAAAGTTACTAAATATGCAGCAACATGTGTTGCTTCACATTGGAAGACCCTTTACAAAGCTTGACTGGTCACCTTTCTGTTGCTTATTACTATATTTGGGTGTTAAACTGGTACTAATGAGGCGCAATCAAGGCCCAGACAGGTTTGCAAGAGTAAAAATTACAAACCAATTAAGTAATACTATGAGAAAATGTGGCGCATTACGCCGCATAATTTACTCAAACCTTCCGCATAATTTGGCCCTACGCTGCCTCATAATTCCAGTGGCCCTGCCTATAAGGCAGGCTGGCAATGGCCAACTAGCTGGTCTGACAGGTCAATGTGGGGGCGGTATTATTTTTTGACTGTTTGTGCGGCTGTTTACTGGTCTGCTGGGCTGGTTTTTACTGATGATTTCCCTGACACTAAAAAAAACAATGCCTGCATAAAAGGTCAAGTCCGTGCAATCTTCACTACCTTGCAAAACACTTATACAGCGTGTCTTTACAAGTTTAAAATTGCCCGATTTGCAAACATGGGCAGAGCTGTCACATTTCAAAGCTGAAAGTTGAATGAAACTTCTGAATATTGCAGCAAGTATAGTAGCAAGATCTGTCCATCAACAATAGCAACATCCTTTAAGCAGAACCTGCCATTGTTTTACCAGGCAAATGTGATAAGAGGCTTGCATTAATCTTCTAATACAGAAGACATACTATGTTATGAGCGAAGACCTATATACCTACCTGAACACTGTCATAAATCCAAGTGGGTCATGGAAACAAACTGTTAGCCTGAAGTCCTAAAACAGCGTAAACATGGAAAACCCCTTCCTTTGATTTCAATAAACTTTGAACTTACAACGCCCCCTGTTTATAAAGGATAGATTACATCTGATGAAAGTAAGAAATGATATATTCAAGTGTGGATGTGTCTCACCTGAAACACGTCATCTTTCCATTTCCTAGTGAGACGTCTGACCATACCTCCTCCTATGTGTAAAAACATGTGTCACTGGATGCAAAAAAAAGTATTTACTGTTCCCACCACTTCCTACAACAATCCGAGAATTTAATGTAGACTACATGAATACACAACAGCTTAATCATCCTCGGTCCCTTTGTTTCATCATATCAGGTCTATTAGGTATTGTATTGCACCCTGGAGACCTGCTCCCTCACCTTATCACCATTCAGATTCACTTTCTTAAAGTGATCTAACCACTTGTGCCCTTTCTTCCACATAGAAACACAAAATGTATTTACCTGTAGTAACATGGATGAGTTAACTTACACAAAACAATTCTACATTCAACTTCTCTCTTCTATCTCTCCCTGCTGAAGTTGTTTGCAGAACACACTTTATGACAGCCCTATTTAGACATTTCACCTACTCATTTGTCTTCGGATAGTACCAAGACAAAAAAATGCATCTCACTGTTAGTCATGCTGTGTCAGTTAAAATAATATCAGGACAATACCAGAGAAGCCCTTCCTCTGAAACTGCTTCTAAAGGAAACCTACATCACACCTTGTATTAACACTTGTAAAGCCAATTTCCAGCCAATATCAGCAATGCCCCACTAGTACCCCCTTGAGCACAGAGATGTAACCCAAAATTCTTAGACATACCTTCTCCAGAGGAACACCGAGCATCAACATGGCGGAAAAGCAGCACTCCTGGCCCTACTGCTCTGCAATACACTTCTCTCATCCATGAAATACTATATCAATCGTATGAACAATACTAGGCTATCAATACTGTTCAGGTGGCCTCTCTTTTGTGCAAGTAATAACTACGTTTCCTTCAGGCCAAAAACACAATCTTCTCTTCACACCTTTCAGTGGAAAAGTTCTCTTAACTCTACACATCAAATATATGACTAAACACATCCTTAGTTGACCACAAAACCAACAAACTTTCACTCAACTTTCAATATTTAGTCCAAAACGACTGCACCAAGCCCAATTTCCAGCTGCACACAGGCACCACCCTTCTAGCTTTCATGACGTTCTAAGTTTCCAATGGCCACCTCAATAATTTAGAAAAACTGTTCCTGTTCATCCTCCAATGCCCTGTCTTCTAACTCCAAGGCAGTATGGCAAAGTAGGCAGTGAACCGTGAAATTCCTAGCACCTGGCAGATATTGCAATATCGGCATCCATAGCACTGCGCTAAACCTATGCTTAAAGACTTTGCTTTAAAAATGGTGAAAGACTTTGTCCCTTTCTATCTTGGCGTGGATGGCACTGTGCTAATCCTATGCTTAAAAACTTTGATAGAAAAGCAGTAATTTGAGGTGAGCAAATTCAGAGTGTCGCTGGTGTTGTAGGGTGCTCTATACAGGAGCTACTCTCCACCTAAATTTGGGAACTACCCAGAGTTCTCTGCTTGTTTTTTGTATATATAAATATAATATCTTTATATCTATATATATATATATATATCCAACTATTGTGAATGATCAAGTCTTTGGTATGTAAAAATGTCTTTCGGTTGTTTATAATTGATATTCACAACAGTGGTAGAATCAATCAATCAATCAATCAATCAGGGGTTTCTATAGCATGGCTACTCACCCATTAGGGTCTCAAAGCGCTGGGGGGGGCTTCTAATCCGTCTGGGAAATGGGGTTCAGTCGAAGAGCCAGGTCATGAGATCCTTCCTGAATTGGGTCAGCGACGGGGATTGCATGAGGTGGTGCAGCAGGATGTACCAGGTCCTGGCCGGCGAGGTAGGAGAAGAATCTTCCTACAGTTCTGGTCTTGTGGATTGTGGGATGGTGGCTGGGCCAGTTGGGCGGAACGGAGGTGTCTGGTGGGTATAAATCGTAAATCCGGTATTTGTAAAGCGCAAACTACTCACCCTTACGGGTCTCAAGGCGCTGGGGGCTGTCGTGGAAATTAAGTGAGCTATTGCCCAGAGTCACATGGTGCTGAGCTGATCTGCCACCGGAGCCGGGGATCGAACCGTGAACCCTGTGCTCCGAAGTCAGCTGCCCTGGCCGCTGCACCACACCTTTCCACATGTGGAATGAGAGGCAGTGGTTCAGGTATGCTGATCCTGTGTTGTGGAAGGCTTTGCAGGCATGTGTGAGGAGCTTGAAAGTGACTCTCTTGTTGGCTTGGACACAGTGGAGGTCTCTCAGGTGGCCGGTGCTGTGGCATCGGCGGGGGAAGTTGAGGACCAGTCTGGCTTCAGCATTTTGGACGTTCTGTAGTTTCCTGAGGTGTTTCTGGATGACGCTGGCATAGAGTGCGTTGCTGTAGTCGAGTCTGCTGCTGATGAGTGTGTGAGTGACCGTCTTTCAGGAAATGACGGGGATGCATCTGAATGCTTTTTGAGGCAGGTGAAGCGTGTGGAAGCATTATGAGGATACAGCGTTGTTCTGGCAATTCATTGTGAGCGAGGAGTCCAGTATGATGCAGAGGTTTTGTGCGTGGTCTGTGGGAGTGGGAGGGTGTTCCTTATGCGGCGGGCTACCAAGAGTCATCCCAAGCTGAGGGGGTGAGTCCCAGGATGAGGACTTCGGTCTTGTCCGAGTTGGGTTTTAGGCAACTTTCATCCAGGTGGCAATGGCCTTCGTCCAGCTGTAGAAGTTGTTTCTGGTGGCTGTGGGTTCGTTGGTGAGGGAGAGGATCAGCTAGGTGTCGTCGGCATAGGAGACGATGTTGAGTTCCTAGTTCCTGACGATGGCTGCGGGTGTGGCCTGGTAGACGTTGAAGAGGGTGGGGCTCAGGGAGGAGCACTGGGGCACTATGCATCTCCTCTCTGTGAGTTCGAAGAGGAACGGAGGTAGTCTGACTCGCTGCTTTCGACCTCTTATCAATATGTTTAAAAATTGCTATTGTCCCAAACACAAGCCAGGACCTCTTTTTCTGCTTCCACGTAAAGTAATTCTGGGCCTCACAATATGTGATGAAAGCCCAATGGCCAACTCTTGGCCATCATATTCCCTTAAAAAGTCAGCCCCATTACAGGTCTGGAAACCGCCTGTAAACGAGCTAAACAAAGTGTCGTCATTTTTTCTCTGCACAAAATAAAAAGCTTTATGTGAAGACCAGAAATTCCTTGTCGAAAGCTTTGCTCTTCCTCTCTTTGGTCTATTGAATTTCCTTAAAATCAAACACTCTAGACTGGAGGTTGAACGTTTTCCTACCTGGAACTCTCCTCATAAATCAATCAAGAAAATTGGGAGCTACAGATGTTATATAAGTCTTTGAAAACCTGGCAGTGCAGCGCATGTGTCTTGGTCTGGGGCTGTGCCAATCTCTCCAGGCCAGCGCCGGGCAGTTGTGGCCGGCATGGCTCACGGGTGGGGGCAGGTGCGGGGTCGCACGGGGAGGGGGGGTTGCGGGGGTGTTTAATTAAAAAGAAAAATTTATTTTACTTACCTTGAAGCCGGGTCCCGTGTCTTCTCGGCTCCTGTTCAACTGCTCTCCTGCCTCAGACAGGAACAGGAAGCAGGCAGCCAGGCTCCCTCCCCTAAGCCAATCACAACGCTGCATGTAGCGTGTGATTGGTCGGGACGGCGCCCATCCAGGGGCTTACAGGTGGGCATGTGTTCCATGCAGGCTGCTTTGCAGCCTGCATGGAGAAGGGCAGAGTGCGCATGACTGGTTTGGGCGGCCCGAGAGGGCCGACCAAACAGTCTATACGCACTCAGGAGTGGGCACACCACTCCTCCCCTGTACTGCTCGGAGAGCAGAGCAGCCCCGCCCAGCCGCCCGCCCGCAACGCAAACATAAAATGGTAATAACTAAAAGTTATTACCATTTTATGTTTCTGCTTCTCGCACTGCAAGAAATCAGTGGGGCGACGCTCCTCTGCCATAGCAGAGGAGCGGCCACTGATGCTGGGATACCTGTTTCGGACACTGCATGGTCTGTAAATAAAGCTAATTCATCATACAACAGCCTTGTTACTTGATCTTGTCTCCCACTACAAAGCAAACTAACCTGAGCAGTCTGACTATTGTTTCTTCTCCTCCGACAACACATTCTGACACACCTCAAACCATTTAGAGGCCCTCTTCTGCTTTCACAAACCTCTCCTATAAAACTAACCTATAAGAAAAAAAATCTCAAAAACTGCAAAAAGATGATGCATACCTCTTGAATGAAACCAATCGATCTTTGTTAGTAGGTGTTACTTTATGTATTTAATAACAATATTTGCATAGTGTGAACCTAGCCACCTGAATGAAGATCATCGCATGAAACTAGACATTACGAAGTAGCAATCTGACAGAACCTGTTTAGCATTGGGTACTGAAGAAGGATTTGTCTTAAAGGTAGGTTCTGAATAGTTGAGTTCTCATGTTTTTCCTTTAACTGAAAATGTCACAGTTGACAAGAACTAACTTCATAAATCATCTTTATCAGTCATTTAAGAGCACATCAGCCTGGAGATGGAAGAGCTACCAGATTTCAGAAGAGGGAGGCAGGATAACTTGGTAAAAGCAGATGATAAATCCAATATAACAAATAGAACAGTATCTTCCATCAGAATGAAGCGTTTAGCAATTTGAGACCGCGCAAACCCACCCACAATAACACTTTTAATAGGGCTAGGAGAGTTGGGGGGGGGGGGCAACACTCAGCCAGTCACCTCCTGATACCTTTCTGCCTAAGACTTCTAGCTCTAGCCACCCCATGACCAACAAAGGCTCAGTAACTCCCTCACGACATAGCCACCCATTTTCTTAAAGACTGCCTCAAGGAATTCACTGAAATGTTTCTCACCTTGTTTACAGTAGGCTTTGCCATTTTCCTTATCCCAATATGGTGACAACCCCTCCAAATAAATCAACTTTCCTATCAAGATATTTGCAAATAGTCTTATCTTTGGAAGTACTTTGTTGTAACCCTACTGCACTGCAGCACAATATCCTTATTGCCTGGCTCCATCACTATAAAAATCATGTTTCTGTTACTATTTCAGCAAGTATAGGAATGCTCCATACAGACCATTATCCCAATACCATTATGGGCATTGACCCATAATCTCCTGGCACAGTATCAGATATCTTTATTTCAGCCTCACAAAAAACTTAATTCACTGTGTTTATCAGCACTAAGGTATACGTGGTACCGAAATCAACAAACATCTTCACTGTGCATCCATTAAACTGCAAAGCAATGAAGGATGTGTAAGCCGAATACTCATCTCTCAACATCAGTACCAACTCCACATCATTTCCCTACTATCCAGCATCCATTAAATCGATCACCCTTTCCAAAATCATGACAAAATATAGCAAAATGTCACTTTTATGTATGCATAGGTCATTCAAAGGCTTGGACACTCTTTAGCATTAGCGAAATGTTGATTACTGTTATATCTGTAACAATCTCACACTCATGTCACTCCTTACATCTCTCTTCCCATTCTCTGCATTTTTAGTCTCCTCTGAACATGTTGACCTCAAGGTTGTCCCTTCTTTTATCAGTCTTTTTAATGAACCGATGGAGACGCTGGAGCCAGACAGTAGCTAATGATGCACGACATCCCTTTGCTCCACATATCCTACAAAATGTTTCAGAATCATTTACAAGGCCAGGCCTTGTTCCGGCTGCCTATAGGCGATTACTAAGTGACAGTGCTGACAAAATGACTACACTTTTTATGCTGCATCTTTTTTACGTCACAGGGAATAAGGGTAGCACAGAGGTACGAAGAATGAGGTTAGGAGGGTGTGAGTGGAGAGGGAGGCAAAACTCGAGGTGGTATTGAAAGCTCATACCGGGAGTACTGGGAGTAAGAACATAAAAGTGAGGTAATAGGAAGTGAGGTACTGGAAGATGAGGTCACTGGAATAGGGGAACAGGAAATCAGTTTACGTAGGAGCTACAGGAAACTGATGTCCAAGGGATATCGAGAACAGAAGAGAAAGACTAGATTGTAGTAAGATCAGGAGAGCAGGTAGTTGGAAAAAAATTAAATAGGAAATGGAGGGATACAGGAGGGTAGAACAGGAAACAGGTGTTTGGGAGAGAGGCACGCCAGTAAGAATAGGACAGAGGTGAACAGGAAATATATAGCTTCTGTTAAGGTAAAAATAAGATGTTTGGGTTTTCGGAGGGACTTTAGGAAGTTAGGGTTGATGAGACAGAGGTACAGGAAATTAGGATTTTTGCATATAAGGAACTAGAATTCGGAGTTCCATGGACAAAGCAACATATAGTCAAAAAAAAAAACCAAGGACAGGGTAAGAGACGACCAAAAATCTGGGGTTTATGAGACGGGCCCACACTGGACATTTAAGCACAAGATAAAGTATCTGTAACAGAATGTGCACACTCACCCTTAGGATGCTGTGCCATAACCCTCCCAGAGGCGAGTCGCCCCCTTCTTAGTGCCCTGCCCCCAAACTGCGTCCCTTTCCCCATTAATCATTCCAGTGACAACATGATATGGTGCATGGAAAGGCCGCAGTTTATTAAAACATGGTTTGTACATCTTGCAACTTTTGGTTGGTCATTCATAAACATCCATGTCATTTTCACATTGTGCTTTGTCCTCTATAATTTGTTGTCGCTCCTTTTATGACAGTATTATCCTTGTTCGAGGTGCCCCTTTAAGCAAGGCCTCTGTGTTTGCGGTTCCAGGCTTCCCTTGCTACCGAATTTGTGGGCGTCCGTTAGGACCGGGCCGGGCTACAAGTGCCATTCCGCTTGCTCTGGTTCCTTGCTGGCCACTCGCCTGCGCCTCAGTGTCCCTGCTGTGAGGAATCCCAAGGACACTGTGGGAGCAGCTCATCTACCTAACGTAATTTCCCCTTTTGGATATTTTTCTGGGTTTCTTCCGCTATGCTGCCGACGGTTCCACGATCGGAGGCAGCTCCCCCTTTACGCCTCGCTTGCCCTGCCCTGCTCAAGAGAAACCCAGCTGTTCCAGGACTCTGTGGTTGCGAAATGGTCTGCACTATACTAGTAGTGTACACCAATCACTGTATGTAAGACACAAATGCAAGTCCAGATCCTCACCGCTGACCAATAATGTTAAAAATGGGGGTCTCTAGTTGGCAGAGGTAGGTACCTTTGTCCAAATAGGGACCCTTGCTTCTAGTCAGGGTAAGGGGGATACACTCCTAAAATAACCCCTGCTCACCTCCTTGGTAGCTTGGCACGAGCAGACAGGCTTATCTCAGAGGCAGTGTGTAAAGTATTTGTGAACACATGCAGTAATACAGTGAAAACACTACAAATGGACACCACACCAGTTTAGAAAAATAAGTAATCTTTATCTAAACCAAAACAAGACCAAACGATAAAAATCCACAATACAGTATTAAAAATATGACTTTCAGATGGTCGAAATAGTTCAGAACAAGCAAAATTGAAGATGCAACACTTTTCTCACAAAGTACCTGGGATGCGTCACGCAAACAAACAAAACGGGCTGCAGGGAAGGTGATGCGTCGGTTCCTTACACTCAGGGAAGGTAATGTGTTGGTTCCTAGCTTCAGGGGAGTTGATGCATTAGTTCCTTACTGCAGCGCAGGGGAGGTGATGCATCGGTTCCTTACCGAAGAGGAGGTGATGCGTCGGTTTCTTACTGCGTCCCCCAATGATGCGACAGACTTGACGCTTCGATGCGATGCGACAATCCAGTGACGGTGCTTGAACTCAGGCAGCCGCACAGCAGGCCTTGCGTTGGACTCGGTGCGGTGATCTCGGACTTCGGAGATCGGTGCACTCGATGCGGCGTGCAGCGATTTCTCCAGCCGCGGCAGGCGCTGCGACGGTTTCTTCGGCGATGTGTCGGAAACAGGTGCGGATGCCTCTCGCTTCTTCGAAGTTGCGTCGATTTTCCAGCTCCCAGCGGAAAACAGTCTCTAGAGGTCCAGAACAGCAGCAGGCACCTCTTTGCAAATTAGAATTCCCAGCAAGGAAATTCAGTGGAGCTGGTGGTGAATTCTTTGTGTCCCTTAGACTTCAGAACAGGAGGCAAGCACAGTTTCAAGCCCTTGGAGATCTTCTTTCAAGCAGGTGACAAAGCAAACAGAAAAGTCCTTTTCTCCTTTCCTTGGCAGCAAGTAGTCACTGCAGGCCAACCTCAGACAGCCAACAGCACAGGGGCAGTATTCCTCCTCAGCTTCTCCGGCTCTTCTCCTTGGCAAGGGTTCCTCTTGATTCCCAGAAGTGATCTAAAGGTCTGGGGACTGGGCCCCTCTTTTTATACACACAAATCCTTTGTTCTCTGAAGGCAGAGAGTGTCTGTACCCAGTCAAAACCAGTTCTGTCCTCACTGGTGCAGCTTCCTGGCAGGAGCTGGAGACAGCATTGTTGAAGGCAGACCAGGCCCATTCAGGTGAAAGGAAATCTCCTCCCCCTACTCTAAATGTAGCCCAGGTCTATTCAGCCCAGCCCTGACTCATCAGACTTCTGGAGCCACTGCCCCTCTCCAGCCCCTGTCATCCAAAAGCCAGACATGCAATACACAAACCTAGCAGAGGCACACTGGAAGGTTAGGCAAGAAAATACCTACTTTCTAAAAGTGGTATTTTCAAACACAGAATGTAAAAATTATCCTCACTAAAATATGCATTTTAACATTCTGAGTTCAGGCATACTAACGTTATTTTTCTACCTTGTTTCCAGGGCCAGTTATGTTTATAAGCTGTTATAAACAAACTCCCTATTCTGTCCTATGGCAACAGGTAGGCTTGCAATAGTGAAAACGAAATTGGCAGTATTTCACTATCAGGACATGCCACAAACATCAGGGCATGTCCTACCTTTCACATACAATGTACCCTGCCCACAGGGGTACCTTGGGCCTACCTTAGGGGTGACTAATATGTAGAAAAGGGAAGGTTTAGGGACTGGCAAGTGTGTGCACTTGCCAAGTCGACATGGCAGTCCCAGACTGCACACAGGCTCTGCAATGGCAGGCCAGAGTTACATTTTACAGGCTGCATCTGTGGGTGGCACAATCAGTGCTCCAGCCCACTAGCAGCATTTGATTTACAGGCCCTGGGCACACACAGTGCACTATACTAGGGTCTGACAAGTAAATCAAATATGCCAATCATAGAATCACTAATCCATAACAACAATTTACTAAGGGAGCACTTGCACTTTGGCACTGAACAGCAGTGGCACAGTGCCCAAAGCATCTTGACCAGCAAAAGGGAGTCCAACACACAGCAAAAAAACAGGAGGCAAAGGCAAAAAATGCAGGGGAGACCGACGCCAATGGTGCCAGGTCTAACAGGCTAGGAGTGTGGGGGGGTCAACACTCAGCCAGTCACCTCCTGATACCTTTCTGCCTATGACTTCTAGCTATAGCCACCCCATGACATACAAAGGCTCAGTAACTCCCTCACGACATAGCCACCCATTTTCTTAAAGACTGCCTCAAGGAATTCACTGAAATGTTTCTCACCTTGTTTACAGTAGGCTTTGCCATTTTCCTTATCCCAATATGGCAACAACCCCTCCAAATAAATCAACTTTCCTATCAAGATATTTGCAAATAGTCTTATCTTTGGAAGTACTTTGTTGTAACCCTACTGCACTGCAGCACAATATCCTTATTGCCTGGCTCCATCACTATAAAAATCATGTTTCTGTTACTATTTCAGCAAGTATAGGAATGCTCCATACAGACCATTATCCCAATAGAATTATGGGCATTGACCCATAAGCTCCTGGCACAGTATCAGATATCTTTATTTCAGCCTCACAAAAAACTTAATTCACTGTGTTTATCAGCACTATGGTATACGTGGTACCGAAATCAACAAACATCCTCACTGTGCATCCATTAAACTGCAAAGCAATGAAGGATGTGTAAGCCGAATACTCATCTCTCAACATCAGTACCAACTCCACATCATTTCCCTACTACCCAGCATCCATTAAATCGATCACCCTTTCCAAAATCATGACAAAATATAGCAAAATGTCACTTTTATGTATGCATAGGTCATTCAAAGGCTTGGACACTCTTTAGCATTAGCGAAATGTTGATTACTGTTATATCTGTAACAATCTCACACTCATGTCACTCCTTACATCTCTCTTCCCATTCTCTGCATTTTTAGTCTCCACTGAACATGTTGACCTCAAGGTTGTCCCTTCTTTTATCAGTCTTTTTAATGAACCGATGGAGACGCTGGTGCCAGACAGTAGCTAATGATGCACGACATCCCTTTGCTCCACATATCCTACAAAATATTGATGTTTCAGAATCATTTACAAGGCCAGGCCTTGTTCCGGCTGCCTATAGGCGATTACTAAGTGACAGTGCTGACAAAATGACTACACTTTTTATACTGCATCTTTTTTACGTCACAGAGAATAAGGGTAGCACAGAGGTACGAAGAATGAGGTTAGGAGGGTGTGAGTGGAGAGGGAGGCAAAACTCGAGGTGGTATTGAAAGCTCATACCGGGAGTACTGGGAGTAAGAACATAAAAGTGAGGTAATAGGAAGTGAGGTACTGGAAGATGAGGTCACTGGAATAGGGGAACAGGAAATCAGTTTACGTAGGAGCTACAGGAAACTGATGTCCAAGGGATATCGAGAACAGAAGAGAAAGACTAGATTGTAGTAAGATCAGGAGAGCAGGTAGTTGGAAAAAAATTAAATAGGAAATGGAGGGATACAGGAGGGTAGAACAGGAAACAGGTGTTTGGGAGAGAGGCACGCCAGTAAGAATAGGACAGAGGTGAACAGGAAATATATAGCTTCTGTTAAGGTAAAAATAAGATGTTTGGGTTTTCGGAGGGACTTTAGGAAGTTAGGGTTGATGAGACAGAGGTACAGGAAATTAGGATTTTTGCATATAAGGAACTAGAATTCGGAGTTCCATGGACAAAGCAACATATAGTCAAAAAAAAAAACCAAGGACAGGGTAAGAGACGACCAAAAATCTGGGGTTTATGAGACGGGCCCACACTGGACATTTAAGCACAAGATAAAGTATCTGTAACAGAATGTGCACACTCACCCTTAGGATGCTGTGCCATAACCCTCCTAGGGGCGAGTCGCCCCCCCTTCTTAGTGCCCTGCCCCCAAACTGCGTCCCTTTCCCCATTAATCATTCCAGTGACAACATGATATGGTGCATGGAAAGGCCGCAGTTTATTAAAACATGGTTTGTACATCTTGCAACTTTTGGTTGGTCATTCATAAACATCCATGTCATTTTCACATTGTGCTTTGTCCTCTATAATTTGTTGTCGCTCCTTTTATGACAGTATTATCCTTGTTCGAGGTGCCCCTTAAGCAAGGCCTCTGTGTTTGCGGTTCCAGGCTTCCCTTGCTACCGAATTTGTGGGCGTCCGTTAGGACCGGGCCGGGCTACAAGTGCCATTCCGCTTGCTCTGGTTCCTTGCTGGCCACTCGCCTGCGCCTCAGTGTCCCTGCTGTGAGGAATCCCAAGGACACTGTGGGAGCAGCTCATCTACCTAACGTAATTTCCCTTTTGGATATTTTTCTGGGTTTCTTCCGCTATGCTGCCGACGGTTCCACGATCGGAGGCAGCTCCCCCTTTACGCCTCGCTTGCCCTGCCCTGCTCAAGAGAAACCCAGCTGTTCCAGGACTCTGTGGTTGCGAAATGGTCTGCACTATACTAGTAGTGTACACCAATCACTGTATGTAAGACACAAATGCAAGTCCAGATCCTCACCGCTGACCAATAATGTTAAAAATGGGGGTCTCTAGTTGGCAGAGGTAGGTACCTTTGTCCAAATAGGGACCCTTGCTTCTAGTCAGGGTAAGGGGGATACACTCCTAAAATAACCCCTGCTCACCTCCTTGGTAGCTTGGCACGAGCAGACAGGCTTATCTCAGAGGCAGTGTGTAAAGTATTTGTGAACACATGCAGTAATACAGTGAAAACACTACAAATGGACACCACACCAGTTTAGAAAAATAAGTAATCTTTATCTAAACCAAAACAA
The DNA here is from genome assembly GCA_963921515.1 of Calotriton arnoldi. Classification (NCBI taxonomy): domain Eukaryota; kingdom Metazoa; phylum Chordata; class Amphibia; order Caudata; family Salamandridae; genus Calotriton; species Calotriton arnoldi. The sequence continues at coordinate 1,220,780 of CAWUFW010003659.1, forward strand.
GACCAAACGATAAAAATCCACAATACAGTATTAAAAATATGACTTTCAGATGGTCGAAATAGTTCAGAACAAGCAAAATTGAAGATGCAACACTTTTCTCACAAAGTACCTGGGATGCGTCACGCAAACAAACAAAACGGGCTGCAGGGAAGGTGATGCGTCGGTTCCTTACACTCAGGGAAGGTAATGTGTTGGTTCCTAGCTTCAGGGGAGTTGATGCATTAGTTCCTTACTGCAGCGCAGGGAGGTGATGCATCGGTTCCTTACCGAAGAGGAGGTGATGCGTCGGTTTCTTACTGCGTCCCCCAATGATGCGACAGACTTGACGCTTCGATGCGATGCGACAATCCAGTGACGGTGCTTGAACTCAGGCAGCCGCACAGCAGGCCTTGCGTTGGACTCGGTGCGGTGATCTCGGACTTCGGAGATCGGTGCACTCGATGCGGCGTGCAGCGATTTCTCCAGCCGCGGCAGGCGCTGCGACGGTTTCTTCGGCGATGTGTCGGAAACAGGTGCGGATGCCTCTCGCTTCTTCGAAGTTGCGTCGATTTTCCAGCTCCCAGCGGAAAACAGTCTCTAGAGGTCCAGAACAGCAGCAGGCACCTCTTTGCAAATTAGAATTCCCAGCAAGGAAATTCAGTGGAGCTGGTGGTGAATTCTTTGTGTCCCTTAGACTTCAGAACAGGAGGCAAGCACAGTTTCAAGCCCTTGGAGATCTTCTTTCAAGCAGGTGACAAAGCAAACAGAAAAGTCCTTTTCTCCTTTCCTTGGCAGCAAGTAGTCACTGCAGGCCAACCTCAGACAGCCAACAGCACAGGGGCAGTATTCCTCCTCAGCTTCTCCGGCTCTTCTCCTTGGCAAGGGTTCCTCTTGATTCCCAGAAGTGATCTAAAGGTCTGGGGACTGGGCCCCTCTTTTTATACACACAAATCCTTTGTTCTCTGAAGGCAGAGAGTGTCTGTACCCAGTCAAAACCAGTTCTGTCCTCACTGGTGCAGCTTCCTGGCAGGAGCTGGAGACAGCATTGTTGAAGGCAGACCAGGCCCATTCAGGTGAAAGGAAATCTCCTCCCCTACTCTAAATGTAGCCCAGGTCTATTCAGCCCAGCCCTGACTCATCAGACTTCTGGAGCCACTGCCCCTCTCCAGCCCCTGTCATCCAAAAGCCAGACATGCAATACACAAACCTAGCAGAGGCACACTGGAAGGTTAGGCAAGAAAATACCTACTTTCTAAAAGTGGTATTTTCAAACACAGAATGTAAAAATTATCCTCACTAAAATATGCATTTTAACATTCTGAGTTCAGGCATACTAACGTTATTTTTCTACCTTGTTTCCAGGGCCAGTTATGTTTATAAGCTGTTATAAACAAACTCCCTATTCTGTCCTATGGCAACAGGTAGCCTTGCAATAGTGAAAAACGAAATTGGCAGTATTTCACTATCAGGACATGCCACAAACATCAGGGCATGTCCTACCTTTCACATACAATGTACCCTGCCCACAGGGGTACCTTGGGCCTACCTTAGGGGTGACTAATATGTAGAAAAGGGAAGGTTTAGGGACTGGCAAGTGTGTGCACTTGCCAAGTCGACATGGCAGTCCCAGACTGCACACAGGCTCTGCAATGGCAGGCCAGAGTTACATTTTACAGGCTGCATCTGTGGGTGGCACAATCAGTGCTCCAGCCCACTAGCAGCATTTGATTTACAGGCCCTGGGCACACACAGTGCACTATACTAGGGTCTGACAAGTAAATCAAATATGCCAATCATAGAATCACTAATCCATAACAACAATTTACTAAGGGAGCACTTGCACTTTGGCACTGAACAGCAGTGGCACAGTGCCCAAAGCATCTTGACCAGCAAAAGGGAGTCCAACACACAGCAAAAAAACAGGAGGCAAAGGCAAAAATGCAGGGGAGACCGACGCCAATGGTGCCAGGTCTAACAGGCTAGGAGTGTGGGGGTCAACACTCAGCCAGTCACCTCCTGATACCTTTCTGCCTATGACTTCTAGCTATAGCCACCCCATGACATACAAAGGCTCAGTAACTCCCTCACGACATAGCCACCCATTTTCTTAAAGACTGCCTCAAGGAATTCACTGAAATGTTTCTCACCTTGTTTACAGTAGGCTTTGCCATTTTCCTTATCCCAATATGGCAACAAGCCCTCCAAATAAATCAACTTTCCTATCAAGATATTTGCAAATAGTCTTATCTTTGGAAGTACTTTGTTGTAACCCTACTGCACTGCAGCACAATATCCTTATTGCCTGGCTCCATCACTATAAAAATCATGTTTCTGTTACTATTTCAGCAAGTATAGGAATGCTCCATACAGACCATTATCCCAATAGAATTATGGGCATTGACCCATAAGCTCCTGGCACAGTATCAGATATCTTTATTTCAGCCTCACAAAAAACTTAATTCACTGTGTTTATCAGCACTAAGGTATACGTGGTACCGAAATCAACAAACATCCTCACTGTGCATCCATTAAACTGCAAAGCAATGAAGGATGTGTAAGCCGAATACTCATCTCTCAACATCAGTACCAACTCCACATCATTTCCCTACTATCCAGCATCCATTAAATCGATCACCCTTTCCAAAATCATGACAAAATATAGCAAAATGTCACTTTTATGTATGCATAGGTCATTCAAAGGCTTGGACACTCTTTAGCATTAGCGAAATGTTGATTACTGTTATATCTGTAACAATCTCACACTCATGTCACTCCTTACATCTCTCTTCCCATTCTCTGCATTTTTAGTCTCCACTGAACATGTTGACCTCAAGGTTGTCCCTTCTTTTATCAGTCTTTTTAATGAACCGATGGAGACGCTGGTGCCAGACAGTAGCTAATGATGCACGACATCCCTTTGCTCCACATATCCTACAAAATATTGATGTTTCAGAATCATTTACAAGGCCAGGCCTTGTTCCGGCTGCCTATAGGCGATTACTAAGTGACAGTGCTGACAAAATGACTACACTTTTTATACTGCATCTTTTTTACGTCACAGAGAATAAGGGTAGCACAGAGGTACGAAGAATGAGGTTAGGAGGGTGTGAGTGGAGAGGGAGGCAAAACTCGAGGTGGTATTGAAAGCTCATACCGGGAGTACTGGGAGTAAGAACATAAAAGTGAGGTAATAGGAAGTGAGGTACTGGAAGATGAGGTCACTGGAATAGGGGAACAGGAAATCAGTTTACGTAGGAGCTACAGGAAACTGATGTCCAAGGGATATCGAGAACAGAAGAGAAAGACTAAGTTGTAGTGAAATCAGGAAAGCAGGTAGTTGGAAAAAAATTAAATAGGAAATGGAGGGATACAGGAGGGCAGAACAGGAAACAGGTTTTTGGGAGAGAGGCACGCCAGTAAGAATAGGACAGAGGTGAACATGAAATATATAGCTTCTGTGAAGGAAAAAATAAGATGTTTGGGTTTTCGGAGGGACTTTAGGAAGTTAGGGTTGATGAGACAGAGGTACAGGAAATTAGGATTTTTGCATATAAGGAACTAGAATTCGGAGTTCCATGGAGAAAGCAACATATAGTCAGGAAAAACAAACCAAGGACAGGGGAAGAGACGACTGAAAATCTGGGGTTTATGAGACGGGCCCACACTGGACATTTATGTACAAGAGAAAGTATCTGTAACAGAATGTGCACACTCACCTTTAGGATGCTTTGCTGTGCCGTAGCCCCTATCAGGGGCGAGTCCCCCATCCTCTTAGCGCCCTGCCCCCAAACTGTGTCCCTTTCCCCATTAATCATTCCAGTGACAACATGATATGGTGCATGGAAAGGCCGCAGTTTATTAAAACATGGTTTGTACATATCGCAACTTTCAGTTGGTCATTCATAAACATCCATGTCATTTTCATATCGTGCGTTGTCCTCTATAATATGTTGTTGGTCCTTTTATGACAGCACTATCCTTGTTCGAGGTGTCCCTTTAAGCAAGGCCTATGTGTTTGTGGTTCCAGGCTTCCCTTGCTACCAAATATGTGGGCGTCCGTTAGGACCGTCCCGGGCTGCAGGTGCTGTTCCGCTTGCTCTGGATCCTTGCTGGCCACTCGCCTGCGCCTCAGTGTCTCTTCCGTGAGGCATCCCAAGGACACTGTGTGAGCAGTTCATGTACCTAACGTAATTTTCCCTTTTGGATATTTTTCTGGGTTTCTTCCGCCATGCTGCCTACGGTTCCACGATCGGAGACAGCTCTCCCCTTTACACCTCGCTTGCCCTGCTCAAGAGAAACCCAGCTGTTCCAGGACTCCTACAATGTTAAGTATGAACATGTCCATACCCACCCCCAACAGGTGCACCCCATCTTCCAAGTGGTAACCCGGGGACTTCAAGTTAATGAAGCCATGCCTCACAAAATCCCAGCTATTGTCCCTGCACACTTTTGCCATGGTAATCTTCAATTTGCTTCTGGATTTTTCGACCGTTCCCTGGTCTATGGCCCCCCTCCATGCCCTGTGCACTATTATTTCCGACCATATTGCCTCCACCGGGTGGATTAACTTAGCCAGTGATGCAAGGTCCGTAACCATTTTTTCCAAGAGGCCTCTCCTCCCTATGGCTGCTAGGTCATTGCCCCCCTGATGTAACACTACCGCGTCTGGCCCGTCGCCTTGCCGAAGCGCCCTTCGCACCCAGGGGAGTAGCTGGTCCCATTTCATCCCCGATTGTCCCAGCCAGGTCACCTCCGTGTTCCGTAGCCAGAATCCCTTGAACTCGCGCCGTGCCACCGCCCATTGCTGTGCCCGGGTTATCTAAGAGTGCCCCACAATCCATACTTTCTTGCGACCCTCCCGCGGACCTAGATGGTAGATGGGTAAAAGACCAAAAACTCAGTAAATTGAGGGGAGTATGTACCGTTTGAAGGCACTCGATGCCCAACGCCCTACTGCCTTGATTTGCTCCATGCCAAACCCCAGGTCCGCCCCTGTGATTGCCCCCCCTATGCGGAAGGAGTGAGACCCGAATTCCCTGGGTGGGAAGCCCGCCTTTTCCAGGGACCTCCACCTTACCGCTATGAACTGGAACCAGCTGAGGCATGACCAGTCCCTATGTGTAAACAGTGGCCCCTGGGCAGGCCCTCCTTGCAGCATATAATCTTGGACAAGGCATACTGGGCAGCAGGATTTGTCTTGATACATTTGATCCTAGTGTACTTCCCTTTGCCCGCCTGATCCGTTTTCGATCAGCGTAAATGGACTACCATGTGCCCTGCTCCCATCTTTACGTTTGCTTTGCGTATGCACGCAGTCTCTGGGGTCCCCTTCGCAGGGGCCACTATCTCGCTGACCCAGTATGCCCCGAAGAATGCAAGCGCAAATGCTGCCTTGAATAACTTCATCTCCTGATCCCAGTTGCATACCTCCTCTAATGCGCGGATTGCCTTTTGTAGGATAGCAAAATCAATGGGCCTCCTCCTATCTCCTCCTATCTCCCATTTTGGGCTGCAATCTGCCCCAGACTTTAATGGCCAGTCTGCCGAAAAAGGACCCTGTGGGATCCTTTCCGGTCACTAGCTTGCTGTAGAAGGCCACTGCGCTCAGGTGCGCCTGCGCCCATGATTGGATGTTCCCGCTCTGGAATGCCCATTCTATAAATGTGGTCACCTCATCATGCCCTACCATTTCCACCCCCCTGTTGCCCGTTATGTCGGTAAAGGTCACCCAGCACTTATGATAACGGTTCGCGGTCTTGGAGGGCAGTGCGTTGTCCAACAATGTTCTTACTCCGAGTCCACCAATTCCCATAGTTCCTCCGGCACTGGTGTCATAACTTGGTCCGCCTCCGGTGCGAGCTCCCTGAACCTGCCCCTCTAGAAACGAGAAATGGAGTCAGCTATTGAGTTGTCCAATCCAGCAATGTGCCTTGCCCAAATTGCTATATTCGCTGTCAGCTGGCAATCGACTAGCTTACGCAATAGTTTGACCACAGCCGGGCATTTTGCTGTACCTACGTTGATCGCTTGTACCACCGCGTGGTTATCCGACCCTAGGATTATCTGTCTATCAGCCAGTTTGTGGCCCCATACGGTAAATGCTACTACAATGGGGAATAGCTCTAGCAAGGTGATGTTGCCAGTGGTCCCATTCTGGTGCCAGCTGTCTGGCCGTACTGCTGTTGCCCATGCCGTCTCCAGGATGGCCCCAAAACTGTAGCCACCTGCCGCATCCGTGTAGAGCTCTAGTTGGTCAGCCCGAACCCACTGTTCCCGCCACATGAGGGTACCGTTAAATTTGGCCAATATTGTCCCATTGGCCCAGGTCCTCCCTCACTCCTTGTGTAAGGCGGACCCTGTGGTGTTTCTGTGACAAACCCCGTCAACCAGGCCAGGCGTCTAGCAAAGGGGTGCCCCGCGGGGACTACTCTGGTGGCAAAGTTCAGTTTACCCAGCAGCTGCTGTATCTCGCCTAGCGTCGCCTTTGCTGCCGTAGCTGCCGTATGATTTGGCGTAGCTCGGCTACCTTCTCTGGTGGCAGTTTGCACGTCCCGGCCACTGAAACTAGTTCTATCCCGAGGAAGGACAGTATGGTGGTCGGGCCCTCGGTTTTGTCCTGCACTAGCGGGACTCCCAACTCCTTCATCAGGCCCACAAACAGGCGGAGGAGGTCCACACATTCCCCTTCCTGCTGGAGCTGCAGGGGGAGGCTGTGGTGTTTTCTTTAGCCCCTTTTTCCCTGGCTTAGATGGGGCCGCCGTGTTGGCTGCAAGTAGGGCCCCCACTTAGGTCTTAGAAGTGCCTCTCTGTCTCCAGGTGAAGGCCTGCTCTCTCCCAACGCAGTTTCTAGAGAGCGAGGACTGCCAATGATGAAGCATGACACCTAGTGGTGTGTGAGGACAGTCCTTCACATTTTTTGAGATGCCCTGCACCTCACTTAATCAAGTTTAAGGTGCCTATTTTCACATATAGAATCAGAGATTTATTCAGGGTAGCTTCTTTTGTGTGTACATATTGAACTTGGAGGCCAGCTCACCCTGAACACCCCGTGGCCTCTAGTTCCCCCCCCTAGCAAGCTCTAGGATATGGGTGTGTAGATGCAAGCCCTTTCTTGCCCGGCTGTGTATCGGTTTGGACCTCTTCCTGGCTGGCCCTTCTGCCATGTGATCGTCCATCCAGGCTTTTCCCTTCAGGGACACCATTGCCCTAGCTTTCTTTAGCAGCTCTACTAAATCCCCGTCCAGTTCCGGCCCAGAGTTTTCCCGGGGCCTTCTCATATCTTTCTTGGGGGCGCCGCTGCTTACAGGTACCTCCCTGTAGCATGCTGGCATCTTCTTGTCCCTTAAGGACGCCCCACGTCTCCCCGCCATGTCTCTGCGCTGTGTAGTTTTTCCTTTAGGGGGAAGGAACCGTGCTTGTAAAGAGCGAAATGATCCTGCGTGGGCTCTTTAATTCTTGGTCCCTTACCAGCGTTAAAATTATTTGAGGCTGGTGTCGTAAAACTACTGCTCCAATGCACAGGTCCCTTATTTCTTATTCACCCCCTCGCCTCATAGGTGCCTCCTTCCAAGGTCCTGCCGAGTGTGGGCCTCGCTCCGCTCTCGTGCTTGGGGAAGCCTCGCCGTGTCCCTTGCCTATTGCCTCACAATTTTCCCTATAAACAAAATAATATCTGGCCCTTTAAGCATTGTACTGCTGCGTACGGCAGCAGGCTGTTCCGTCTAGCTGCGAGAGGCCCCGCCTCTCTTTGGTACCTGTTGGCGGCAGACTTCTCCGGTCCTTGGGGAGGCCTGAACGCTGTTCCGTTGTTCCGCTCCCGGAGGCCCACGCCGCTTCACGCCTCCTCTCCTTGGTCCATGCTGGCGGCAGACCTCCCCGGTCCTTGGGGAGGTCAGACCATGCTCTGCTCCCACTGCCGATTGCTCACGCCGCCACAAGCCTGCGACCCTGCTCCCTGGCACAGTTCCGATGCCGGGCAGAACTCGTCGTCTTCACGCCGTCGATACGATGACCGGCTCCAGCCGGTTGCAGCCGCAACCCTGGCGCTTGTCCGTCCACCTCGTTCAGACCTCTGCTGCATGATCCTGTCGCTCTGCAGGGTCCTGCTGGTCCCGCTGGTCCTGGAGTCGTCCTTCTGGCGCCGCCGACCTCCGCTGCTCCACAGGCACCTTCTCGTCGCTCTCTGCAGGCTCCTCTCGACGGCAATGAAGATTTCGGCACCCGTTATTCCGATTCCTCTCGGGGGGTTCAGGTGCCTAACTGGGGCCCCTCACCCCTTTTTGAACCCCAGGCCGCTTGCCACTTCCCTCCATGATTGGGTGGCTGACTTGTTGGGATTTGGGGGTGATCAATCCAGTGCGCCCCCTTCTTCGCAGGCTTGCTGGGGGCGGGGGGGGGGGTTCCCGCCTCCGGGAGGCAATCGACACGGACCCCTATTGGGTCCGACTTCGCCTCCCCAGCCCATGTTTCAAGTCTCTCTCTCATTGCTAATTAATAGAAATCACCATGGTGAAATAGACTAAAAACCCAACATAGTTATGCAAAATCATTGTAAAACACAATGGAATTATTCCAATTAAACCAGAACTCAGGTTTCCTACGTATGCTGGTCTCCCAAAAATCAATGTACAAAACCTGCTCAGTTAAACAAGAAAGATTAGGATGACGGTCACAGGTATGAGGCTGCCTCCTGCAGGTGTGTGGCGGTACTGCCTGGCTCTACTATGGCAGAGCTTGTAACCGTTTCAAAACACATCTATCTGTATGAGGATAACGCTCCAGCACGCACCTGTAAAAAGACAAGGACAGCACTGGGATGAAGTAGGAAAGGTCAGCCTATGGCACATAAATGATGAGAACTTCAAACTTTCCTCCTTCATCCTTGCATGAGGTGAAGTTCTTGTGCATGTCTCAAGAACTACTATGAGACATACCGCCTAAACTCCTTGTTTCTGTTTCTAGCGCTGTAAATACCTCAATGAGAGGACCTGATTGTTTGAAAGAACAGATCACCACCAAGCAGCTAGCAACCCCAGCACCTTGAGACCCTCACCAATGATTTGCTGTGCTTTATAAATTCTGATTCAGTGATTGATGAGGTAAATTAAGTCAAATCGACCACCCTTGGAAATAGCTCCGCAATGTGATGCTGTATCAGATTTCAAGAGGGGGGTAAACTGTGCTATATAGCGAGTATGCGGAAAGCCTCCATAGATACTGAGTGGTTTTACCAGTACCACAAATAATGTATAATTGGGTCCAAATGGTGCATTTTGTAGCTGTGTATCATTTGGACTGGTTTAGAGATTAGCATATGGGTTACTCTATCACAAACGTGAATATCCCGTCCGGCCTATCAGTAGTGTCATAGGATATAATGCACTTGTAATAAGGTGAGCTTGTTTGTGATACAGTAACCAGTCCCTCAGAACTCAAAATCAGGACTATGGAATAAAAAGCCTAACGTTTTACAGGCAGCTCTGAAAATAGGCTGATTAGAGAGTCTAATGCTTCATGTATGGACACAGTCCCAGGGGCATTATTTCTGCACAGCAGCACAATAGTGCAATCAGCAGCACAACAGTGCGATCAGCAGCACAACAGTGCAATCAGCAGCACAACAGTGCAATCAGCAGCACAACAGTGCAATCAGCAGCACAACAGTGCAATCAGCAGCACAACAGTGGAATCAGCAGCACAACAGTGGAATCAGCAGCACAACAATGGAATCCGCAGCACAACAGTGGAATCCGCAGCACAACAGTGGAATCCGCAGCACAACAGTGGAATCCGCAGCACAACAGTGGAATCCGCAGCACAACAGTGCAATGACCAGCACAACAGTGGAATCGGCAGCACAACAGTGGAATCAGCAGCACAACAGTGGAATCCGCAGCACAACAGTGGAATCAGCAGCACAACAGTGGAATCAGCAGCACAACAGTGGAATCAGCAGCACAACAGTGGAATCAGCAGCACAACAGTGGAATCAGCAGCACAACAGTGCAATCAACAGCACAACAGTGCAATCAGCAGCCCAACAGTGGAATCAGCAGCACAACAGTGGAATCAGCAGCACAACAGTAGAATCCGCAGCACAACAGTGCAATCGGCAGCACAACAGTGGAATCGGCAGCACAACAGTGGAATCAGCAGCACAACAGTGGAATCCGCAGCACAATAATGGAATCAGCAGCACAACAGTGGAATCAGCAGCACAACAGTGGAATCAGCAGCACAACAGTGGAATCCGCAGCACAACAGTGGAATCCGCAGCACAACAGTGGAATCCGCAGCACAACAGTGGAATCCGCAGCACAACAGTGCAATCACCAGCACATCAGTACAATCTTCAGCACAACAGTGCAATCACCAGCACATCAGTACAATCTTCAGCACAGCAGTGAAAACACCAGCAACATCAGTACAATTTGACTAGATGCGCTGTGCATATTACACTACTGGAAAGCACTGTTCTGTCAAACAGTGTTTACTTTGGACAACCTTAAAATTAGGGGAAACTCCATCACTGGTTGCAGATGGCATAAAGCGTAAAACAAATTCTAACATAATAATTTTGGTAATTCACTGATGAGGCCTTGTTTAATCATCCCTATTTTATCAACCATTTACAACGGTACTAGTGCACATTTATTAACAGAGGTTGTACAAGGGATGTTGGGCACCTGTTATTATTTCCGCTGAGGCATAGCTAAGAGTGGAAGGAAGTGTGAAAATTTGTCCTGTGCCCAGCAGTGGCCTCTGCCACCAACTCCGAGCCTGGTCACAACCTGGACAATGGACTTTCTTGCTACTTGGATCTCGCTCTTCAGTGCCGTGCCCAAACAGCACAAAGAATTGCACGGCAGAATGCCTCCTTGTATTATGGAAGCGGTAAACTCAAGAATGGGTTCAATGAAAACAGGCGTTGGAAACATGCATGCCAACATTTGGAAACGGGAACATTTTGAAGAAATAAAAAATCAATGTAAATTATTTACCCTATTGAATTGCATTGAGGTAGAGGCAATTTTAGTTGAGAGGCAGTTAAAAAAAGTTGTTTTGTCTTGAAAAATTGGGAGTCTCCCACGTGGATCTGGTGTGAAGGCATTCACGTCGAATCCAAGTAATCGTTTCCAATTGCTCTCGACGTGCAACAGTGGTTTCATCAAGCACGTGTTGATTGGCCATTTTATGTATTGTGTTGTATATTCATATAGTGCTTACTACCCCTGATGAGACTGAAGGTCTTTGCAGATGGATAGCATATTAATCCATAGAGCCCAGAGTTAGTTTCTAGTGCTAGCTGTAAGCGATGCAATTCGTCCTATTGTAAGAAATTGGGTTATTGGTTGAGGGGGATGGAAGCCCCACTCAGGCAACAACCACAATCCTTAACAACAGTGGTTCCCAAACTTTTTTGACCGGCGGCTCCCTTGACCTATTGGCCGTGGTTCCCCATTATGTTACTTTTTTTTCGGGTGGGGGGATGTAAGCCCGGACTCAGAAGTACTTCCATTTTTCTCCATGAAAATAATTGGGATGAAGCCGATGAACATATTATAATTATATTTGTAACAAAATAAAAATTAAAGCAGTCATTTAATAATACATTTTAAGTGGTTAAGTGACTGTAAGTGCATAGAAACATTCCTGCGTCTTCAGGTGCCTGTGTTAATCTCACTGTGCCTGTGCCGTGATCTTCTTGACTTTGTTAGTGCTTCTATTCACCTCCTTTTCCCTCCATCTGTTTTGGTGAATCTCTATGTTTGTACGTATGTGTTGGTATTTTTGGAGCAGTAACCTAGCTTGAGCACAACGGAGCTCTGAAGTGTGGACTTACCCTCGTGCCTAAGATGTTTTGATTCAGCTCAATGTCCCTGAACATGCTTAGGGGCCCATCACTCTTGTAAAGGCGCCTAGATGCTCCGTTTTATCCCTAAAGATGGTTAGATGCACCACCATGGTCCATAAGGAAATGGTCAGAGGTACTCGCTGTCTTTGATTTGAAATGGCTTGAATGCATGACTACTCTGTCCCTGAAGGTGCTTTGATGCACATCCTAGTCTGAGTCCCTGAAGGTGCTCAAATGCACCCTTATCCCTGAAGTCAGAGGTACCCTTCCTCTCTGTATCACTACCAGCTGTGACAACCACCTCCCCCTGTGCACTACTTCCACATTTGAGATATCCCCTTCCTGTATGCTCCTTTCATATGTGAGACCCTCTCTCCAATGGTGCTCCTGCCACCAGTGAGACTCTCTCTCCCTGTGTGCTCCTGCCATCTGTGAGGTCCTCCCCATCTGTGCTGCCACCACTTGTGATACATACACACTTCAGTGTGACGCTGCCAACGGTGAGAACGCCTCCCTGTGTGCTTCTTCTGTTCGGCCTCTCTGGTGCTCGAGCTCTTGTCCATGGGCAGCTGTGTTATATTATCAGAGGGCTGGGGAGGGTGGGTGGTGCAGTGTAAGCCTGCTGGGAGGCAGCCGCCGTAGAGCTGCAGTGTTTGTGTGTGAATGGGACACAGTGCTGTGCTTTTCACACTCATTCATTGCTCATTAGTGCCTGCTGGGAGGCGGACGCACTAGAGCTGTGTGTAAGTGAGATGTTTTCCAAAACTGAGTTTTGGTGACTTCGTTGTCATAAGGCAGAGGCTCGGAGACGACGCAGGCAAACCGGCAAAGTCCAGTTTGACGAGATCTCTCCTCATGGATCTCAAGTGCAACGGACGTACACAAGTACTGCTATTTGGCGTGCGGTTCTGAGACTTTCAGAACTGTATAAAAATAGGAACGGGTGATTTACTTCCCAGATTCTCTTTAGTTTAAATTTAAAATGACAACAATTAGTTTGTGTGATTGTTATAAAGACTGTGTGGTTAGAGCTCGGGGGAATCTCACATGATTACCTGATCGTAAGTTTCACATTTCATTTCTTCTGAACCTTCTTGTAATGACGATGGCCTAGAGTCGCTGCAGAACACGGGCAGCAATAACGCTCGACATCGCTCCTGATTGCGCCTGACCCCGCCAAAGTGGAGGCTTTTTGAAGCACGTTACGTGCTGGGGCCGGGCCAAACCATGTTCCAGAGTAGACGCTGACAGGGGGGCTTTCTTAACTCCCCCACGACAGTCCCAAATGGGTTATTCGGCGCCACAAAGACAATCTACAAACTTTCCACATTGCAAAAATATTATTCCGAACCTGCTTTCTTTTCCACTTTCCCAAGATGTGCGTGGCGCCCCTGGCTACTTCTAACGGCGCACCAGAGTGCGGCGGCGCACAGTTTGGGAACCACCGCTTAACAAGGTGAACCACAAAAATTCACTAAATCAACCTGTGCTTAACCCTCTGGAAGCCTGGCACAAAGCACTCAGGCTCAACTTAGAGGGAATGTGTAAAGTACACAAACAGTAATGAAGTGAAAAAACAACACAAGAAAAATAACAAAAAATATAGAAAATTAGAGTACATTTAAATAAAGAAAATACTACCATTACAACTAAGATTCAATCAGTAGAACTAGAGATATGGAATTTTAGAGTATTTAGTGAGAATAGTGCCAAAAAGCACAAACCGCCACTCGTGGTCATCTGGTTGCACAATACCAGGGGACCGTCACAATTTCAGGCCGACCGCGATGGACCAGAATAGTCTTAGTGAAAAGTTACCTTCTAAGTCTGGCGCTAAGAGTTTCGTTCGCATTGGAGGAGGCACAAGGAGAAGGCCAAGCATCGCAGACAGTCATTGCTGTAGTGCAAAGAGCTGGTTGATGGTCGCGGATGGTCGTCACGGGATTGTAGTTTCTGTAGCGTGAAGTGCAAGTCTTGAGTTGCCGAGCACCGATAACTGATATTGTCGGCACGATGAACAGGTATCGCCAGAGCTTTGCATTGGCGGTCATTGCAGGCAGCAGTTTTTTGGTGACAACGTACACATTCACACTCTCAAAGAGCCCAAACTTCAGGATTTTTACCTTTTCTTTAGGAGGAGTATACTCTGATGCCACCTAAGGGTTCAGCACCTGGGGAGGCACCTCTTGGAGATCAGGAGTCACTCCAGCAGAGGCCAGTAAAGCTCAGGCAGAATCAGTTGCAGGTCCAGGCAAGCCCAGTTGCAGCTGGTCAGCTGCGCAGCTACAGGGAGGCCTAAAACTTGTTGTGTCCCTGTAGATCACACAGGAAGTCAGCCAACTGACTCTTTGAGTCACTTTGGGTAGCTGGCGATATAGACAAGCCAGTCCAATCTTCCTTCTCAGACAGCAAGGTGCCCTTCAAGCAGCAGGGCAGTCCTCTGTCAGCAGGGTAGTCCTTCTTCTATAACCTCCACTGGTCCACGAGTGTTCTGATGAGTGACTCTGGAGAACCAATATTTATACCTGTTGCAGCCTTCATGTGTGGTGGGGGACTAACCCCACATCTGGTTCCGAAAAGTTATTCCCCTGTCAAGGCTCCAAACTTTTTGGAGGTGACAAAAGGAAAGAAGGTCTGGTGTCATGTTCCTTTGTGTGTGCAGGAGGCAAAGTGCTTTGAAGTGTAAGGGCTGGGTATAGCCGCTCCCCCCTCATCCTGCCAGAATGGCCCATGCTGCCCACACTTAAGCCCCTTTTGTGCTACTGTCTGGAAGCAACACACAAACCCCAACAACAGAGCCACTCACAGTCATGCCACCCAGGGCACTGGCAGAAGGCACAAATGGTTGGGACAAGAAAATGGCAACTTTCTAAAAGACGTGGGTCCTGTGCACAATGTGTCATTGTAACCGAGCTATATCTGGTTCGGGGAGGACGTGGCTTGACAGTTTGGGCTGAACTATTCTCACTGGAGCAGGGTCGACACTGATTAGCATACCAAGCAATAACTGGCTGTTAAACCCATAACTAAGGTGAAACCTGTCCTGTGTTGCTTGTGATCTGTCTCAGGGAGGACCTTGCTTGGCAGTTCGGGCTCAACTGCCATTGGAGCAGGGTCAAGACTGATTTGCATATAGCTGGATCCAAACTGAGGTTGCATGGTATGCAAAATAATTATGAACTGGGATGCGTTCCGAGTGATTAGCAGTGGTCGACATTAATTCAAACATTCTATCCATCGGTTTTTGTATAGTTTAGAGTAACTGTCTAAAAGTTTTATTTTTCTTATTTGTGACCTTAAATCCTACTCTACCATCAAAGAAGACTTTAAACTACAATTCATTTGAGTGCAAACAGCATATTTCTATGTGCTCCCAATTCAAAGTTAGCACTTATTAAATGTGATAGGGTAACCCAGTGTTAGACAGGTCTTACAACAGTGAAAAAACAACTCTAGGAATTTTTCACAGCTAGACGATGCAAAACTTAAACATACATGTCCGAATTTTTAAATACCATGCGCCCTGCCAAATGAGCATTTAGGACCTTCCTTTAGGGGTGACTTGTATGCATTTAAAAGAAAGGTTTAGGCCTGGCAAAAGGCTAAATGGCAGTTTAAAACTTTAGTACAGGCTGCAGTGGCCGGTCTGAGACATATTTTAAGGCTACTTTAGTGGGTGGCACAATGAGTGCTGAAGAATCAATAGCAGCATTTAATTTAAAGGTCTGGGTGCATGCAGTACCATATCATAGGGAATTACAAGTCAATAAAATGTGCCAATTGGGTGTAAGCCAATTTTACCATGTTTGAAGGAGAGAGCACAAGCACGTTATCACTGGTAAGCAGTGGTAAAGTGCACAGTCCCAACGTCACAAAAACGAATCCAGCAAAACAGGACGGTGAAGGCAAAAAACGAAGGGGAAATACCATACCAAGGATGTCACGTTTAACATCTTTATTACGCAAAAGTATAATAACTGGCACTCTCAGTAGCTGCATGCAGTTACTTGTCTAGAGGAATGTTAGTTGTTAATTGTTTGTATTGATACCAATGCTTTTGTTATGTATCTATCGATTTGCTTTCCCAATTGTGTCCCATGACTAAGGGAATAGAGGACATGCAGTATTTGAAGGTCTATTACACTAGTGTTTGGTTGTCCTAGTGCACAGTGTTAGGTGGACAGTAGTGTTGTTAGAGGAGAGTTCTAGTATATTTGGTTCACTCTTGTACAGTACGACAAGGGAGTTGTGACACGTTAGCATGGTGTGAGGTGGCTGGTGTGTAAAGTAAGTGTGTGGAAAGCTCAAAACCAAGAGCTAGCCTAGCAGTTTCGTGCAGCGCCGTGCATCAGGGGGGTAAGCGTGTAGTGGGGATGATAAACGAGGAGCAGCATCCAATGCGCTGACAGTCCTTTGTTTACCTCTACACGTTATTGATGACCTTTGGCGCCATCTTGGTTGTAGATCACCTGCCAGCAGCCGCCATTAATCCCTCATGGAGATAAATTGCTGTGGAGCTGCGCTGCCTGAAGAGATATGTTTCGACAACCAGACACAGCGTACACCATAATTCCGACCGAGGAGAGCGTGGGGGGGCTTCTTTGTGATGGACACAAAATTAGGCCGAAGCGCTGATGTAAAGAGAATGTAGACGAACACTGGTAGAGCAATATTTATTTAAAAGGTGATATGTATCAGGAGGGCAAACGAGAGAGAGGAAACATCTTGGTTTATTTTTTTTAAAATGCCATTTATTAACTGTTCTTTCCCTGGGAAAATACTGCATTTTAACGCGACCATACTGCCTTGCTTTCATTTGTGAAACATTTGTACATGCAATTAGTAAAAGTACTGTAACAAGGCAGGAGCCATGGGGTGCTAAATGCTATATTTATTTATCATGATGTACAGATGGGGTGACAGGATCAGACTACAACCACACACATTCTAAGCCCCTTAGTTCGGCAACGTGGAAATACCATACACCTTCCCCCCTCTGCGAACACATTACCAATCAAATGAGTCCACGCAACGAAAACTATTAAAATAAATTTAATTATTATTTGGGGTGGGTGACTACCCAACTCAAGGAATAATCACAACCCTGGTCAGAGTGAACTCACAAAAGCACTAAATTAATGTGAGCTCTACTCCCTGGTAGCTATGGGACAGAACCAGCAGGCATAACTTAGGGCAGGTTCTTCAATCTTTTCTGTAGAGAGAGATACTTCTGATCAGTAAACATCATTGTGAGCTACTGAAGGCCAAGCCACTTGTGCATTGAGACCAGACCCCTCCCCCGGCCAGGCTTCATTAACTTTAAGCCTAATCTCCATAGAGCCAGATACTATGGTTTGAAAATGTTACTTTGACTAGGGGCACTATGACCGGGCTGCCATGTTTGCCACTTAGAGCGTGGTCTGTGGAGATATTGGCGTGTTTGTATGAATGAGGTATATGTGAATGGGAGACTGAAGCCTGTGTTGTATATACTTGTAGTATAGGATATACCTTTCGCCATTTGTGACACTGGTATATGTATAGCATAAACATACAACCAATTTTAAATGGGAGAAATTTAAAGTGCAGAAAAATGTTCAGAAAAAATGTTCATAATATGAAACATTTTTCTGCACTGTAAATGTCCCATTTAAAAAAAAGTGACTATATTTTTCAGTTATACATCTGGCAAAGTGTCTACTGGCCACTGGGAGAAAGAGGCCTGCTGTTTGTAAATGCAACACTGTGAAATAGGAGAAAATTAAGATGAACAGTTTACTTAATCAATTAGGTTACTTTTCTTTTTAATTTTCTCCCATTTAAAAGCATTTGGAAACATTATGTTTTTCTCACGCTCCAATATTGAGTTGACAAGGACTTTTATTTAAGAGTTAAATACTTCAGTGCTTCAGTTCTTCACCTCTGTGCACCAACCCCAGCCTGGGTCATAAATCTGACTGTGCTCTGCTCATTATCAGATCTTGCTATCTGCAGCCTGATGATAATGTAAAATAAACACAGCTTTCCCTTTATCTTTAAAAAGAAAATGAAAGGTTTATGTTTTTGACCTTTTGTTTCTTCAAAAATTAACTCAAAGTTGTGAGTTATACTGAAGGTGTCTGCAAGCCACTGGTAGCTCGCAATCAATCAGTTGGAGACACCTGACTTAGGGAATGTGTAAAGCATTTATGCAGTACTAAAACATTAATAATGTCAAAATTGAAAACAAAAAAAATCCCAAACTGAATTAGAAAAATAGAGTACAGTTTAACAAACAAAATTACACCAAAATGACAAAAATCCAATAAGGGGAACCAGAGATATGAGTCTTTAAAGATTTAAGGGAAAATAGTGCCAATAAGCACAAAGCACCAATGATAGTCTATGGTCACGGTATACCGGAGCCAGGCACAATTTCAAGCGGTCTTCGATGGAGCACTGGCCGGATACCACGTTCAACCTGGTCAAAGATTTTACCTTCTGACTTAGTCTTTTAAGACCCAATCCACAACAGAGTACACTTGTAAAGCCCTTTATGACGTCATGGGAGGCACTTAGAAATCACAGGGTGCCAGGCAGAGGCCAACAGCAGAGTCCACTCGAGGTCCAGTTACCCCTGGTCAGCTGAATGCTTCCAGGACAATGCCTCTTGCAGCTTGTTGTCTCCCTGTAGTCACACAGGAGGTCATCCCACATTTGCCCCTTGGAGTCCACTTCTTGATCCTGGGTACAAGAGAAAGCAGGCCCAGTGCTTTAGGGTTCCTCTCAGGTCAGAGATGGCAGGTCCAGCCCTCTGCTGGTCTTCTGCAGGTCTGAAGTGGGTGCCTGGAGATGCTACATTTATGCCTGGCACGAGCTAGTGGGTGAGGGTGATTCCTGGCTCCTTCCATACCAATGGGGTAAAAGTTCCCAGGCCCTGACCTACCTACTTTTGCTGTAGTTCCTGTTTGCCTTTCTGCAAACAGGCCAAAAATGTAATGTGTCAGTGCATTTTCAAGTTGGTAAAACTTTTCAGCCACATTAAACTGGAGCTTTAGGTGGGGCGGGGGGGGAGTGTACTATAGTAATCTAAGTGTCCTCCCACATCTAACATTAAATTGCAGTTTGGAGCAGGTACTGCAACCACAATAAACACAGAGACAGATGTCTGGTAGGACAAAATCAGGTTCTTTCACCAACCAGACAGTGGATAAACAATTGTCTAAACATCTTGTTCTATCTCTTTCAAATGTGCCCCAAGTGCTAACTGTGAACCACAAGGACCTGCCAAACAGGAATTGATACTGTAGTGTCAAAAATGATGACCACAGGCCCTACCCTGCATATTCTGTGGAGTTCAGATGAGTCATCTCTTCTCATTCATGTCAGCCTATTATTTGCTCCTGGGAGGCATTTCAAACCTTTTTTTACACCAATTCAATGCGAATCACTGACTTGGAGAAGCTGGAGAGCCAATACAAATTCACCTGCAGGAACTTCAGGCATGGAAAAGCTAACTTTCTGAAAAGTTACTTTTCTGTAACATTTCATAAAAATCGAACTACACAATTGTATTGGATTTTTAATAAGTATTAAAAATGGTTATTTTATACTTTTTCTAGATTGTCCCTTTTCTAAGACATAGTATTAGTATTTTAATCTTTACCCTGGTTTTCAAAGTAGAACCACTAGGCATGCCACATTGAAAATAGCTTTTAGGACCTTGTCAATGTAGGGACATGGTAGTATTAATGATCTACATGTCCCACTTTTTAATACCATGCATGCTACCTTGTGGGTTACATGGCTTACATAGCCGGTATTTATAAAGTTATGTTATGTTAGCCGGTATTTATAAAGCGCACGGCTACTCCAGGGAGTGTCCCGGCGCTAAGCATGAACCCGACAACACAGAGAAACGTACGCCACCACGGGATCTACTGTTTAAAAAGCCAAGTTTTTAGTTGTCTCCTAAAAGTGAGGAGATCCTGGACCTGTCTAAGAGAGATGGGCAGGCCATTCCAAAGACGTGACGCCACCACTTGAAAAGATCTGCCTCCAATCCGGGAGAGCCGTATCCTAGGGGTAATGGTCAGAAACTTGGCAGAAGACCTCAGGGTTCGGCGTGGAATATAGTGCTGGAATCTTTCCCCAAGATACGGGGCACCTATTTTGTGGAGGGCTTTAAAAACCAGCAATAATGCTTTAAAATGAATCCTCTTCCGTACTGGAAGCCAGTGTAAGGAGGACAGAAGAGGGGTCGTATGTGTTCTCGGCCCAGCCAAGAGAATGGCTCTTGCCGCCATGTTCTGGATCACCTGTAGGCGGCCAAGTAGGTAATCGGGAAGGCCAAGGTACAAGGCATTTACGTAATCCAGTCTTGATGCCACCAGGGCCTGGACTACCGTCTTCCTGTGAGAGACTGGAAGCAGGGGGAGAAAGTTCCTTAGCATTCGCAGTATTCCAAAACAGGTCCCGGCCACTGATTGAATCTGCGCCTTCATTGAAAGAGAGTCGTCAAATTTGACCCCAAGATTTTTCACGACGTTGACCGACGTAGCGGGAGGGTACATGTCTTGCGGCCACCAACTGTGCCATGTTGCACAGGGATGGGAGCCAAAGAACATGATCTCTGACTTTTCGGAGTTGCACTTCAGTTGATTTTGCCTAAGCCAAGAGAACACCTCAGACAGACAGGTGTTAATCCCATTACCATTAAACTCAGTGCCCTTCTCACAAGTAAACATCAATTGTGTGTCATCAGCATAAGACACTATTTTCGCCCCGTGTTTCTCGGCTAGAAGCGCTAGAGGGGCCATATATAAGTTGAACAACGTTGGGCTCAGAATTGAGCCCTGTGGTACCCCAACATTCATGGGGGGGGATGGGAGCCGAGAAAGGCGGGGACCAGATAGTTTGCTGTCGGTTATTTAAGAAGGAATCAAACCATGTGAGTACCGTGCCCCAATACCACCCTCTTTGAGCCTTCTTAGTAGTCCAATGTGGGGCACGGTATCGAAGGCCGCAGAAAGGTCCAACAGCACCAAGACCGCATTTCCCCCTTTGTCAAGTGTGGTTTTAATGGTTTCAGCTACTTCTAATAGGGTTGTTTCCGTACTAAAATTAGCTCTGAAGCCCGACTGGCTAGAATGCAGAAGATGGTTGGCCTCCACGTAGTCAGTGATGACTGAGTTGACATATCTCTCTAAAACCTTGGAGAAGAAGGGCAGAAGAGATATCGGCCTATAGTTACTAGCAATCGAAGGGTCAGCTGTGGGTTTTTTTTAAAAGTGGAAGAATTTTTGCATCTTTCCAGGTTTTCGGCATTTGCCCCACCTACATGGCAGTTTTTAAGACTAAATTAACCGCCGGATTAATCACCTCTGCAATAGATGCCAGTACTTTGGCAGGACAAGGGTCCGTAGGTGATCTGGATTTGAGGGCTTTCATTAAAGCAAGGGATTTCTCCAAAGTAATGGGGGGGAACTGTGTGAGGGAAGGACCGGAATTTCCGCTGCCAGTAGGGGACCGACACATGTCTCCTGCTACTACTGGAGATTGGGCTAGAAAAGAGTCTTGGATAATTTTAATATTGTCGTGGATAGGAGCAACTTATTAAGATTTAAAAAGGAGTTTTTCTCCTTTCAAAAGGGTCATATTGGCAGGTCAGCCTGAAGGTTTAAAAGTGCAGCAATCAGACTACAATGGTACACCTGAAGCCATTGCACTACCACTATAATGGATGGCTCATTAGGTGCTGCAGGCCACTAGTAGCATTTAACTTCCAGGCCTTTGGGTTCAGTTTGTACCGTATACTAGGGACTTATAGGCAAGTTCAATATACCAATCAGGAGTATACCAGTTCAAAAATGTTTAAAGGGGAGCACAGGCACTTTACTACTGGCGGACAGTGGTAAAGTGCACAGAGTTCTAAAGTCATCAAAAATATAAGGTCCAGCAAATGGCTAAAAATCCAGGTTGACCACGCAGAAAAGGCAGATTTTCTACAACTATGTACAAAAAAGATTAGTGAAATAGAAACACAAAAAAACTAATTTACTTTGCAGAGAAATAATCATGTTGATATCTTGCCTTATTTACCGATCTTTAAGGCCTATTCTGGTACTCAAAATCCTCCTACCAAAAACCTGATGTCCTACAGTGCTGTCTTTCCACTTCAGTATCATACCCAGGCTCTCTACTCAGATTCCACACTCTTCCATCCTTTGCCATAACATACCTCCCACACACTTCTGTTACTTGCAAAAGGCATGTTAGAGTCAAGAGCTTTACCACAATGATGTCCCTTACTAATCCTTGCCTAGATTACAGCATTTTGTTTTCACTTATACTCTTTTCAACAACCCTTTGTTCCAAACCATCTACCTAGGAGATAAGATGTGGCTAAGTCTTCTCCCCTTAAAAAGTTTGAATGGGAACCTCCCAGTGATACAATGTGGTGCAGAACTGTATCCCACAACTCATTATTTCTTTTTTTCTGCACAGATTTATACTTTTAGCATGTTTAATTATTTCTTTAAAGATGCAATTAAATCTCTCAACTATACCATTGGACTCACGATGATACAGTAATGCCTTGTTTGATACTTCTCATTTTGAAAAACCCCTCTCTCTCTGGTTGTGAATTGTACCCCATTGTCAGTAAGTAGAACCTTTGGGAAACCTTCTCTTAAAAACACTTTATCTAAGAACTTTATCACATTACTGGTAGTCAGTCTGTCAGTCAAAATTCAGTTTATTGGGACCGTGGTCAATTCAACTAAAAAACGTGCTTAAATAGACATCAAATGACCATAAATTAATAAGACATTCAACAAAATCTCCTCTCTCAACATCCCAATGCATCCATAACTCAAGTATAATACAAGAAGGTAAAATCCAAAAATGCATAGTGCTACTCAATTAAGCTTTTGGCTAAGCTATATAGACTATTTCAAAAGTGTCAGATTTCTTGATATGATCTGTAAAAACATTTCAATAGCACTTCTCACATCAAGAGAATACATAGCGAAATAAAAACTCATTGCTTTTTGGCAGGACGTTATATCATACTTAATTAAAACCTGTTTTAAAATCCTACATCTCTGCTGAAAAAATTGACAGTCCAATAAAATATGTACATTTGAACATTTCACATTTAAAGCACATACACAATAACACCCCAATCTCTGTATCCCTTTCTATAACTCAAGCCATGCAAATATTTGATTAATACCAATTAAAAATTTAAAATTTTTATGACGAATGTCTTGGTCTGGGAGCAGAGAAATATATATGAATGTCATTCCATTGTTCCAAGAGTCTATGGAATGGGAAAATTAACTCTTTAATCCTAAATATTGCAAATCCTTATTCTGTGACAATGAATCAATTTTCAAGTTTAAATCCCTTGTGATATATTGACTGGAACATCCAAGCTGGGACAGTCCAAAAGAAGCTGATTCATTATCATTTTACCTGCTCTCCTAGTCTCGCAGCCCACTAATCAATAATTAATTTTTACAGTAAAAAGCAAGTTTGTCCTTATCAGCTAATAGTAGAAAACTCCAGAATTTCAACATGAACTTCATGGATACGAAGTACAAAGAAACCAATCTTGCTTCTCCTCATATTGCTTGGATCATGGAAGAATTAGGAAGATTTAATAGTGCTTTTATACACCGGCCTTTAACATTATTCCACTTATGATGCCCACTCATAAACAGTAACTCTATAGCATATTAATATCTAGTTGCCCTACCGCTTTTCATGTCTCTAACGCTGGAACCAGAGAGGGGCCTCCATAATTTCTGGTGCAACTCTGCCAATATTTGCCTTTACCCGTCACATAAATCCTGATCCTATTGCTACTCTCCATATATACTAAACAGAATAGCCTCTAAGCTTGATTGATTTGCCACCATAACCTTAAGGCATAACATCCACTTTCTTTAACACCAATTCCTTACATTTTTCCTGAAATACCTGCCTCGGTACCTATGTTAACCACACACTAGAGTCTAATAACATTTACACACTCAAACGCCAATCTCCACACTATATATAGGTTTCTCACACTTTTACTCTTCAATCTGAAGTACAAAAGGCTCAGGCTCATCTAACGCTTCATTCACCGGTTTCACCATATTACTACTGCAAATGCACTTGGCAAAATGCCTTCTCTTCTTACACGCATTGCAGACTACTTTACTAGGTGGGTAGTCCTTTCATTTACCTATATGGGCCTATGTAACACAAAGTGCCATAGGGGTGCAATGGTCTTGTGCCCCCGCTTTTCAGAACGGGCAGCAGACGCTTGTGCGGCCCCTTCTGTAATACTGATAGTGCTGGGCGCACATGTAGTACCAGGGCTCTCTCGAGACGGTATTCCCTCATTTACATGTGGGCGTGTCCCCATGCTAATGAGGGAATTTATTTGCATCTGCTATTGTGCCAGTTTATGCATGTGGATGCAAAGGCAAAGAAGCTGTCACAAGGCCCACAGACAGTGCACCACAAAAAAGGTGGCGTACTGTCGAGGCACTCTTTGAGGGCTGTCATCTGGAGGGGACAAATGTGGTCCCATGGGTGCCCCAGACATCCCCGTGCAGCAAGGTACAATGACTCACTGCGCCCACCTGCAGTACGATATCTGTCCCTTCTCTAAAATGCAGGCGGGTGCCGTCTGCACAGTGAAACAGGGAGTCGATGATTAAAGCAGTTGCTCCATATTTCACTGAATGCGATGCCCCCATGGCCCCGAAGGGCAGCGCATTCACTGTAATTAGGCGGTGTTCATGTTTGCGATCGGTGCACCTATTTAAAGGTGCGCCACGGCGCAGACATGAGCAGTGTGCTTAATACGGCGCCTGGCCCTTTTCACCACATCTTAAAAATGCCTCTTTAAAATTGTTAACATTTTAAATGAACAACGTGATTTAAGCCATCAACTGTTTCTTCTCCACTACAAGAGTGGGTTCCATCTTTTCTGTTGTTTTCAACACTAACCATCTTGTCTTTCTCCTTTCTTATTTACTTGATTAAGGCCAACAAATGTTCGATCCTCTTGGCCACCATAAATATTTCACTCAATGAGTGATTATCCATCAGCCATAATTTTTCACACACTCTATCACTCCTGCACTTCAGCATACATTTATTCCACATCCTTTACTCAACTTACATATTGAGCCCAACTTTCCAAGGACTGTCACATATTCTTCCACACTTTCGCCTTCCCTTTGTTCTAACCTTTGGGAGATAATGTTTATCCAATTTCAGTATGCAAAAATCATTCTCATTTAGTCTCAAAGCTTCCTTTTGGTCACATTAAGTACGTTCTCATAGACATTTCGGAAGTGCATCAATAAAGATCTCTTCTTTACTGCAGAAAGACTAGTGCCACAAACCGTCATAGTCCTTAAAATCATTATTCCATTTATTCCACTCACTAAGTGCCGGGCTCACTGGGTGATGTTAAAAAAAAAAAAAAGTGGTAGGAACACAAAGAACCCTCCTCGCTTTCTCTCGATTTGCATCAAAAGTAAGTTCCTTCCCCACAGTAATGACGATGTACACAGCAATTTGCACAGCATAGAATGGAAGGTCTTCTAGCTGGACCTGAAGCAATAGGACTGTCATACAAAACAGAGTGAGACTGTTCACCAGCAGCAGACAACTGCTTTCAAGTGTAGTCTTTGCAGGAGCTGCAAACCTGCTCATCACCATTGTAACGAGGGTATTGATTAATATATTTATTTATGATAAAATACAGAGCAACGGGGGGGCATCAGACAGGAACAGGCTGCTGGCTGTGGGTGCTTGTATTCAACTACACACATTCCAAGCCCAAGGCTCCACATTTCTAGTTCTTCAATGTGGAGCTACCCCAGTGACCTTTAACGAGAGTTTGGTACTCACAGGCCTAGGCTCTTGACCGTAGGGAGGCCAGACACCAAGTGACACCTCTTTTGAATCAATAGAATTCAGTGGAAAAAGTGTCCGGCAGATATCACAGATACTAATAAAATCCAAATTACTATATGATAAAAGCTGCTCATAGCAAACTTTGACACAGATAGTGCACCAAGGGACTCAGGAATGACTATGATCCTATTGTGTACAGAGAAGCCAAATGTAAGGCGAACACATAATGGGCAAGGCTGGTAGCCTGTCATAGTGTGAGGTCACTTGGTCAACCTACTATTGAGCTACCAAGGATTATGAGTACTTGTTGACATGCACATAGGAAACCTTTCCACTGAAAGTGGTTCCATCGGCACAGGAGACCGCATTGGCGGATTACGTATAACACATACTGGCTCATCTGGCATGGGCCAGAGAACAGACCTCTAACATTATTCTAACTCCTAAGTGCTGGAAATCAGATGAAAATTGGAAATGAAACCAGTATTATTCTAAGGGAAATAACTGGAATTGTGTAGTACTAGAAGAGCAAAAAACTAAAGCAGTTTCTTTAGCAAAACAATGAAAAACTTCAAAGGAATAGGATAGATCACAAAAGCTAAAGTAACAATTTGGATTTTTATGTAGCAGTGATTTAATTTTTATAAGGTTTTTGTTTGTGTTCAGGAACTTTCGATGAACGTGCCATAAAGCCTCAAATGTAACCCAATGCAACCTGCCACCCAAAGAGTTTACACCAATTTTTTGGCAACAAAATGGTCTCTCTCAGGTACCCAGATGGTGTACATGGAGGGTGACCTGGTTTACAGTCACTGGTATCAGGGTTTGGGCACATTTACTGGAATCCGAGAGTCCACAAAGTTGAGGATATTTCTGGCAAGCATGCCCTTTCAACCAAGGGATCCCTTAAGAGGCACAGGAGTGAGAAGGACTGTATCTCCGAACCAACCAGTCACTGTCAGGATTTTCTGGTGGGAGACAACCACTGACCAGGTGGAAACCTATTATAGGCACCAGATTGTCCGTAAGTATGCTGGACAATACACAGGCTTGGACTAGGAGTCTGAGTAAGCCACGCAGACTACAATGATAAGGAATCTGGAATCAGGGCTAACCCAACACCATGCCTGGAGATAACATAGACATTGTAAGATTGTTCATTGGCTCGTCGGCACAGGGGTGATCCGTGGACTCCTCTGCCAACGTCCTTCCAATAGTTTAGTCTTGCGCAGTACAGTGCAATTGCAATAAAAGGCATCTGACGCAACTGCTCGGCAGTCGCGTGCCAGACGAAGCAAAGTACACACCGTGTCTCCATGTGTCTCTGTACTGCGTGCCACGTGCTGACTGGCCTCTTGGCCCAGCACCGCATTGGGGAAGAGGCCAAAGCTCAGTCTGTGCCATCATCTGGGAAGTGAGCCCATGTCTCCTGCAGCGCAGCGGCCATCTGCTCTCTCCCCTGTGGCAGGAGTGATCATGCCACACGAATTAAGATGACCCGCGAGGCCAAACCTGCCACATACTTACATGGCCTGGCTCTCTTCCTCAGAGTAGCTGCCCCCTATCTGTGGCCTTGCCCCAGCTCCATTTGACCCCATACAGGCCACAGGACTCTGCAGGCCAAATCTGCACCCCTCGCCTGGAGTCATGACGAAAACCTGTCTCCATATCCTGTGAGAGTACATCACTAGTTGGAGAGGCCAGACACCCACATTGAGGTACAATTGGCAAGCCTACAGTACGCTCCCCAGCATCACCACTACCAGGCAGCAAGTGGGTGCTACATCAGCCCAGCAACCGTGGGGGACCTGCTGTCTTGCAGCTGCAACTTTGGACTTGATCTCCTTTGCATTCGGTGTGCAAATCGAGGAGCTGTCAAACATACTAGCTGAGTTTGACCGTGTGTTCCAAGGGATTGCATGCCTGAAAGACAAGGACGTGCAGCTGCACATTGACCAATCCATACAGCCAGTAGTGCTACGTCACTAGAGCAGTGCATTTCACCTCATGCCCAAGGTGGAGGAAAAGTTTGACAAATTAGAATGCGCTGGGATCATTGAGAATGTCAATGGCCTCATAACGTGGGTATCCTCAATAGTAGTAGCAAAGAAACAAAAGCAACCAGCATGGGTCTGCATCTGCGTGGATCTCCCAAAAGTCGCAATCAAGCAAGATAGCAATCAGACTCCCACGGCTGATGACATCATCGGGGAGCTCAATGGGGAAAAAGTTTTTCAAAAGTCAGTCTACGTTCTGGGTACCACCAGCTGCCACTGCACCCTGATTCCAGGTATATAACCATATTTCCCACCCACGTGGGCCTCTGCCGATTCTGATGGCTCAACTTCGGAATATTGAGCAGCTCTGAGGTATTCCAAAATACCATCCACGAAATGCTCACAGGGTTCCCGGGTGTCATCAATGTCAGTGATGACATACTAATCTTTGCGGAGTCCATGAGGGAACACCACAAATGCCTGATAGGCATCCTCCAGAAAATCAGCGAATCAGGACTAACGCTTCACAGAGAGAAGTGCAAGTTCATAAAGCAAAAGAGCAGCTTTTTTGGCTACACCTTCTCGGCCGAAGGAGTAGCTACAGACCGTAGGAGAAGGTGCGTGACGTCCAGGAAGCCCCAGCCCGACCAGTGTGTCTGAAGTAAGAGGGTTTCTAGGGATGGTAAACCACTGTGGATGGTTCATATCTGATCTCACAGGCCGCACCCAGCCCCTCCGAGTACTCACAAAGACCACAACCCCATGGGCATGGGGCATTGCGCAAGAAGAAGCCTTCCATCGAACAAAGAGAGCCCTGTCAGCAGACACCACCCTGTCCACCCCTGATCCAACGAAACCAACAACCATCACAGTTGACACCAGCTCAAGGGGGTTAGGGGCTGTCTTCACCCAAAAACAGCATCAAGGATCTAAGATCCCTGTGGCACATGCCAGCCGGTTTCTCAATGACACGGAACAGAGATATTCACAGATTGAAGGGGAGGCCATCGCCATATATTGGGCCTGAAGGCATTTTCATTTGTACATCTACGGTCACCCCTTCGTGGTCACCACCAACCACAAGCCCCTGATATTCCTGTTCCAGGGCTCGGCTTCTAAACCTCCTCCCCGCATTGAAAAGTGGATGATCCAAATGCAGGAGTACGACTGCCAGGTGAAGTATCGACCAGATACCAACAATCCAGCAGATTACCTGTTCTGCCACCCACGCGGAAGAAACTGTAGAATATGTCAGATACATCATAGAAAGATCCAGGATGCTTGCCCTCTCACTAAATGCTATTCGAACTTCAACAGAAATGGATGAATGCCTGCAACTGGTCATCGCAGCAATCGAGTCAGGGAGGTGGCATTCCCTCAAGGAACACCTGACCCACAGAACCCCAGAGGCGAAGAAGATTCTAGAATTTCTATTCAATATATGTCATGAACTCATGACCGACACCAGTGGGTGTTTGCTACGAGGACCCTGTCTAGTGAACCCCATCAGCCTGACAGAGCAAGCCATACCGCTTGCTCACTAAAGTCACCAAGGTATGGTGAAGACAAAGAACCAACTCAAAACAAAAGTCTGGTTCCCACAGATGGATGAGATGGTAGAAACTACAGTGAGATCCTGTCAATGGTGCCAAGTTTCAAGCTCCCCGGAAGCACCAGCCCCTGTACTTACCAAACCTGGCACCTAGCAGCCCTGGGAGTGCACCAGCCTGGACTTCTGGCGTATCCCTGTCGTGCACTACACCCTCGTCTTAAAAGATGACTATACCAACTACCCAGAGATACAGCTGGTAGGGTCTCAAGCTGCCACTGAGGTCATCCCAAAGATAGAGAAAATAATAACCACCCACAGTCTCATAAAAGAACTCAAAACTGACGATGGGCAACCATTTAAGAGCCAGGACTTTGAAGACTACTCCTGTCCTGGGGCATCCAGCACCACAAAGTAACTCCCCACTGGCCCCAAGCCAACAGAAAGGTGGAACGTTTTATGGGCACCCTGAGCAAAGTAATACGCATTGTGTACGCCAAACAATGGAACAAGCCATCTATGCATTTCTCAGTGACTATCGAAATGCCCAATTCCACCCCGGGGAAAGCACCGGAGCATGCTAGCATGGGATGAGTGGTCACCAACATAGTCCCACATCACCCAGAGTGGATGTCAGACCCCATCGATGATGCCAAACCTCTTCAGAAGAGGAAGAGCAAAAATCACCAAGGGAATACCGCTCAAAGGGCTCGTCAGTGCAGCATCTGCCCTGGCAACAGAGTGTTTGTAAGAGTCTCGCATTTCGGAAGCAAATCTAGACTACCATTTGAGCGCCATCCCTGTGCTGTCATGCAACCTAGGGGCACCACGATCACTGCCCAGAGACAGAACGAGGAAAAATCACTCACATTTCATTTTTCAAGCAGGATAGAACAGACTATAATGATGAACACCCTCACCCTGTGGGTACCTGCCCTTTGCCCGAGAAAGACAGCCCCCTGATCTCATCGCCCAACAACCCTGCTCAGGCAGAGAACCCTGAAGCCACCAGTCTGGCATCAGGAAGGCCATACCATTGCATCGCCTCCCCGGGACTCTGAAGGACGGGGTTGTCGCACAAGATATTGTTTACATAGCAGTCCAGCACCATCCACTCGCCTATAGTACTATTTTGTCTCACCGTCCCGTATGGGCTAAAGGACAACAGCATAACTATTTTTCACTCCTAAAGTATTTGTGATTTTATGTAATTGTTTTTGTTTAAATAAAGTTAAGGAGGAATGTAACATTGTATATTGGCGGGCCGGCGCAGGGGTAATCCGCGGACTCCCCTGCCGACGTCTTGCCAGTAGTTTAGTCTTGCGCGCTATGGTGCAATAGCAATAAAATGCATCAGACATGGCTGCTCAGCAATCGAACACCAGGCGAAGTAAAGTACACACCGTGTCTCCATGTGTTAACTCACCTCTAGGCCAAGCACCACACACATAATGCAAAAAGAGCCGCAGAAACAAACTCCCCACAGCCACGAGGAGGTCAGGGATGATTCAGACTTACCTCATCTTCAGATGAAAGTGACAGAGCTCGTTGCACTGGAGATATTGGATCCTAGGCAGCTGAATATTGCAATCACATGTCTCTGGAGCAGACAGTGGGTCTGTCCCACACAGGTTCGCTCAATGAGCCGGGCACTGCTCTTCACTGTGGATTGGTCAGTCCTTCTGGCAGTCTCAGATCAGCTTCAACCACAGGCAGGAAGTTCCTCCTCTCTGGTCGGGTTAGTAGCAGAAGCAGCTATTCAATGATAGAGAACTGGGGACACTTTGCGTGGAGTTAGGGGGGACATCAGGTCTTAGGACTGCAGATAAAAAGGCCTATATCCAACTATTGTTATGCGGTCACCACTGCCGGTTCACTATAGAGGGCTAAATTACTCAATATCTTCAAACAATGTATGCACATTACAAATAATTTTTAGCATCCATTCTATCACTAAATCTTTTGGATCTGAGAGTTAATATTTTGATGAAATAGTATAATTACTGTGATTACAAAAATGCAACTAGAAATTCTTTGGAATGTAATATATGTGTGTGTCCAAATTTCTTTGATTTATTCTGTTTCCGTGCCTTGACCCCATATCTGGTGATTGATTCGTAGGGGGGTGGGGGGGGTTGCCCACATTGTTTGAAGATACTGAGTAATTTAGCTCTCCTTGATTCATAGTGGTAGAGGTTCCCAAAACCATGACGATGATTCTGGTTCTACAGCAACCCATATCAAATTGTCATTATTTAATCATCTTTATAACTGAAGAGGAAGAAAAGGTGGTTTTTATGGCATGGAAGGCGAAAGTAACATCTAACCCCACTCTAGACACAGAAACACAGCTGTATAGATTACAGTCCTAAATGACACAGGGCTTTCTGCAGCCACCGGAATCTATAAACAATTCGCCAGCTTAGTGACTTTATTCCACACACAGTAAAGAAAATCTAGGGAACACAGCCGACCCTGAACGTGATTTGTGAAGCATGACTAAGCAATAGATCACAACTGATGACCCGCACGTCCTTTCCTGTGAAGGAAACATGCCACCGTATGGGGCCTGTCACAGTGAACCCATGCATCATGCAAGGATGGCCACCAAGAGGCTCATAATGGCAAATTGGAAAACCTTGCATACGCCAATGGCAGGCAACGAGGTAGCCTCCGTGGCAAATGCATCTGTAATGTAGAGTTCGACCTTCAAACGGAGAGACATATGGAATACATCTGAGGTCACATGGAAATACATCATGAATCTGTACACACATTACATTATAGATGGGAACAGAAGCTGTCTAAACGTCGCCTCAGCTGCCATTAAAGACATCGATAATTAAAGAACTAATTACACAAGGCTGCCACCACTTCTTTCCTCTGCGCCAACTGCTTATATTTCATCCTCTTCTTACATCTAAATATTTTATTTTTGTTTTGCAACTTATTTTGATTTTCTTTGTCATTGTGGCATGTCAAAATTGAAAAAAAAATGAAACATTTAAAACAATTCCAATCGTTTAATGCATAAAGCAATTCAGCAGGGCAGTTCCGGGTTTCCTCCGATCCATCTCTTAGGCGTCTTCTGAGCCAGGCTACTAAAAATGTGGCTGAGTTTTTATTTTTGTCTATTTTCGCATTCACGTAGTCGGTCTATGTTTAGGGGTTGGTTTATTCCTGCTGTGTCTGATTTTAGAAACAGATTTATACCGTATAATTTAACACTTTTCCTTCGACCTGGCTTAGTCGAGTTTTCCAATAGCTTATTTTAAAATATGCTGTATTTTCCCTTGGGTCAAGACAACTGTGCCTCGTTTGCTGTCTCCTTGTGACAATACATGAGGAGACAGAAAAAATGAATTTGGTAGTAGATGGAAACTTCCAGGTCCATCCAGTATTCCAATTTCATGCCATACAGGGGTACCCAAACTAATATCCACCTAGTTGGTCAAGAATTCGTCCAAAAGTGCATAAGTGTATTTTGGTTTATTAAAAAGTTCCCAACTTGAGAGAAAAGCAACCCAATAAACACGCATTGCCTTATGGGCCACTCTTCATCCAAATCAAAGAGACAGAAAAGATTAAAGGATCTAGAACAAAGTTGTCATCACCATTCTCTTGAATGAACATTTCTGAACCAAGTTGGAAATAAAGAGAGATGCGGTGCTTAATTTGTCAAATATTAAGTGTCAGGGCACTGACCAGGAGGCCACAGCGGCTTGCACCACCCATCGCCATTGTCATTGCTGCCAAAACAACTACTAACCATCTCGCTCGCATGTAAATGCGACAGTTCAGATTATTCCAGGTCCCCAAAGCTAAAGGAATGGCTGAGGAGGCAGGTATTAGCAATTTTTTAATGTATATTGTTTTCCTAAACAACTGTTATACTGCTCATCTCTGAATTACAGGAGCAGCGCCACCAGGTGGCAGACTGCCCTAAGTGGGGTGTTGACAATTAGGTGCCGGTGCCGAGCACCAGAAGCCAATTAAGTGCGGGTGCTCAGCACCGGCTCAAATTAAGCACTGGAGAGATGATGGTTTGTTGTCAAAGAGAAGAATTAGGAAATGTCTTTCTAAGAAAACTTACTATGCAGGAACACGTTCCTCGTTCTGGCTTCCTCTGTCCTTGTTGACACAGCTCCTCACCGAGATATATATACATATATCTACATTGACAAGGGGTCCCTCTACCCCAGAGGTCTTCAAACATTTTTGCTCTGAGCCCCCCTTACCCAAAATAGTTTGAAGTCGGGCCCCCCTCCAAAACGTTATGGAAGTCTTGGGTAATTGTGAGTGTTAGGGCTGAGCGCAGGGAGTGGGGCTTATGAGACAATATCAGGGGCACTTTTTCAGTAGCTCATACTTCACACTAAATGTGAGATGTATAAAAGAGCAAACCCATACAAACTGAACTAAACAAAAAACACTACTCCCATTAATTGAGGTCCTCATGCTCTTGGGTCCCAATGCAATTCCGCCTTCTGCACTAATGGTAGCTGCAGCCATGAATAGTAGGTGATCCCCTCTGTCTCTTTCACCCCTACCCCTACCCCACCACATCTGCCCATCACTCCATTCTTGAAACAGTTTCTCTGGCCCTTACAGAAGAAAGGAGCGCCCATGTGTGAACAACCTCATCCCTAATGCGCTCCTCATGTCTTATTGTAAAGTATAAGACAGTCTTAATTGTGATGCAGTGGGCCCTCCACACTCCTGGGCCCCAGTGCCACTTTGCTTGCTTCACTTATGAGACCTACTGCCTTGCAAAGCGGCAAGTCTTCTCAGCCCCTTGTTAAAGTCCTCCTCCCATCCTCCTTTCTGCCATCTCCCTGAAGCCGAAAGCTAAAGTGTGTCCTCTGCGCCAATTATTCTCTCTCTTGGGCCATTGGTCTGATGCCGGAAACAACACGGGCACAGCAAGGGTGGACTGAGCCCTAATGCAAGAAAGGAATAAGTAAAGCAGCAATAATAGGGGTTTAGGTGGGCCCTCACACCCCTGGGTCCTGGTGCCACTGCAGCACCAATGATGCCTACTCTTCTGCCCATTCCACTGGCTGTTATTTCTAGGCCTGACACCCAAAGCAGACTGTTTGCCCCTTTGTTTCGAAAAAAAAGGGGAAAATATCCACATTCTCCCCCCATTGTTTGTAATCTGGACCTTAAAGCTAACAAGGAAAATGGCTTCCCACCCTTTGTGCTAGCACCACGCTCATTATTGGTGTGCATTGGCCCCTCGCACCATTGCCCCAGTGCCAATGCAGCTGCTATACTAATGGTAGTGGTGGCCAAAAAAAGAAAAATGAACCTGCATTTCTGAACACCTTCTTCAGGCATCTCTCTGAGGATGGGGGGAAGCTGCCTCATTTATAAACGAAAAAATTCAGTTCCACATAGCGCGTCCTCCTCGGGGCTATATCTTTTGATGCTATCCATGGATTTCACTCCTGGGCAATTGCCCAGAATTCCCAGGGGTCCGGGCGATCGGGCCTCTGAATATGACCCTTTTGGTCTCTTCCCTTGTACCCTCTCTACTCACCTGAAAGGACATCTTCATGTAAACAGAGGCCAAAGTTGGCAGGGGGTGTGAGGACTAAGGTTCACATGTGTTTTTAATTTTGCAAAGACTTCCATACCCTTTGTTTAAAACAACCATCCCAGATGTGTTAATGGGGACTTGGAGGTAACTCTGTGTGAGAGTTCAAGGAGGGGGTCTAATGTGAATTAATTTATGGAATAACCTGAAGTATCATGATGACAAAAAAATAATTCTTATTTAGAGGCAATGTAAGGATGTTGAGTTTTGAAAAGTGTACTTTTAATGGTCTTATAAAAAAAATTCCTGCAATAGGTACAGTCTGGTTAGCTATTACTAATATGTATTCTTTGAAAGCACTTGTTTTTATCTTATACAGGGCCGCTGGAATTATGCGATTCTGCAGGCGTGACATTTTTCACATATTTATGGATTTGCCACATAATCCACCACCTGCAGTATAACATGCAGATTTTTAAAAAAATTGTTTGAAGCTCAAATGGATCAAAAGTTACTAAAAACATGGTGACGTGTTTGCGCGCATTGGAAGCCCTTCGCAAAGGGTAACTGGCCAACTTTCAGTGGCTTATTTCTGTATTTGACTGTTAAATTGGTACTAATGAGGTGAAATCTTTGCCCAGACAGTGCTACCAAGTGAAAAAAATGTCAAAATAATTAAGTAATGCTAGTAAAAATGTGCCGCATTATACTGCATAATTTGTCGATGGTGCTCCCATGCCACATAATTCCATTGGCCCTGATCACATACACAAAATCATTGTGTGGCAGCTTATCTTATACAGTGTTTAATACAATTTTAGAATATTGCCCTACATACTCACATTACTTTCTGTTACATGCTGGGACCTTAAAACATTATAAATACACGTCACTATTATGCACTGCACCATCCTGGATACAGTTTTGGGACTCTCTGTTCTCATACAGACATCTTCGGGGATCACATTAACTAAGTTTCATAATGTGAAGATGTGCGTGTCCCATCAATTAGTTTAATGTGCATTTATTTAACACCTCATTTCTCACTAGTAGGCGTGAGCATTATTTTAAATGCAGTTGCTGAACATGTAAATACAACAAAATACTTATAAAATATTTTGTTGTTTTTAGCCATGCTATTGACTTTGCGACCCCTAGTTTCAGGTTCACAGCTGCCTTACTTGTCTTGACACTTCAACTGTCATGTAAATGAAGACGGCCTGGAAATGCGAAAAATAAACAAAGTTGCTCTTCCAGGCCATCTTCATTCTTAAGTACTTATTGAGGCATTTGCGCCCCCCTGGGACTGCCGCCACGGACCCCCAGGGGGGCGCGCCCCACAATTTGAAGACCTCTGCTCTACCCCAACCCGCACCCGGTGCAGCCCCTGGGTACCGGCTGCTGGAGGACTTTTGTGGGCACTGGTGCGCGTTCGGGTAGAGGAACCCCTTGTCAATGTTGATGTTTCCGTTTTGCAGACAGCACACGGAAACGCACACTCGCCCTTCCACCAAAGAAGAAGACGTCAGTTCAATATAGTGTCCATAATTCTTTACATCATATGCCGAACAACCCAACGCGTTTCGGCGTTGAACACGCCTTATTTACGGGTAAGGCAGGTTTGACAATAGCATACTTTTAGGTGCACCTCAGTAACAAAACATCAACATAAACAAAGGACCATACTTGCCAGAAGGTGCACTACGTAGAAGAAACTAGCGGCCATGTTAACCCTTGTTGCAACATAAGAACGTAAATATCATACATTTTGCACAAGAAGGTGTCAATCCATGCTAAATAGGCACTCTATATTCACACTGATAGTCTTAGGTTATCAGATAAGTGCAGTTAATTTACCAAACTCATGCCAAATTATGTACCATAATAAAAATAATAATAATAAATGCCCCAATATTAAATTCAAATTGGGTTAAACACAAGACAAGAAAAAGAACCCGTTTCAAATTTACTAAAATATACTAGTTGTTACCTATAATTGCCTATATTGATTCTGAGATTAAAAAAAATGTATACAAAAGTATTATATACAAAAGTTTTTTTGATGTCAATGAGTGAAAAACAATTCCAACATAAGTGTAGGTCAAATCAGCCCCAGTGGGCATAACCTAAGTCTGCAATCCTCGTATCAATTGAGAAATTAGGGAAATCATATGCTGCCTTCTATGTATTGTTCAGATTAAGTAAAGGTATGGGTCACCACAATTCAGCCCCAGTGGGCATTGTAGAAACAGTCTGTCTCATTTCTATGTACCCATACAACTCATTTTCAGATTCATATCAATGATATCAGAAATAATGAGAACGAATTAAAATATTGATAACATACTTCATATACTCAAACCAGACCTAGGGAATTACTTAATAATATATGTTGTCCTACTGATAAGCTGAGTGTAGAAATTCTTCAACCTCCTAAGTAGGAAGGATGGAAGATGCTAAACTTCAAATTTAGGCGATTCTGCAGGCGTGCGATATACCGTCTAACGGCAGGTCCTGTATGAAAATAAACAAAACAGAAAACATACCTGTTAAAAACCACTATTTTACATTACGAGTTGGAAAACTTTTCATCAAAGACATTGTATCATTACCTCTAAGGATTACCACAGTAAAAGCTAAAACAGAAGGTGGGGGGGACAAAATAGAATAGAATTAGATACAGTCACAGACATACATAATCATTCCCCTTGATGCATCAACATCTCTTCATCTGAGTTAAAACCATTGGGTGCTTTAGTATTGAGTTCTAATATGTATCTAGATTCGAGTTGGCATAGTTTTCTTATCCTATCGTTCCTCCTCTGCTCGATTTGGCTATGCAGTCTATGGCACAGAACCTTAACAAATTCCTGTTGCTGTTATGTTTCTCTTAAAAGTGGCGTGCCACCGGATAAACTTTGTCTTTACTCTGTATTGCTCTCAAGTGTTCTCTTTTTGACTAGAAACACTGTACTGTCGTGTAGTTCCTATATAACCTATACAGGATCTGCGCGTTTGGATAACATAAACTGTGGGATTGGTGGCAGACTGATTCCGTGCACCCCCACCTGATACGTTAGCCTATCTGTATTTAGCTAGCTCACAGTGCCACTATAATCTCCTCTTACCAAGGAGAGAATAGATTCTGGCAACCTAAGACCATGACAACCCTGATCCCTCAGAATCGTGGAAACATACTACCTTTCACTCAGTCACTCGTGCTCACTTAGTTTGTCTCGGAGAGATACACAGAATAAACAGTCTGGGCTTTTTCAATAAGTATTTACTGAACAGTTGTTATTCTAGTGTAGAATAGATGAGCTGCAACAACCATTAGACAGTAGCAGAGATATATGATTAGCAATACTACGAAAGTAAAGGGATGGTATAGTTCTACCATTTTGCAGAAATCATGAATATATACAAGTACATAAAACACATGATAAAAAGTGCGTACTCCTACGATGCCTTCCTAACTAGATGTACCTAAATGTACCTAGCATCTGTTTAGGTGTTATGCCAAGAATCCCTCTAGGATCTAGTCAACCCCATTATCTGAGAATGAGAGAATGTGGAACCCCGTCCCGGTCTTGAGTTGGACCCCCGCGAGGGATGTTAGACCACTGCGAGCTGGAGTGTCTGCATGCAGGAATCTCAGCGTCTCTGGTCAGTGTGTCAGCCGGGAAGTCTCGGTCTCCTCTATCTTTCTAAGCAAGATGTGATGTATATATACCCATAGGCCTCCCCAGGGGTCCAACCTTGCTGTGTTACTGTGTCGGCCTAAAGGATGACAGCGGGCCTGAACTTTATACAGAGATATTATACAGGAGATGTTCGTCCTGCTGTTAGTCCTGCTGTGCTTCCAAGAAGCCTCATGCATAATGTATGAGAATCGAACTAGGGAGAAACCCGCATTCTGAATGCAGTGCCGTATCTAGGTAAAAGGTCAGTCCCTAAGAACCGTTATGTATGTAATGTAGGGAAGAATATAGGTGAAAGGTTTCAATGTTACCTGCGCCTATATAGGGTACCTATATGGAATATAACAGTACTGCCTACATAGGATTTTTTGCATGGGCAGGTTAATACATAGACACAATAATCAAACATACATGACAGATGTTTGTCTATGGTTCTGTATGTGTTAGTTATAGGTGAAAACATTTTCTTCACATTAATGCTATATTTACACACTTTGCTGGATGTGCATGTGTAAAATCCTTTCACCTTGGTTTGAGTTAGATTGCAATCAGTGATCTCGCTTTTTCATAATTTGTCGCTTAAGGAAGAGCCCTTCCGAAAGGTTAATCTGGGACATTCTTCTATCACATCATTAAGTGTGATTTATGTTTTGAGAATTTCCTAATGTTTGCTCAGACTTCTCCTAACATCCATCGCTTTGTTTTTATATGTTGTAATTAATCTCAGGGTTGTTGTACTGGTTGTCTCAGATTTGGTAATGGGTGTCAGCGCTACCTCTCCGCTTACCTCCTTCGCTTTTACTAGGGCTTTATTCAGGATGGAGACCCTATACCCTCTTTCTTTGAAGCGTGTCGTCATCACCCTACATTCATCTTGGAAAGTTTCTTCCAAGCTGCAATACCTGCGGGCTCGCAAATACCCCCCATAGGGAATACTATTAATTAAATAATTTAGGTGAATGTTTTCTACATGTAGTAGGGTGTTCCCTGCTGTGTCTTTGTGATACAGTATTGATGTGAGTTTGTTATTGACCACAGATATTTGGGTATCTAAAAAGATCAGCATCTCAGTGTGACGTAGATATATGATCGGACGAGACTTCAAAAAGTGTCTACACGCCTGCACACCATCATCCTGTCTAATGCTGGTGTGCAGGCTGATCACATCTAGTGTGGTTAAGAGGAAATCTGGCTCCCAAATGATATTTTGCATTTTAAGCAAGAAATCCTTACTGTCAAGTATGTATGACGGGAGGGCCAGCACATATGGACATAAGAATAAATCAATATATTTAGATGAATGCTCTAATAAGGAACTAATAGAAGAAACAATGGGTCTTCCAGGTGGTTTGTCTTGATTCTTATGTTATTTTGGTAGTAAATAGAGTATTGCTAACTTGGGGAATCTGTTGAGTAGGAAGGTGTATTCCTTCCACTCAATAAGTCCCTGCTTTTGCCATGTATTCAACATTTTATAATAACAATCATTAGACTTTTCAATTGTTTTTCTATGCACCCTTTCATAGCATTCTTTACAATTCAATTGTCTCATGCCTTCATTGAGGTAATCTTGGACATCCTGGATTAACACATCCCCACCTTTGTCAGACTGTCTGATGACAATGTTATGGTCATCTTGAAGATTTTTGAGGACCAGGCTCTCATTTTGGACAGATTATCCGGTCCCATTTGCTTTTTTTAGCCAGACGTTTCAAATACTAAGTGACAAGAGTTTCATAAGCGTCAATAGCACAAGGGGAAGCGTAGGGTTAAAGGTAGATTTGGGTTTAAAATCATTAGGACAGCTGCCCCCTAAATCAAAACCTGATTCCAAATCCACTATATCCTCACTGAACTTATCTATTTCCATATTGAGTTCAGTGAGAGAAATCTTCGCCAGTTTCTTCTAGTATGCCTTTTGGCAATTATTGTCCTTTGTTTATGTTGATGTTTTGTTACTAACATGCACTTAAATGTATTCTATTGTCAAACCTGCCCTACCCGTGAATAATGCGTGTTTAAGCCCGAAACTCGTTGGGTTGTTCGACATATGCACTAAAAAATGATGGACACTTTATTGGTATGACGTCTTCTTCTTTGGTGGAAGGACGAGTGCGCGTATCTGAGTGCTGTCTGTAACTCGGAAAAATCTACATATATATATATATATATATATATATATATATATATACATATATATATATATCTCTCTCTCTCTCTCTCTCTCTCTCTCTCTCTCTCTCTCTCTCTCTCTCTCTCTCTCTCTCTCTCTCTCTCTCTCTCTCTCTCTCTCTCTCTCTCTCTCTCTCTCTCTCTCTCTCTCGTTGCGTTAGGTGTATAAAATGCTACACAAATCCTACAATACAATAGAGTTATTTTACTTTCATTATTTTGTTTATTATAATTTTAACTTATTTTTTATATAGTGGCATCCTAGCGCTAAAAGCAACACCTAATAAGGTACATTGATTTGCTGCTTGCACATATATTTCTGTTGGGACCAGAGGCAGGTTATACTTAAGACTCTTTATTGCAAAACCAATAGTAGATGTGAAAAATACACTATATTTACCATGAGTAAATGGGAATAGAGCTAACAGCCATGTGAATTAACTGGCCAATAAGCCAGAATATAGTCCACCAAAGTTCTACGCATAATCCTCTTTGATACTGCAGCTAAGGCACCTTGTTTTCGTCTCTAGTGGGTTGTTGTTTTCCTTATATGTGTGGTGCTTCTTAGGGCACTGTGGAACTGGTTTAATATATATTGTGGTGTTCTTTGCCTTAAATCTGCTATATTATTTGAGTGGGTTTGTCACTGAAATGTATGTTGAAAGACTAGATCTATGCTGGCGCCACCAAAGATACACTCCCTAGATAGGACCTGGCCTGGCAGTTAGGGCTTGACTGTTCCCATTGGAGCAGAGTCAAAACTGATTTGCATATAGCTGTGTCCAAACTGAAGTGGCACGGTGTGCAAAATAACAATGGACTGGAATGCAGGCTTGAGTAATTACCAGCGGCTGAGATTAATTCAAGCATTCCACCCAGCACTTTTTTCTATACTTTAGTGTGTTGCCCTAATTGGGCTGGTATTGCCCAAAAGTGGGTCCCATATACACTGTATCACTGGAACCAAGCTATACCAGGCTGATGAGCCCTAACTAGGGTGAAACCGGTCATGGGTTCCTTATGTTCAGGAAGGACCTGGTCTGACAGTTTGGGCTAGACTGTTCCCAATGGAGCATGGTCAAAACAAATTTGCATATGGCTGGATACAAACTGATGTCGTATGGTGCAAAGTAAATGGACTGGGAGGCAGCCTCAATTAATTATCAGTGGCTGAAATTAATTCAAGCATTACATCCATCATTTTTTTGTATACTTTGGTGTGTTGTCCTAAGTGGGACCGGTATGCCCAGGCATGGATCCCATTTACACTGCATCGCTGGTACCAAGCTTTACCTCGCTAATCAGCCTTAACTAGGCTAGGGCAGAACCGGTGGACTGATGGAGTGGCTTTCTTTCAGTGATGATGAGCTGCCGCCGGTTGCTGGTCACTTTTGCTGCGCGGGGTGTCCTGCCTTCAGTCCTTTGCAGGTGTTTCCTCTCCAGCGAGTTCGGCTCAGTCTTGGAGGTCCGACAATTCATTTGAGATGAACACCAATGTGGGGGTGGCACTATCAGTGTGTGTGGACTTGCTGTTTAGGAAATTAGGTGCAATAATAAGGAAGGAATAGTGGGCAGCACATATACAGGTTGGCGGTGTGGAACAACCACAACAAGCTCTACTTCCTGTAGAGAGTGCACTACATCACGCTGGTGGTGGCCATTGTGAAACTCCGGGCTTATTCCTATTTGTTTGCCACGGTGTGGCTGAAATCGTTTCCTCAAGGTCCTATTTCCTATAGAAAATCACACTAAGTGACGCTGTGGTGGCTGTCTTGGGACATTTAGCTAACTTTCCTATGCTCTATTTCCTGTAGAAAACTACGTTACGCGATATTGTTGCGGCCATTTTAAGACATTGAGCTAATTCTCATTGAAACCTGTTTCAGTAGGTTGTTGCCAGCAATGTCGATTTGTATTTCTTACCGGCTTTGCTAACAAAATCTGTGACATGCACACCACTCTACAGGGAATTTAAGTAAATACTGTGCTATTAGTACAGATCTCCTCCAGTGCCTGCAACATCGGTGACACACAATTTTTGCTGTTAGTAATCAATAATGGAGGAGATTGCAGAACCACCTACATTTCTTTAAGTTCCGGATACTCTTCCTCTCAATAGGAAACGGTGGCATGAAGCATTCGAGTCGTATGTTGAAGCTATATATGGTGACACATTTACTACAAAAAGAAGAAGGCATTCTTGGTCTCTGATTTAGGTCTGGAAGGGAGGAGTATTTTATAAACTGTTGCATTAGAAGTTGTAAA
Organism: Calotriton arnoldi; assembly: GCA_963921515.1. Taxonomy (NCBI): domain Eukaryota; kingdom Metazoa; phylum Chordata; class Amphibia; order Caudata; family Salamandridae; genus Calotriton; species Calotriton arnoldi. Next base: position 1,263,741 of record CAWUFW010003659.1, read on the forward strand.
CGTACGTACTTGTGGTGGTGATGATGGAAATGTATCTGAGACGTATGAGTATGCGTAAATTATAAAGACTGTAGACAAAAGATTCAAACCAAGAAAGAAGACCATATTGGAACATCACAAGTTCTTTCAACAAGTGCAATTTCATGGTGCCCTAGGGTTATAGTTACCCTAGGGCACAAGTTATAGTTATTAGAGATAACTACAACTGGTGAATTTCAGGGTTTTATTTAGTGTAAAACATTGTGTGGTCACTTCAAATAACTATAACGTCGCATTAACCTCTGTTTTTTTCAGTGAATTTCTAGAGTTTTTATCTAATTGAAGTAATATTTTATTGCCATTCATAATGCCAACCCCCTGCTGCGCACGTCCTGTGGACAGGCCCTTCATCCAACTGTCTGCAGGCAGACAACCTCCTGGCGCATTGTCTGGCCATACTCAGGCAGACCTCATCCCCGGGACGATTTGTCAAAAAAAGGGGCAGAGGGGCACGCAGCCCCTTTCCCCAAGCCTTTGCGGTCTGGAGATCCCATACCACAGGCCCTTTTTTTTTTAAAGGGAGGGGTTGCATCGTCCCCTCACCAATCCTTTATTGCGCCTGGGTCTCTAGACCCCAAGGACTTTCTTTTTTTAAGGAGAAGTGGACATGTGGCCCTCCTCCCCAACCCTCTTGAGGTGCTGGGGACCCAATACCGCTCTTTTTTTTTTATTGGGGGAGGTGGGCACGTGGCACATCCCAGAGCCACTATAAGCTACAACAGTGGTTCCCAAACTGTGCGCCGCGGCACCCCGGTGCGCCGTGATGAGAAGCCAAGGGCGCCGCGCACGATGTGGGAAATTGCAGCCGCAGCGCAACATGCGGGGGGTTTGAAATGCCACCTTGAAAATGGTTTGGCCCAAGAGCGCACTGCCGCCATACGCATACTTGCGTACGTACGCGCTTTTAGAGGCGTAGTCTCCGCATTATGCAGCTCGGAGCGTTTGAGGCGCGTTGTTGCTGCCCGCCGTGTTAGCTGCCCGCCGTGTTGTGCCGTGCCTCGTGGGACCCTCTTCACAAACAAATCGGTAAAGTACACCACTGCACACCGCCGCTTTACTCACGGAAGGTAGCGGAGCTCCCGGCCCCCTCAGCCGCCAGCCACCATGTTCCCAGTTTACATCGACATCGTGGAAGATTTATTAGGTTAATGCTCCCCCATTTATCAAAGATAAGCTTGTTCCTTACGCTCTGAAATAAGCCTTGCCTGATCTTCTGCTGGTCCCTTTTGCAGAAGCAGATCTTCTGTGTTGTACACTTTCCGGGGGGTTTCTCTTCTGAACCAGCCGAAGGGGACAATGTGAGTGTTCTTACGAAACTGCTATTTTTCAGTTATCAGGAAAATGTGGGCAGGGAGATGCATGTGTGTGTGTGTGTGTGTGTGTGTGTGTGTGTGTGTGTGTGTGTGTGTGTGTATATATATATAATATATATATATATATATATATATATATATATATATATATAGTGTGTGTGTGTGTTCTAAGGCGTAATAATGCATGAATAGCAATGGGATGTGTACTTAATAACTGGCACATTAGATATAGGCTGGAAAGAGCCGAACATCTTCGAGAACAGTAGAATGGTACTTGTCCTCCTTAGAACGTTGGCATTTTAATGGGCTGTTGTGCAAGTGCAACTCCCAGCCCAGAATGAGGTCTAGGGAGTGGAGCCTGCGTACTTTACGCAGTGATAGCTCATGTTTGTTAGTGTAAAGCACTTAAATTAATAACACCAATGAAAGCACTTATAACTTTAAAAACGTTAGCAGTTCAAAGGTCCTTTTTTGTGCAATAATATATCCCTGGCTTAGAACTAAGTAAATAAGATGATGATACTGTACTTAACTGAAAGGCTAAGCACCAGGCAACAGGAAGTACTCCCGAGGTCGGGCTTACATCCCCCCCCCATCCCGCCCACCGATAAAAAAAATGGTGGGGAGCCACGGCCAACTGCCAATTAGGTCAAGGGAGCCACGGGTCAAAAAAGTTTGGGAACCACTGAGCTGCGGGGACCCCATACCAGGGTCTTCCTTTTTTTCATCAAAGGGCACCCCTGCCTGTGCCACCATGGGCCTCCGAGACCCCATCCCTCAAGGCCTACATTTTTTAATTAAGTGGGGGGGGCATGCCTGGGTCGCTCCCTAAGCCTATATTGGGCCCTGGGACCCCACCCCCACAAGTCCTTATGTGGTCCTGGGTGGGTGCGCTCCTGGGGCACCTACCAAACAGTATGTTGGGGGCCGCAGAGGGAGCCCCAGGGCTCCTCAAATGCATCCACCCTGAATGCTGCAGGAGCTGGCATTGCTTCCGCCGGGTGGGAGTAGTTGTTTCTGCTGCCGGACAGGAGGTATCTGAATTTCCCTGTCCACAGGAGTGCGCAAAGGGAAACAAACGTCTGTTCCCACCAGGCAGGAGCATTTTCAAAGCTCCCTCCGGGTAGAAGCACACTGGATTTCCCTGTCCAGACTCTGGTGGGCAGGGAAATAACTGTCTCAGTGGTGGGCTCCCCAGCACACAGTGTATGAGCCTGCCCCGGGGGATGGGGTGTCTGGGACCTTTTAAGGCTTGGGCAGGGGAGCCGCAAGCCCCCCTCCTCTATACTTACAAGTTGGCCCCAGAGGATGGGGTCTCCGTGGCCCATTGGTGGCTCAGAAAGCGGGGCAGCACCCCCCCTATTAACATAAATTTCTGTCCGAGGGTATGGGGTTCCCGGGCACTATACAGAACTGAAATTCAACAAGCAACTATAACTCACCATGCCAGGCCCAACCTCCTGCGGCCAAACAATATCCCGCCTCGCACAGCCTTTGGCTATGCGCGGCGTAGGGTTGGCTCCAGTGCCCAACCCCCACAAGAAGCCAACGCCGCGCAAGCAGCCAACCCCTGCAAGCATGACTTTCGCCTGTTCACGGCAACCCAAAAGAGACACTCAGGCCTAGCTCTTTTAAAAAAAAAAAAAAATCCGATCTGTGAGAATTGCGCGGGATGAATCCAGCTCCTGTAGGACACCCGCAGGATCACTAAAATCCAAAAGAAAATATTTTTTCAAAATTCGGCCAGTGGGGTCCCTCACAAGGTCCAGGGGGTCAGGGTACCTCTACTCTACCCCCGTATACCTTATTTTTTTCACTTTCATGACACAGGGACCGAGTTCCCATGTCCTGAAATGGTGGTCACAACATTTTTCTTCATGTTGCGGCCAGCCAATCAGAGCAGGAGCTACAGGCTGCAGTTTGCAGGACCTTTCGCTTCCACTGGAGCAAGGCAGCCAACTGGAAAAAAGCCACCTCCGCCAATAAGATTACTCTATTATTTGAAGTTGCGTGATCACAGGACACCCAGGAGCCTACCGCAAATCCAACAATCCAGATATACAAAGTTTTTTAACCTTAATTTCTCAAAAACTACAAAACGAATTTACACCAAATCACAAAAAGCACATTTCTGGAACAAGATATAGCTATCTGTCATATTTGGTTCAATTCTGTGCAGCCGTTTTCTCAGTATCGCTGTTCAATTTTCCAGTGGAAAATTGAATGGAGAAATTGAGCCAATATAGACTTGGCAGAGCACGAGTTATAGTTACCTTAAGTCACGAGTTATAGTTACTTGAAATATGTATAACTGTTGAATTTCTGTGCTCTTGATCGTTTAGAATGGTATGTTTTAACGGACATTTTCATCTAACTATTACGTCCGTTTAACCTTTGATTTTTTCAGTGAATATATGTGTATACATAAGATATGTATACATATTTACATGTATTTTCCTCAAAGGAGGTGACTATAGGAATCGTTCCGGAATTAATTCTGCCATTCATGAACCAAGGATGATGTACTCCAAAAACCTTTTAAATTTTATTTTAGCCATCCCATAGCAGTAAGTCTTCACCTTCCAATCACTGTTTTTCAACATGCAGGCAGAGACATACAAACATACTATAGGATGCATCATGCAGGGACCTCAAGGAATTCTCAAGATGCTGCGATTGCTCAACCTAGCCAACATACGTACACAGCAATAAGTGCTTACAAATTGCTTCTGGCATGCACCTCTAATGAGCCCCAAACAGAATGAATGAATAAACAGTTACGCAAACCATCACAACTGTAAAACATCAATAACGATACAGTCAGTAAAAATACTCTATATAAATACCCATATATAAAACCAATTTCACACAGATACCTAAAATCCAGTTCAACAGCGCAGGTGTAGGAGCAGAGGTAAGAGAGTAAATCACGGTGTGCATCAATATGATCCCTAAACATTATGACTGTGGAACTCATGTACAATTACAAGCTTCCTGGTCTGCTGCAACACCGACCCAAGAGGATTAAAAAAAATTAATAAAGTTAATCACAGTTTGTTTCAAATAAAATGTTCTCAATATGATCCAAATACTTAATTAACCTAGATGACAATTGTGGATTATCTCCTTTAAGGCAGCAGATTAAAGCTTGTCGACAAGTTTAAATTCTAAATTTATTTAAAGCATCACTGAGTCATTTCTTACAAGCGAGTATAAAGATTGGACATGTACATAAGATGTGTATAATATGGTTTCTTTCTTGTAGCAACAAAGAGGACAGTTTTAGATACACTTAGTTTTGACCAGTCAGCCATGAAATTTCAAGATGTTAACAGACCAAGTTCTTATTTCATTCATTTGGACTTGATGTACTGGTAAACAGAATGAAATGCGAACAGTGAAGGCAGCATGTTAGATTGTGGCCACAACACGGTTTTGGGTGAAGGACATCTTACCGCTTCTTAGATACACAGCAAAAGTCTCTAAAGTGATGTGCACATTTCTTCAATTTTGAGGCTTGAAAATATTCCATAGCATAACTATCCTATTGTATACATTTTAAACATTAATACCTATAAGTATCAAAGCACTGTTTGTGTCCCACAGACGGTATGCTATCACATAGTGAGTAGAGGAAAGTGGGTTATTGGTAGGTGGGGTATTCACCCTCAGCTAGTAATATTACCACAATCACTAATAGGTCCAGTCAAGTCTCAGTAAATTAAACCTTGCTCAAGCCTTGGGAGCTTAGCAAACGAGCAGTCAAGCTTAAATTAGGAAACAGGTATGGGTAAAGCATTTACTACCACCAAAACAGTAAATAAGTAAAAGACACAACACAATAAAAATCCAACATCAATTTATACACATAGAGAATATTTTTATCTTTAAAATGACACTAAAATGACAAAAGTCCAATTTAGGAAGCCGAAGATAAGATTCAACGTTAATATGAAAGCCAAAAGCATAAAGAGCTATTAGGGCTATCTGGTCACGCTAGACAGGGACAAAGTCAAAGTTTTAGGCCAATCGCGATGGAGCGCAGGTCGGATAGGCTGAGCATTAGGTCCCAGTAAAAAGTTTACCTTCGGACTTAGTTTTTTTCTTTGTTCTTTTGTCTTGTCGGCGGGCTCATCGGCTGGCCCTCAGGCTTGCTGGATCCAGAGTTCGAATTGACGATGGCGGCCTGTTGCAGCGGTGAGCCTCTGGAAGTCTTTTTCCTCAACACCAAGGGGCTTCAGAGCTTTCAGTGAGACAAACCAGCATGGTTAGGCGGATTCAAAAGTATTCGGTGGCAGCTTGACTCTCAACGTCAAGCCAGTCTCCTCCTGGAGTTTTTCTGCAAAACTTTGAAGAAAGTTTCTTTTTCCACAGATTTTCCTTGTGGTTCAAAGACTCTGGATTGCCTCTTATGGGCTAGGACTCAATTTCCCGCAATGCACCTGTGTAGTTCAGAAAAAAACAGCTACAACTGGTCAGCTGGGGTAGTCCTCTTTGACTATTGCAGGTGACTTCTTCGAGCACTTTTGTACCTGTTGGTGATCAGGGAGTCCACTCCTTTCCTTTCAGTCAGGCACAGTTCTTTCTTGGTGGTAAAATCTTGTGAGTGCAGCAGGTGCAGTGTTCCAGAGTGCAGGCCTTTTGTGATGCACTCCTGGGGTCGAGCAAGGCAGTCCTTCTTCTGTCGTTCCAGGCAGATCTGAAGAGCTTATGCACCCCTACCATATTTATCCTCTAGTATGGGTTTACGTGGGGCACCCAACTAATGGGAATAAAGCTGCCCCCCCCCCCCTATCGATGACTACTTCCTGCGAAGTGTGGCATATTTTTGACCTAGAATGCACAATTTTCCCAAAAATCTAAATGGAAAAAATCTTTCCTTGGTGTGTGTGTCTGTGTAACCCAACCCAGAGGTACAGCTAGCAACTGACTACACACCCCTACCAGCCACTCTCCTAATCTAATTAGGGGGGCTCCCAGCTAGCAAGAGAAAAAGGAAGTGGGGGCTTCTCTGGGTCCTGTGACATCTGTTCTACTGCCCTTGTAGTCCAGTTTATCTCCCCAGCCCGTTTACTCTTCTTGGCTTCTCTAGAAACCAAATGTCCTCCCACCAAATGGTTGTATTGTTGCAGCCTCAGGCCTCTTCACACCTACTCAAGAAGCATCTTGGCTTAGGCTGTAAAAGGCTGACCAATCACAAGAGGCTTCTTCAGGGCTGCTTTAGGTAACTTCAGAATAGTAAGTTCTAAAACTACTTTCCTGTAATAGTTATAATAAATCCAACCTCGGCAAGTTGTTGGATTTATTGTAACCATTATTTTGATACTTTGAATGATATGTCTAGCTCGCTCCAATCAAATGTTAGACTTTATTAAGTTTAATAAAGCTTCCCATGTTAATCTATGGCGATTGCAGCACTACCATAGGGAAATTTTACTTTAGCTATTTTCCATAACCAGGGCATGTAAAACATATTTTATATCAACCCTGCTTTTTATAACAATACACCCTACCATTGGAGCTCCTAGGGCATGGGTGACTTATAAATAATAAAAAGGTAGTATTGGTCTTTGGAAGTACTTTTAATTCCAAAGTAGAATTTGGACACAGTTTTATTTTATAGTAGGCCTGCAAGGCAGGCCTGGCTTTAAAATGACACCAGACACCACAGCAGTGCACACATAAGTGCATTAAGGGGTTCTCTAAACCTACATGCCGTACCATATACAAGTGACTTGCAGTTAGGCTATTTTTGCCATTTAGAACTACACCAATTACATATACCTTTAGAGGACAGACCCCTTAAAATAACCTTGTTAGGTAGTATGGGGTCATGCTCAAGAATGAAAGCACAGTCTCCATAGCAAGAGTCCTCCACATTTTTTAGCTCTTTGGAAGCTACTCTGGCTATACCATAAATTGGACTAAATCAGTTGTGCTACCCTTATCGGGCCCTGCAAAATGCGCGGCTCCAATTGTGGAGGAAGGATTTAAATATTTGGGCATATACAAAACACGCAGCCACCAGATATCCTTCCAAAAAAAAACTCTTCCCTCAACTGCATAGATTTCGCACGATGCAATACATTCGCGCACCCTTCCGCTGTCCTTAATGGGCAGAGCAGCCTTATACAAAATGATGACCCTGCCGCGCCTCCTGTATGTTCTACAGAACACTCCCTATTCAGTTCCTATCGACTTCTTCAAACAGATAGCCCAAGAACTCCGCACTCTGTTATGGCAGGGAGGCGCACCCCGTATTTTCCTCAACAAACTACAGAGGGGGGTCTACATTAGCGGATTGTCAGTTCCGGACATCAGGCTATACTGGGCCTCACAATTGATAGTAATAAACGATTGGGTCTATGCTAGTAGAGAGAAGCCGGCCTACAAAATGGACAGAGAAGTAATGCCAAATGGGAACCACGAACCTGTCTTATATGCTCGTAGGCCTCATCAGCACTGGCCAGCACATACAGCAACAGTGGTCAAATGCTGGAAAGAGGCAAACAGATACCTGGGCTGGCACGATCGGTTGACAGGCAAGATACCATTATGGGTGGGAGACCAATTGAGAGAGGTGGCTAACCTGGCGGGTTTCTCAAGATGGCAGACTATAGGTATTGAGCACCGGGGGACGTGTGAAGAGACGGAGCACCCCTCCCTTTTGACGATTTAAAGCAAGAATTTGACCTAACACCCGCTCAGATTTTCCCCTACACACAACTCGTACATGCTTTAAAGAAACACATACAACGGGGAATGACCCTCCCTGACCATTCCCCCCTGGAAGACAGATTACTAGTAGACCCCATTCTCGACAAAGGCATGTCCATGGTATACAAGAAAATAATGAATAATACACCAGACCCTTTAGCCCCCCTTAGGAGTGCCTGGACAGACGACCTGGGCAATATTGAAGATGAGGGATGGGTGGAGGCGATGCAGAGCCCTAGAGAAATAGCAATCAGGGCAAGATTCAGGATGGTACAACTCGGGATCTTGCCCTGCTCATACTACCCCCATACACTGCTGCACAAATGGGGCAAAACACAGTCACCGCAATGTGCAAGAGGCTGTCAACAGAGGGGATACTTCTTCCATATTTTATGGGACTGTCCAGTCATAGGTACATTCTGGCAAGGGGTGACAACAGTGATGTCAAAAGTATTGGGAGTGAGGGTGCCCATGAATGCCAGGTGACTCCTACTGATGATAAAGGGAGAGGGAGACTGGCACAGACATAATAGACTCTGGTTGGTTCTTGCTGCTGGGGTGGCAAAACGCAATATAGCGCGACGGTGGGGGGGGCGCCTCTTCCCCAGTCAGTGGCAAAATGGGAGGACGACCTAGACTGGTGCCAACAAGCAGAAAAGGTAATATACAAGAGTAGGGGTTGTAACAAGAAATGGGAAAACATATGGTCTCCCTGGAAGAAATATAGAGGCATGGGAGAGGTACTGATAATCTACAGACGCTCACTACAACCCCCCTCCCATGAGTGAGAGAAGCCGAACCAGATGTGACCCCCTCCCCGTGCATGGTTGACTTATAAAGTAACTCACCTCATATGGATCACAGTGACTATTGTTGGTTTATTCCACAAAGGTGAAACATGATGCTTTGTATAGAATTAATGACGTACATGTGAACGCTTTCAGTCTTGTTGTGTCTAATGAGCCTGTTTAATAAAAAGATTCCAAAAATAAAAAAGAATGAAAGCCCAGTTTATAGTTTGTTCGGTTGCTTTTCTGCCTGCCATATTGGTGCATGGCCAACGCTCGCCAAAGCAGTGGCGGTTTATCCATCATATTTAGGGTTGTTCTCCAGGCTACCCGAGAGCTCCACAAAAGTGGCTGCATTCACTGTGACAGGATTCACTTTGGTGGAACACCCGCCAATGTTCATCGATGCAGAGGAAATTCTACATGCATATGTGGAGTCTGGGAATGTACCCCCAAAGCAGAGGCATACTCTTTTTGCGTCCATAAGAAAGGAAGGTGCACTCTAAATGAAAGCAATCAGGAAACATGTATTGTCCAAAGTTTCTTTTCTTTATTTACGTAGTTTGGTTAAAACCGGCACACAGCCAACGCGTTTCGTTCCCTAGTGCCACGGGAACTTCGTCAGGGCTTATGGGTAATATAAAGGGAACGTACACAACTCAGTCACAGGTCCAATTGTTATCACGGTGTACCGTTTCAAAATCAAGATCGCACGTCCCTGATATGATCAAGATACCCTATATAAAAGGTCTTTAGAGAATACTCCTTTAGATTGATTAGTTATAATGAGGAGTCCGAAAATAGGAGTCCCAAACGGCGCATCTGCTCTTTAAATTTCAAGAGGTCAACCAGTAATCACCTATTCTCCAGCGTGAAAGATTTCCGACGGCATGATAACCGGCAACAAGATAATACAAGTGTGTTTCTTGTAAAAATTATTTGTTGTATTATCGTGTTGCCGGTTATCATGCCGTCGGAAATCTTTCACGCTGGAGAATAGGTGATTACTGGTTGACCTCTTGAAATTTAAAGAGCAGTGCGCCGTTTGGGACTCCCTATTTTCGGACTCCCTCATTATAACTAATCAATCTAATCAATCTAAAGGAGTATTCTCTAAAGACCTTTTATATAGGGTATCTTGACCATATCAGGGGACGTACGATCTTGATTTTGAAACGGTACACCGTGATAACAATTGGACCTGTGACTGAGTTGTGTACGTTCCCTTATATTACCCATAAGCCCTGACGAAGTTCCCGTGGCACTAGGAAACGAAACGCGTTGGCTGTGTGCCGGTTTTAACCAAACTACGTAAATAAAGAAAAGAAACTTTGGACAATACATGTTTCCTGATTGCTTTCATTTAGAGTGCACCTTCCTTTCTTATGGACTCGTACTATTATTGACATCTTTCAGCAGCGGATGCCGGAAGTAGCTGCACTAGAATAATATTTTATGAAACTGGTGGGATCCAATGTGCTTGGCCTTGGTCTGCTGCTGTATGCTTTTTGGTATTTTAGCATACTCTTTTTGCATTCATACTAGTCTCTGTGACGTCCTGGGGAGAACACCAGCAATTCCTGAAAGAAGGAGATTTTCCCTGGCAGTCTTCTGTGCCATTCACTTTGCCAGATGTGGTGGTGGATCATTCAACCAAGGTTGGACACCTCTTCTGCTGCAGTGTCTGGCAGAGTCAACACCGCTCTTCTACAGACCCGATGACATAGATAAAGGCATGGGACACTAAACAAAGCGCAAATGCCTGTGGGGATGCAGGCAGGAAATTTTAAATTTTTTGGCAGATTCTCCCTTGCCAACATCCTCAAAATCAAATTATTATTCTTACTGAGATTCTGAGGGGGGGCAATAATCAATAATTTAACCACATTTATAGAACAGTAGAAATGTATCTGCTATCTACCAGAGATTGTTTGCAAAAAACAGAAAAGAGGGGGGGCGTGGTTACGGCGCGCTGCAAGATGGCTGCCTGTTGAAGGAGCTCCGCAGGCCAGGCTCCGTAATCCTGTTAATACCATCGTGTAAGCCCAACCCTGCTCGCTGAAACCTGAGGTACCATCAGTCGGATCTGCTTGGAGTACACGGCTGCGGTCAGGTTGATCGAATCCTACGGAATCACGGTCTACTCGGAGAAGGCGAGGCGTGGCGGTGACCGGGGCAAAAATGGCCGCCGTGCTCTGAGCTGCATCCGAGTGGTTTGTGCCTGCTGCGGAAGGTGACGGCTTCCGCTGGGCTACCGGACGAGTGAGCGGTGCCACAATAAGCTGCGGAAAACTGCGGAGGCAAGCTGCGTATCCATGCGCTTTTTGGTGGCGGACTGCAGAGCGGTACGCTGAATTGCGCAGTTAACTACCTGCGGACTGTGGATGGTGTTCGGAGTCCGTCTCTGGAGCCCTGTGGCGGCTAAATACCCTGTAGATTGCTGCGGATTGACCTGCAGCTGTGGCGAGGAGGCGTCGGCGATTGCTGGTGCTGCAGATAAGCACCGGAGCTGAGCGGAGACGAGGTGAGTGCGACAGGGCCTGCTCTCTGGTTTGGGGCCGTGCTGACCTGCGTGGCGCGGCCTAGGCCTCATCTGGCATCTTTGCCTTGCGGGGCCCGGGCGTAGCGGCGTGAGCTGGCTGGCCTCTGCAGGGCTCCTGGGCTTCGCCTGCTCCCTCCAGCCAGGGTGATCCTTGCTGTGCCGATCGGTGCGGGGGGAGCGCTTTGAGGTGGGCTGCGGGCAGCGCCTGGCTTTCCCCTTGCAACTGAGGCGGGGGGCTGCCTTGGCGGTGTGCGGGCCTGCCGGGTCTCCCCTCCATTGCTCTGCGGCTCAGTCTGGGTCCCCTGTGTCATTTCCCTGGGCAGGTGGAGGCTGCTCTAGGAACTAGCGGTGCCTTTCAATACTGGACATTTTCATGGCAGGGTTATGGACAGACTTTCATAGCGGCGATTACAGGTGCAAGTAAGACGCCTCGTGTCGTCTGCCGCTGACGGTGGCTGCCTGCTGAGTGGAACTGGGGGTGCGGTCCAGCGGCACCACTGCTCCCTATTGCTGTGCCACAGACTCTCCGTCCCATTATCCTACTTGACCCCTCATGACACAGTGGGCGTGTGTTGGGAACATTTACAACTGTGCTGCTACAGTTGCTGCGCCAATTGCTTCTGCGGAGAGTGGAGGAGGTGTCCTATACAATTAAGGGCACTTTCGCGCTTGGTTTGCATTCAAGGGGCGGTCTGCCGACCAGACTTCCGATTGGGTTTGTATACGACGATGCAGATCGGAGCAGTGAGACATAGTGAACGTGCGGGCACAGTTGTCTACGCCACTACTATTTCAAGACCATGGGCAAGGCAGACCCCAAACAACCCAAGATTCCATTCGAGAGTAAGCGCCAAACACGCACCTTGGACTCGTCGATGGAGCTGGGCACTGCTCAAAGTCCAGTTGACACTGCGGACAATTCTGAAGAGGACATGCGGTCTATTTTACTAGAGGTGCGATCCAGTCTTCAAACTATCGATGGTAAGATTGATGCCCTTACATCCAGCCTTGATGCTGTCAAGAAAAAGGTGCATATCCATGATACCCGCCTTGACGTTCTGGAAAACAGGCTGTCTGATACCCAAGACTCTCAGGCTGAATCTAGAACGCAGATCCTTAGTATGGAGAAGGTGCTGGAAGTAATCAGGGCGAAAAATGAAGTCTTGGAAGCGCGTTGCCGAAGGAACAACCTTAGAATTCTTGGCCTTCCGGAATCGACAGCTATCTCAAAAATGGAGCCCTTCATTGACAACCTGTTGCGTGAGCTGTTTGGTTCGGTGCTTTCCCCGGTCATGGTAGTGGAGAGGGCACACCGCTCGCTCGGTCCCCGACCGGTGCCGGGTGCGCCACCACGCCTGATCATTGCACGCCTACTCAATTATGCGGACAGGGACGCTATTCTTAGGGAGGCGAGGGCCAAGAGCCCCATCACTCATCAGGGTAACAACCTGTCCTTCTTTCCAGATTACACCCCGGCTGTGCAAGCTGCTCGTAGGGAATTCATGCCAGTGAAAAGGCTTTTATAGTCTTCCTCTGTCCCATACGCCATGCTATACCCTGCCAAATTGAAAATTACTCATGAAGGTCAAGCAAATTTTTTTACAGACTCCAAGTCGGCTTTGAAATTCACGAAACACATTTGTCCTCGCAAAACTCCTCAGGTCGCTTCAAAAAGTTCCACGCTGTCGCCGAATCTAAGTGATAATGACTAATGGTTGTCTATTTTGATGCGCTCTGCTGTCGCTTATCCATATAAACTGCCTACGTGGTCACAATAGATTGCATTACTAAATGTGAGGCCGCAGCCTCGTTTCACCCATGTGATTATAGAACTATCTTGATAGTATACTATGTCTATGCTAAAGTCAAGCTTTTGGTACACTTATTCTTTAGCTTTTGAAGAGCTGGTTTGGGTTTCATGTTATAGCAGCCTGGCCGCCCTGCCGCTTGGTAGGTGTTCGCCGTCGTTCCTTCCCCCCAGAGGGAGATCCCCCATTTGTTTGAATTCTAAAATTGGGTTCGGGGTAAGTCTAGGGTGGGTGGGATGCTTGTATTCTCGGCCGAATTGGGAGGTTGTAGTGGGAGGGGGGTGGATAAAAGGGCTCCATGCATTTGAAGACAGCCAATGTTTAGATGTTGTATTTAAGGGGTTTGTTCATTGTGATTGTATTGACACTAGGAATGGGGAATGCATTTTCAGTGTGGTGTACTATGACTGCCAGTTGACTGATCCATCTGTGATAAAAGGCGCTATAGATGCCAATGGGTGATGGCTACAGATATATAACGTAGAACATTAGAGGGCTGAACTCCCCGAAAAAAATCCGCCAAGTCTTTGCATATCTGAACCGACATGGCACTCAGATTGTCTTTTTACAAGAAACACACTTGACTTACGGAAGCGAAAATTGCACTCAAATGGGCTGGGTTTAAACTAGCCTCATCATACTCCTCTTATGCTAGGGGTGTTCTTATTTTGATTAAGAAGGGCATTCCATTTACACCACTCAAAACTCACATAGATGACGGGGGTCGCTGCGCTATGGTTCATGGTAAACTTGTGAACTCATTGATCACTCTCATAAATATGTATGGTCCTATAGCAGATGAACCGGAAGTGTTTCAGCGAATGTATGGCATACTGAGAGAATGGCCCGAGACCGCCGTTGTGTGGGCGGGGGGATCTTAATACTGATTTGGACCCCAATCTAGACAAATCCAGCCCGCAGGGCATTCGCACGCCTAAAGTGGCCCAAAGTGTTAATAATGCTATGTTGGAATTTTGGTTGGTGGATGTTTGGAGGCTTCGCAACGGCACAGCGAGAGAAGGAACGCACGCCACACCAGCGCATAACAGCTGGTCTAGGTTAGATTATTGGCTCCTGAGTGAGGGTGAATGGGTCACTGGCATCACTACTCTTACACGCACTCTTTCCGATCACAACCCAGTGCAGCTGGTTCTTAATATTCCAACCACAATTTGCCGTCCATTCACATGGCGTTTTCGATCTGAGGCTTTATTGGAACCCATTTATAATGACACTATTCTCAAAGCAATAGAACAATACTTTGAGGGTAACAAAGGCACGGTTGACAGTGCTGGAACGTTATGGGAGGCATTTAAGGTGACGATCTGGGGGGTCTGCATTAGCACCACAGCCGGTATCCTAAAAGATCTTAGAGCCCAACTCACCAAGATAGAGACCACCCTAAAGACTCTAGAGAGTGATTACACAGTTAGCCCATCACCTAACACACTCTCACGAATTCACGAGTTAGTTCTGGAATATGACACGTTAGCAGAATCGGAAATTCGCAATATCTCACGCCGACATGTCTCCAGGAAATATGGAGAGGGTGGTAGACCAGGCCGCAATTTAGCTGAGAAAATCAAAACGCATGCAGAACATCATCACATAGATAAAATAACTGACTCTCAGGGAGTGGAATATTACAATCATTTGGAAATAGTGGAACAGTTCCGAGGCTACTATGCTAAAATGTATACCAGCCGGACTCTGCTGTGGAAGAGTATCTGGATGACATTGCCTGTGCGTGGTTGGCGGACGGTCACCGGGATTATTTGAATCAACCCATAGATGAGGCGGACATAAAAGCAGCAATCTGTGCCCTACCGAATGCCAAAGCGCCAGGGCCAGATGGTCTCACCATAGAATTTTATAAAGAATACACAACTCGACTCACGCCCTACCTATTGGAGATGTACGCTGAAGCGCATGAGGCCGGTGTTCTGCTGCCATCCCTCCGTCAGGCTCTAATTATCACCCTTCTAAAAAAGGACAAACCCGCTGACGCATGCGACTCATATCGGCCTTTATCTTTGATCAACATTGACGCTAAAATACTCGCAAAAATCCTAGCCACTAAACTCCAGCCATTGATGCCTTGTTTGGTCCTACTGGACCAATCTGGCTTCATCCCGGAGCGGTCCACGTCTCACAATTTAAGAACCATCTTCACGATGATGCATGTCCTTGACCCAAATCTGCACGCTGCGGCCATAATGCTAGACGCGGCTAAAGCGTTCGATTCCATAGAGTGAAGCTACATGTTCCGCATCCTACAGCGAATGGGGTTTCCACCACTTTTCCTGGGGTGGGTGAAAATACTGTATGCTGACCCGTCGGCACGGGTCCGGGTGGGAGGTCTGACATCCGAGCCATTCTCTATCAAGCGCGGCACCCGTCAAGGTTGCCCCCTATCGCCGTTGCTGTTCACTATCGCACTTGAGCCCCTAGCGTGTGTGATACGTCAAAGACACAGAGAAACGGCTCTAAATTTTAACCATCGACCGGTCGGTATATCCCTTTATGCCGATGACATGGTGCTCTTCCTCAGAGATTCTACTCGCTATCTGGAACAGGTGCTAAGAGAATACATCAGATTTGGACTGATCTCTGGCCTCAATATTAACTGGGATAAGTCAGTTATCATGCCTTTGACGGCAGCCACCCCTCCACCAACTATGGAATATCCGATAGTTTGGACCACAGACCCGGTCAAATACTTGGGGGTTTGGATTCATCGGGACCCCGACGTCGTTATAAGGGAGAACTATGGGCGAGCATGTGTCACATTGGACCAGCAAATCGACAAATGGACAGCATTGCCGATGTCCCTAGCGGACCGCATTACAATTATAAAAATGGTAGTCTTGCCGCGTTTTCTATATCTATTCTCCAATATTCCAATAAAACTGACAAAAGGTTTTTTTAACACTTTGCGAACATCTCTGCTCAGGTTAATTTGGGGAGGCAAACAGGCTCGTGTGGGATGGACTACCCTTACGCTTGACTATGCTAGAGGGGGATTCAGTACACCGGACCCATATATCTATTATTTAAGTGCTCAAGCACAATATGCATATTTCTGGTTTAATCCACATGCCTACACCCCTCATGTGGCAGTTGAAGATGGCGATGCCTATCCGATCCCCCTATATAGTCTCATTACTCATACGCGGCGAGCTACCCCAAAAACTGAAATAAACACATTAGATACAACAATTACAGCGTGGCAATCCATAGGGCAGCTCGCCAATAAACTACCTATATATGCCCCAGCAATGCCCCTGGCACATCATGCCGCATTATCGGTGACACAAGAGGCTGGCCCAGTGCGGTTACTCAGGGAGGCAGGCATGATTACCAT
The DNA here is from genome assembly GCA_963921515.1 of Calotriton arnoldi. Classification (NCBI taxonomy): domain Eukaryota; kingdom Metazoa; phylum Chordata; class Amphibia; order Caudata; family Salamandridae; genus Calotriton; species Calotriton arnoldi. Next base: position 1,280,312 of record CAWUFW010003659.1, read on the forward strand.
GCAGGACCTTTATCCGGGTGGCACTTTCCTCACTTCTGAAGCTCTCCAGTATATTACTAACCCTACACTGCTCTCCCAGTTCACTGTCCACAGATTGAGGCAAGCTATTAAATCACATTATGATACATATCCGGCCGAGCCTCCTGTTCTCCAATCCCTTCAGTTACTATTAACTACTCCTACACGGAGAAAGTTAATCACTAAACTATACAGGGCAATAAGAGCTGAGAAAACCAGTGGGCCAGATAGGAGCCTTGCTCGGTGGAACGACAAGCTGACCCCCCCTATGACACTTGCGGAATGGGACCATGTCTGCAACCTCACAAGCAAGCTTACACCTAATGGAAACCTCCGAATCATACATTTTAAATATCTACATCAGACATATCACACGCCCCTTCGATTACACAGTTATGGCTTGCGGGATTCTAGCAGATGTAGGCGTTGTGGCCAATTGGAAGCTGATTTTTTGCACCTTGCTTGGAATTGCGGAAGGGTGGCGCGCTTTTGGAGGCAGGTGGTGCAACGCATACAGGAAATGTCTGGGTCAGAACTGCAATGTACACCGCTGGTATGTCTCTTATGTTATGTTCCTCATGTGAAAGGGACTCTGGGTAAATTTATATGCATTGCCTTGCTAATGGCCAAACGTCGAGTTGCTATAACGTGGGAAGGCGTACAGTCACTGAAGGTTGAACACTGGCTTAAAGACTTGGTATACTGCAAAGAAAATCTGGAATTATATGCGGAGGAACTCCCGACATCATCTAAGCCCAAAGACATTTGGGAGCCTCTGCGGCAATTCCTTCAGCAACAAGCCATGGCTGGTTCTCAATCTGGAGCAGCTTAATGCCATATATGAAAACGCTCTGTCACTCAAGGTGTACACTGGGGTCATTGATTTGATATGTAATGTTCATACCCTTCTGTGTTGATCAATCACAAATTGTTCTGTTTGGTTCTGTACTGAAGCTACCTTGCATGGTAGCGATGCTGCCTAATTTCTCTTGAAATGCAATAAAGAGTTTATAAAAAAAAAAACAGAAAAGAGAAAACGTAATAAATGTTGCGTTAACCACTTTAAACTAAAACCACTGGGAACAACTATTATTGTTCCCACTGGCATGCACATGGAAATCAATGTCTTCTGATGGGAAAAGGTGAAGCTGTGGGTGTCTTATTTGCAGCACTTACTCCAGCGGATTCAGTTGGATAGGACTTGGCATTTTTAGTTTTGAACAAAGGTCAGGATTAGATGTTTTCATGTCGCTGACTTCTCCTCAAAGATGTATCGAGCAAGCTCTCTACAAGGCCATATGAGATGTGTAAGAGGCATCGGTGAAGAAAGTTGAAAAGTAATCAAAAGCTCCAGGCTCGGTTAGATGCCACTTGCTAGGTGACTTCTCTTGTTGGGTTCTGCTGCCAATTTGCCAGAGCTTTTCTCTCTCCAGAGGGTGAATGTTTCATGCTGATGCCATACAGAATTACCTGGACTTCTACTGAGCTTGGAGGTGAGAGAAGTTGCAGCCATGAAATCCTTCTGTTCTGGCCAGGCAGTGATTCGAGCACCACCCCTCTATTGGCAATATATGTATGTTCTTTGGCAGTAAAGTCACAGCTAAAATCCCTTAAGGCTTCAGAACTCTTACTGCTGACCAGAAAGACGTGAACAACTAGAAAAGTTCCCAACATGCATGTCGAGTAGATCAGGAAGCCATCTGTTGCAGGTCTGGTATACATGTTCAGTCAGGGACATGCTGGTGCAACGTTGCTTTCTAGCCAGGGCCATTAGGAATGTATTTTTGATACAATGCTACTTCAAGGTAAAGGGCACAACTTTGTATATTTATACGGGAAAGGCCTATTCCCATTGGTTCAATTTCCACGCTGACCCAAACTCCTTTTACCATCGCATCGTGTGACAAGTAAGCACCATGCTGGGTCTGTAGAAGCCAGACCTGTTGACAATGGCATATCTGAAGGTACCAGCTGGAAGTGAGCCATCGCTGATAAGCCAGGTAGATGACGTTCAAATATGCCCTGAAGAAAGCGAATGGTTGGAAAGAGTGGATCCAAAGGCCACTCACTTGCAGTGCTTCATTTGAGCCGTGGTTTCCGGTGTTTAGCACCAGCATTTAATTCTCAACACCGGCACTCATGACAGTACATCACATGGTGGCGCTGTCTGAGATGAGCACAATAGTGTTTAATAATTCAATAGATATTACAAATGAATAATATCTTCAGCACATCATTCTTATAGCTTTGGGGCTCTGGAATAGTCTGAAATGTCCGACTTGTAGGAGTGCAAGGGATAGCAGCTGTGTTGGTGGTCTCATTGGCAGCACTGGCAGGGGCAATGGTTGGTGCTGTCAGGCACTGACCATCAGCGCCTGCATTACGCGGTTTTTACGATGCAGTGCCCCGCGAACTACATTTCCCAGAGGGCTGTCCTTCTGGGAGGGGCAGAAGACGTATATCGGATGAGACGCACACCGAGCGGTGCACGTAATTCTTTCTGTGTATTCTGTTTGGGAGAAGCAGCGCAGCTGCGCTGCTCGTCTGAGATCTTTTTGGTGGCTTTCCGGAGGGGGAATCCCTCTAAGGAAGCGTTGGTGACGCGGAGGACCGGAGCCACGGACGTTCCTCAAGGCCTCGTAGACGTCGGTCTACCTTCCGTCTTTGTTGAGCTTGTGGAAGTCTCTCGTTGCCCTCAGGAGCAGCTGTGTGAGAAAAAGGCTAACGGAGGCCCGTCAGAGCCGACAGGGAAGTATCCGCTCTCTGGGAAGAGCGCCTGGCCGGAATCCTCAACTTGCCTGGAAAGAGGAGGAGGACATGGTTCAATACACTTTCCTTTCGGGCCGTATTATTAAGTGGCTTCACAGATTACTTTGCGGCTCGTTCTGCTGGGTCTTCACCTCCCCGGGTTGGCAACTTTCAGGTACCATGTGAAGGGTAGCTTGCTTGTGTCTGGACCGCTACTACTGCTGTATTGTTTGTCGGTCCTGTGGTTGGAATATTGCCTATACATATCAAAGGAGTCATTTGATATTGAGGGAAAAGGAAAGGCATTAGAGTCAAGAGATATCATTGACTTTGTCTACCATTTTTATTTCTTTGCTAAAGACAATACCAGTCGTCTATCAGTTCTTCTCAAATAAGACACTTGATTTCCTCCTAAGAACTCTCGCTGGGGGATCTTTTTCTTTACTTCTTTTCTGCTGGTCTTCTTCATCAGTAAGGGGGAATGCTGAAAGGGTATGTACGAGTCATGTTTATTTCCTACAGTAGGAAAGTAGGAAGTGGGAATGGATGATACTTATCTTTGTTTTGTTGTTGTAGGTATCCGCTCTTCCAGGTTGAGAGACGTATGTTGTCTGGAAAGAAGATAGGGACACAACGATAGCTGTTTGTGTTTCCAGGTACTAGCGGCTGTAGTGAGAATTAATGAGAGTAGGCTGGTTGTTGAACTGTAGTACTCCTGTGTTTTATGTTTACAGGTATCCCATTCCCCCGCTGTTCCTACCCTAATTCCTTTCCCCCGCTTGATCACCTCAATACTCTGTGTATGATACGCCAGAGTTGGGGATATCAGGAGGTGGACCCCTTTGTGCATCGCCCGGACCCTGAGGAGTACCTGTGGACATTACAGGTGCAGGATGCAGTGGCCCCTTGAGAATGTACTTTTATTTTTTTTAAACAAATTAAGCACTATTATCAGAATTAGGTTTTTTGACCGTTGTACTGCCAAACCTAAAAAAACAACCCTGTTCTAAAAACAAGCTGGTACTGAGGCCTGACTATTGCTTTGGGCCACTGAAATTTTCAAGTTGGAACTGCAAAGATCATGTCCTTGGGTGGGCCCCATGGCAGTCACTCTTCTGTAAGCACTGTATTCGATACAAATATTTGACGTTACAGAACTTTACTACTTCTGCTCTATTTTATTAGTATATCGTTTATTATATTGAATTTAAAGTTCATTGAATATTTTGTTGCTTCCGTTGTACAGCATGAAGACTATATTCATGGCCTGGTAAGTTCTGGATACAATGTTCTGAATACATATATTAGGCCGGTACAGATGCACTAGTGATCAGACTTGTTTTAAATGATTTATTTAAATAGTATTTTATTATGTTTTTTATGTACCTGGAAATAATCTCCATGGCTACATCGCGTCTGCTGATAGTGCTCAATGGGTCTAGTTAAAGACCAGTAAAGTCCAGGACCCCTGTCCAGCCCATAGAGCCCGGACCCCCCAGCATGTCCCCCGCCCCAACCTCATGCAACCCACAATCAAACTAGCCAGTCTAAGAGTGTGGGTAAAACGGCCATGTTTAATAACCATCAAAACATTCATAAACATGACAAAACATTTCAAAATTCACATTTAAAATTCAATATTCACATTTTTAATATTTACAAGTATTATAACTGATCATAACCACCGGTTATGCATTAGCTACTTCCTCCAGCACCAAGGGGCCCTCTGGCTCGCATCAGCTATCTGAGAACCACGCAAGGCGCAACCCACCTGCGTCCTTGAGCGGTGAGCCCCCCAAGCCCTCGGTCCTTGTCCGCCATTTCCGGGGGCCCACCCCTCTACCACCAGGCTGCTAAGGAGGCTCGTGTGACCTGGCGCCCTTGCCTCCCCAGCCGGTGTCCCCATTCTCCCTGTGGAGAGCTTACCGTCTCTCCCCTCAGTGCTGGCCTCGGGAGTATGTCAGCAGGCCTCCCGTTAACCCTGAAAATCAAAGTTCTGTGGCCTCTTTTCTGCCAATCCCCCTCACACCTACCCCCAAACTACTAAACTCAGGGACGGGTGGGTGGGAGATAGATTTTGCTTCACTGGTCCAGGGGTCCACGAGCAGGAAAAGAGAAAGTGCAGAGGTGCACCTACGGGCTAAATAGCCCCCTTGGCTCCGCCCCTAACCTCCTCTGCTCCGGCCGGATGCGCGTCACGAAGTGACCCGGAAGCACTTCTACTGGCCAGTAGCCAATCGGGCTACTGGACCGGACTCTGGGGGTGTGGCGTAGGTCCGGGGGGCCGGGCCCTTAGGGCGCGCTCGCCGAGATCTCGCGCTCTTCATAGAGCCCGGACCCCCCAGCATGTCCCCCGCCCCAACCTCATGCAACCCACAATCAAACTAGCCAGTCTAAGAGTGTGGGTAAAACGGCCATGTTTAATAACCATCAAAACATTCATAAATATGACAAAACATTTCAAAATTCACATTTAAAATTCAATATTCACATTTTTAATATTTACAAGTATTATAACTGATCATAACCACCGGTTATGCATTAGCTACTTCCTCCAGCACCAAGGGGCCCTCTGGCTCGCATCCCCTATCTGAGAACCACGCAAGGCGCAACCCACCTGCGTCCTTGAGCGGTGAGCCGCCCCAGCCCTCGGTCCTTGTCCGCCATTTCCGGGGGCCCACCCCTCTACCACCAGGCTGCTAAGGAGGCTCGTGTGACCTGGCGCACTTGCCTCCCCAGCCGGTGTCCCCATTCTCCCTACGGAGAGCTTACTGTCTCTCCCCTCAGTGCTGGCCTCGGGAGTATGTCAGCAGGCCTCCCGTTAACCCTGAAAATCAAAGTTCTGTGGCCTCTTTTCCGCCACTAGGGTGACCAGGGCCCACAGGTCCTTCACCCTCCCCAACTGCAAACAAGTTCTGAACAAACGACCAAATGCCTTTGATCCACAAATCTGTGCCAATGTCCGACAGATGCACGCCGTCATGGTGAAACATCCGGGCCCCTGTGATTAGTCTATGTGGAATATGACACAAGCGGCCCGGGCCTGAGCACAACTTGGCCAATTCACCGTTGAGGCGCCTCACCGATACGTTCAAAGCTCGAGATCTGACTCCGGCGGCCCATGTCTGGCGAGGTATCATACACGACCATGCGATCCGCGCATTAGGAAAAGCTCTCCCTATCCAGGCAAATTCGGTCAATAAGGCTTCCCTGACTGCCATGCGTCCCAACTCCACCATGTCGTTTCCGCCCAAATGGAGGATCACCAAATCCGGGGACTGATGTCCCTCGTGCTCTCGCTTCTCCTCGATCAGCTGTCGCAACTGCCGAATTCGCAGACCGCCCACGCCTCGCCATAGGAACGTCGTCCTTTTTAAACCCAGAGGTTTCGACACTCGCTTCTGTCGTAGCCGAACTGTGGCCCGCCGCATGAACGAGTGCCCCAACACCCATATCACCTTTGAGGACATACTAGTAGTAGGAAGAGAAATGGAAACGTCAGCATGGTCATACCAATAAATCGATCCGTTGTCTTAAAGTAATTCGGGCCGCACATAGCGCTTAAAACAGGTCGAAGACCAGCGCCCCACCTTCTTGACTGCCTCAGCTGGTAAGCCAGTGCCCGCTGCCGGCGTCGCCGCCCCAATTCTGAATGAGTGTGATGAATACCCGCTAGAATCCAGGCCCAGACACACCAGCGCCCGCTTAATGACTGCCCTGAATTGGTATTGTGACAGGCATTCGCCCCGTTCATGTATGAACAGTGCCTTTCCCCCCCCTGATGTACGAATCGCCAAGTTTGCTTTCATCCTTGCTACCGGGCAAATCCCCTCCCCCGGTGCGGGGGACAAGTGGATCGCGGCCCCCTTCCCCAACGGGTCTGTCTTGGATTTTCTCAAAACCACCACCAGGCCCCCTTGGACTAAATTTGCGTCCTGCCACTGGAGCCCCCCTGCGTGATCTGATTTGGAGGTCCCTACCAACTCCCCTAGTCGAAACGCACCATAAAAGGCTAAGGTAAATGCTGCCCCAAATAGGATGCTCTCATAATAAGAGAAGCATACTGCCTGTAGTACCCCCAGAATGTCGCCCAGGGTTTTAACATCCAAAGGCCTTCTACTATCTTTTTTGACCCCTTCTAGCCTGGCCCATCCTGACAGTGCTTTCCTCACTACAAAAACTGCGCCGGGGTCGCGCTGACCCGCTAATTTCGCAAAGAAGCCTATCGCCGTCAAATGCGCCCTAGCGTAAGAGGCCGGCCTTCCCTGATCTTTTAGAGTTAGCAAAAATTCGCAGAGCGCCCCTGTGGAAAAAAGAGCCACCCGGCCTGTGTGCTTAGCAAATATCCTGTATGCTTTGAACTGTTGTTGGTAAGTTCTTCTCGTGCGTTCGCTCAATGAAGCTCCCACCAGCCCTGCTAGGCCGGGGCTCCAATCCTCCACAGAGATGTCGGGAACCCAGTCATCTGTTCCTCTGCCTGAGGGTGATACCTTCGGAAATCCTGCAACTTGGAGCGAGACAAAGCATCAGCAGCCTGATTCTCCACACCTGGAATATGCGTCGCTTTGAACAGTAGATTGAGCTTTAAGCAAGCCAAAACTAAATGTTTTAACAGCCTCAAAACATGTTTACAAGTAGCTCCTTGCCTATTGATAGCTTCTACCACCGCCATGTTGTCCGACCAAAAAATTACTGATTTGTTCTTAAAGAATCCAGCCCAAATGTCAATTGCCACTATAATTGGGAACAATTCCAAAAAGGCTATGTTCCTGGTCAAGCCGCTCTCATGCCAGGATGCCGGCCAATCGCCCCTGCACCAGTGGGATCCCAACACTGCCCCAAACCCAATGCTACCTGCTGAGTCAGTGAGCAAGCCCAAGTCCGTGCTGGATATTGCCGGCTCCGGCCAGATTACCTTACCATTGAAGTCACTCAGGAAACTACGCCATACCCTCAGGTCCTCCCTCACATCAGCCTGCAGTCGCACGTGATGATGCTTTTGAGTCAACCCCACCATTGCCCGTGCAATTGACCTTGAGAAGGGGCGTCCCATCGGGATGATCCTTAAGGCAAAATTCAACTGGCCCACTAAAACCTGAAGCTGATGCAGTGTGACTTTGGGACCCGCCAGGGCTGAATCTATTGCTTGCGAGAAAGCCTGTACCTTGTCCAATGGCAACCTGCATTCCCCCACTACTGTGTCTATCTCAATGCCCAAGAAGGACATACTAGTAGCAGGGCCCACCGTCTTACCGGGGGCCAATGGCACCCCAGCTCTTCAAACATAGCTACTAGCTTGCTCAAGACCTGGCCACACTTTCCTGATGCTGGGGGGCCCATGATCATAAAGTTGTCTAAGTAGTGTACTATGTCCCTGTGCCCTGTTCTGAAGACAAACACCCACTGCAGCATAGAGCTGAACGTCTCAAAGTATTTGCATGACACTGCACAACCCATTGGCATACACCTGTCATAATAAAATTGGGAATTCAACTGAAAACCCAGCAAATGATAATCTTCGGGGTGCACCGGCAAGAGCCGGAACGCCGACTCAATGTCAGTCTTTGCCATGAAGGCGTTGGGCCTTAAGTCGCGCAGCCTCTGGAGTGCCGCATCAAAGGAAGAATATGTCACTGAGCACAGGGACGGATCTATGGCATCGTTCACCGATGCCCCCCTTGGCGCTGACAAGTTATGAATCATCCTGAACTGGCCTGGCTCCTTTTTAGGGACCACGCCCAGAGGTGAACACACAAATCCTGGCAAAGGAGGAGCAGTGAACGGGCCAGCCACCCGCCCTAGCACCCTTTCCTTCTCGACCTTCTGTGACACCACCATAGGGTGCATGCGTGCTGACAATAGATTATTGCAGTAACCCAATGGGGGCACCCCTTGTGCTGGAATGCGGAAGCCTGTGGAGAACCCTTCATACAATGTCTTGGCTGCCTTTCTGTCAGGGTACTGATTCAGCCAGAAAATCAGCCTCCCTATATCAACTGGAGTGGGTAGCTTACTGTTGAGGTGGTGGCTTAAACTCCCTCCCTTTTTCTTTGGACTTCTTGATACATTTAAACTCAGGATGGGAAGGGTGACCGCAGTATGCGCATGCGTGTTTGAACTTACATGCACCTGTGGGCCAGGTACACATTTTTCGGTTAAAAGCCCAACACGTTCCTTTTTTCTCCCCTGCGCCCCCTTGGGAAGTCCGAAAGGGCTGTTTCATGGGCGCTTTTTATTGACGCTCTCTAACCATACATTTACCTCTGTTTGGTCCCAGCCCATGTCAGGGTCCTCTACCTTGGCCCATCTAAAGTCCCTATCATAATCCAACCAAGCCACTCCCCCATACATCGTCTGCGCCTTCAAAATCTTATTCGTATAACATATCAGGGGTATCGCCAATTCCGGCTTTTTTCCAACATTACTATGGAAAAAACATTGAAACCAAATAACCAGTTAGTGATTGATTCTTCTACCCTTGGTTTCCTATCTCTGAAGGAACCTTCTTTCCCGTCCTTCTCCCCAGACTCCACTTCCCTCCTCTTTGGTCTAATTAAGGAGAATATGTCCACGAATTCACCCTTCCAAATCTTCTCTCGTGTGTCCAGCGTAACATGCGCTGCCAACTTCCCACGCTTGGATAACACAGAATCGTGCCCACCCATTGCTGCACACCCTTTATCTACCTCCTTGCCTGAGCACTCCACTGCCTTACCTGCAGTGGACCCCGTCGTCGCTGGTTGCGCGGGGGCCGCTTGACCCACCGCCTGGAGGGGTGTGTTCGCATCCTTCCGCTGCGCTTTGCCCAAGAGGGACACCTGTTTGCTTAACTCGCCGAGCACCCCGCCTGCGCCCGTTGGAGGAGCCCATGGCGCTACCGTCGCGCCCCCAGTCGGGTTCCCCACTGCGGGTGCACCCAATTGTGCCAAAAGAGTTGCTACTGTAGCCAATATACTCGCTGTAGCAGCCTGCCCCCCCTCCGCTGCTGTTCCCCGTTGTCCTGGGGTGGTGAGAACACCCTGCGTGATTGGCGCTACCACTGGTACTACTTCTGGTATTATGGGGATTGGGGGCTGGCGTCAAGGCCTTCAAAACCCCTCTAATCTCGGCCAATATTGTGGCCACCTCATCCCGTCCCCCTCCTGGTAGCGCACTGATCGGCTGCGGGAGTACATCGGCAGGAGGCTGAGGGACCGGGTTGGGCACCGGTACGGAAGGTACCATGGGAACCATAGGCACCGGCTCTTGGGGCCCAGGAGGCAATGGAAGCACTGGTTCTGGCAAATTGGGTATGGGCGCTGAGGGCCCACTAGGCAGCGGAAGTACCGGCTGCCGAGGTGTTACCGGGGGAGCAGGTGCAGGAGGTTGCTCGTCCAGTTCCCTGGCCCCCCGTTTCCCCTTCTTACTCACCCTGGGCTTCTTCACTAGTGGAGGAAAAACCGCCTTTGGCGGGACTATGGTTCTACGAGGGCGAACCCCAGCCACTGTCTCTGGGGCCTCCTCACTGTCTGACACCGGAGCCTCCCCTCCATGTTCCTCCCCACTATCGTCGTCCCTGCCCAATTTTGCTAGCACCAGCTTCAGTAGCTGTGCTATTTCGGACTCGCCTTCTTTCCTCTTCTGGTTTCGTTTAGGAGGCATTCTGCCTTTCTAACCAGCTCGCTGCCTCCACATACTGATGCAGCACGCGTGCCGTATAACTCGCTGCCCCAGCTCCTCACAACGCTGAGTTGAGTCGCTTACTCCCTTCCTGTTTAATAATATTTTCTTTCTTGCCAACACTCGACTCTATGGGACACACCCACTTGGGGGCACTAAGTGGAACCTAGGCTGTGCTGTCGTGCTCCGCACCCACAGTACACACTACCTTGTTGTCTCACTCTGCAGTGGTGTTTCTGACTAAACAATGTGCGGGATGCAGGCGCTTAAGTCTGTGCCTCCTTTCCTCAAACTTCGTGAAGATCTGCAGCACACAGTCCGTTTTACTGCCTCCTGCTTGCTGCCACACCCCCACACTTTACCCTTTCTTCACTGTTGGGTCCGGGAGGATCATTAACCCCACCTACTACCGTGACCCGCTAATACCGGCCCCGCTACCCTGGAACACCGGGCGCTGGGCGCTCACTGGACACGCTGTTCTACTGCCTCGTGCAATGCCCCCACAGCTCTCAGACTGGAGTTCGCGCCGTCGCGTGACAAACCCAGCGCTAACGCACGCTAACCCGCCCTCCCCACGGGTACAATGTAGCGGCCTACACAATTATCGCCCCCACACTTATCGCGCCAGAGCTAACACATCGCACGGGACCGGGACCAGATGGGGAGCCTAATCGCACGATTACCACCCGCGCGCGCTTACTAACGCCGGGGAGACACCGAGCCACCTCCGGAGACCAGCGTGGGCCCAGTACCCTTTGCACACTCCCTATGGCCGCCCGCCGTGCCCCAACGGCCGCTCAGCGCTCCCCCCAGCCCCCAACACCTCACCTCAGGACTCCGCGATACCCGAGACGCTTCGAGGAAAGCCCGCTCTCACACCGCTACCACGCCGACCACAATCCCGAGTTGCCCGAAGATCAGCTCGCCCCACTAACGCCAGACACTGCCGCCGAACTGCGATTCCAGGGATAGATTCCGCTCCACTGGTCCAGGGGTCCACGAGCGGGAAAAGAGAAAGTGCAGAGGTGCACCTACGGGCTAAATAGCCCCCTTGGCTCCGCCCCTAACCTCCTCTGCTCCGGCCGGATGCGCGTCACGAAGTGACCCGGAAGCACTTCTACTGGCCAGTAGCCAATCGGGCTACTGGACCGGACTCTGGGGGTGTGGCGTGGGTCCGGGGGGCCGGGCCCTAAGGGCGCGCTAGCCGAGATCTCGCGCTCTTCACAGCCTTCCGGGGGGACAGAGCAGAGTCTCCCATCTGGTCATCAGACCAGCAGTCACTGTCGCACCTTTGAACCAAAGGCTAATTGTTCACTCCCTGGGCCGTGGTTCCAAATATCTGAGGTACTGACCAGAGAAGGAAGGGGGGGTTGTATCTTAATCACTGGCTGGCGAATCAATCTGTTTACACAATGGATGAAGTCTGCATTTCAAGCCCTCTATCAAAGTCGTGTTTGGACTTTGCGCTTTTCTTTTATTCATGTGACTGTACTCGTGCCCTGACACATAGAATGCATGTAACCCGGAAGCAGTACTTCTGGAAGGTCATGCGCAGACCATGCTCTCTAAACTCGTGAGATCTGGATCCTCCTCCCGTTCTAATCTAGCCACGCCCCCAGTCCTGCTCCACAGGAAGGTACATCTGACCAGCACGAACACAGTAGGTAAGCTGTAACCACATGGAATTCACTAGTTTTTCTAGCTTTAGAGGCACCACAGGGGCATACATGCCCACCCTCCCGATTCAGCCGGGAGACTACCAGTACTTTAAATGGGCCGGGGCTGTCCGGTACGAGTACAGGCACTTTTTTATTTTGAGAGGGAGAGTACATGCATTTCTCAAGAGTGATGTAAGACTTAATTGGAGAGTACCAGCACTTCTCAGAAACAAGCAGGCACTCTGGTACAGGGTACCGGCACTTCTATTTTTCCATTTTAAGCACTGGAGACTACCGATTTCAAGACTAGTCTCTCCCGCCTCCCGATTCCTGCTGGGAAAAATCCGATTCCTCGGCGGGCTGCTGACTGCAGGGACTGGTCTTGTGTGACTCGGATTATGCACTGCCATTTTTGTCACACTCTCTGCTTGCCATAGCACTTTCTCCCTGCTCCTGACAGGTAAGGAAAAACATAGATTTGCATTTCTCGTATCCCATCCTGCAGCAGCACACTTGCAAGTCCAATACATGCCAATCGACCCCTGTGCAGGCTGCAATATATCTCAATGGGTGAAATACACTCTTCCGGTTCTTTTTTTTAAAATCCCCCACTTTCCTCTTCCAAAATGTTGGCATGGATGCAGGGGCGAGGACTGCACGTCAAGAGAGGGACAGGATGCAGGAGTGTGTGCAGGATTTAAGGAACGGCCTAAAGTCCTGATTATTCCCTCAGCAGCAGCCCCTCCCCTGCCCCCCAGCGCCTGGATACCCCCACGGGTCATAAGTAGCGCTATACAAATCCTGTTCGATTTGATGATTGATTTAGTGTTTCCCCAGGTGCGGAAGCAGTAGGCAGGCTGGGTCAGATGAGCTGGGCAGAAGGGTACATGGAGGTAGGCCAGCCTTCTGCTGTGGTAGTACCTTAAACAGGTACTTTTTTAGTTGCTGAAGGTAAGAGAAGGGGTGGCTAGACTGGTTTGGGGGTGCCTGCCTGCTTTGCTTTGGGTGAGTTTTGTCGGGGGAGGGAATTGTTTCAGTTGCTGCAGAAGGGCTCCCTTCCAGCTTAAGGTTGTGAGACACATCACAAAGGACAGCCTGAAAAGGGTGCGTGCATTGAGGAGGGTGGTCCACACGAGGGGGTAGAGGGGTGGGCCATACAGGTGGGGGTTGGTCCATGGAGAAGGTGCATTGTCCCCTCTAGATGACTTCAATGCGCATTTTTTCCAATTGACTGGAAAGCCATTAAGCTTCCATTTGCTCTATCAGCGTGGCCTGGAGTCTGTGCGTGCTTTGTGCGGCTCACAGAGGCTCGCACGTGCCAAGGGGCTCCTCGTGTGTGATCTCTGAACTTCTTTTGAGGATTACACGTGAAAAAAGGCTTTTTGACACACGCTCACAAAGTGCTCCAATTTACTGATGGAACAAAACATCTCCCGCTGTCAGAAGGCAATCAAAGCAAACAAAGCTGCGAGGGGAGGCCTCGGAAACGTCACTGACTGCGAGGGACCGCGACAGCAAATGCCTGTTACCATGGTAACACCGCCGTATTCAAGAAATGACATTTTTCCTTTTGTAGGTCTATTTTTATAGTCGTCTTTAGACCGTCTCATCGAAAATTATAGGTTTTTCAAGGATCTGCTTTAAAAAAGTGGCACAAAGTATGGTTTGAGAGCATTGGGTGTTTGTCCTCACGCAAACTGCATGGTAAATACATGAAAGTGAAAGGCACGACCGAAGTAGATATAGAGCGGCTGCATATATTTGTGTGTGTGTGCGCGCATATATATATATATATATATATACACACTCATATCTATCTATCTCTCTCTCTCTCTATATATATATATATATACACACACACACATATAAACACATTTATTTTCACTTAAAAAACACAGTTAAATTGCAAGTATGGTTACAAAATAAAACTGAAATATCTCCATAAACTAAAGTGCCAGGGTCGCATTATAAAAACTACACAAATGCACAAAAATAATGCAGTGCCCAACCACATCTGAATAACTCTCCTTGAGAGATTAAAAATAGGACAAAAAATGGACCCCTCTGCCCTGTCTGTTTCCCCTCGGCCTGGCCCGGACTGAGGGGGCGGAGGGATTATGGGGGGTATGCAGGGCTAATGAAAGTGTCCCCCCGTTTTGATGAAGGACAGGGGGAGTTTATTTACTCACTCCCTAGTCTTGCTAATGGCCAGGGAGGGGTTAGTGCCTCCTTCCTTGTTCAACGGCAGAGGGCATTGTAATATCGAGGCAGCTTGTGCCTACCCAAGTGTGTGTCCCTGCCTCAGGGCAAGGGGTGGCCAAAATACAATATCCATCCCTCCACTACTGGGGGAGTGAAAAATACCCTCCTTGTCTTGCCATAGCTAAGAGTGCAGGGGGGGTGTAAAAATATGATCTCTCCACTTTTCTCTCTCCAACCATGCCAGCTCAGGACAGCAAGTATACACAACATCTCAGACTGGACAATCCTGTGGAGTTACCAGCTAAGCAGACTATATCATATGAAATACCGCAAAGGACCTGCAGAGCTGTTCAGAGTGAACAGCGCACTTAAAACCACAAAACTGCACATCTGTCTCCCAGTGGTGGCTGGTGACATTTCAAAGTGGTGGGGCGTAAATTAATTGTCATCCTGCACCGTAGCGAGCGAGCGCAGCGAGCGAGCATTAACAACCTAAGGGGGGTTTTGGCGGGTTGTCCCCCGGAGAAAATTTTGAAAAAAGAGTGGACAAATGGTGCATTTTCAAGCAAATTTGAGAAAGCAGGAAGGTTAATAAAGCAATGTATTTTTCATAGTTAAAACATTGCATCAGACAATCCATGAGTATATGAAAGTATGTGTATTTGGAATTAAAAATACACATGCATTTCACTTAATTTGCTGTAATCCGTGCCAAAACACCAGAGATAGGTCCGTCCTGCTCTGTATTCGGTACCTTTGTCCACAGTAAATGTGATGCATTGTCAACAGGCATGGCATGTCCCTACAGTTATGGTAGGAGATATAGCACGACAAAGCTTCATACAATTTTATACAGTGAAGTCAGGGCATCACCTTCTGTCTTAGGTTTTGGCATTCTCAAAAAATCCATGCGGCAATACAAAAGGGCATTACAACTTCTGGGACTGGCCCTATGACATGGCACCTGATCTGTGACCAGTCTCTTTTGGTATTACTCGCAGGGCCTAGTCTTTGACCATGTCCTTTGCAGAGTACCCTTGCTTGCATTACTTGTAGGACACGGCCTGCCAACATGTTCTACAGACTTACGGTTGCACTGGCCCATGAACATAATGGTTAAAAATGATGCAAAACCTAAAAAAAACAATGAAAGGAAACAGAAGTAAATAAACAGGTTCTATATCTCCGACGTGGATTTTGCAGGTGACTAGTTCTAATCTTTGCTAGAGCAGTCCGTGCGTATTCTGCAGGTCCCAGGTTCTGACTAAACCCTGTCAAAAGTCAATGTATATGGGGCTGCTGCAGGGCAGAAACTCTGATCTCCGGGAGAAATCTCGTGAATAGTACGCCTACTGCACAGATTTGGGTTTAACATGGTGATCAGAGGTTCCAATCATAGTGAAATGGCTCAGTGAGTCAAAGTCAACGCTGATAGATATTAAAAACAAGTAGAAAGCTTAGGGTTTTGAAGTGAAAAATAGAGGAAACACATGGAAGAAACGAAAAAAGAAAAACAATTAGAGATCTGAAGAAACGGCGAGATTTCTGCGAGAAAGAAAGAATTGTAAAATAAACAAGCACATGGAGCAGTGCACACTCCGGGCACTCAGAAGTAACCTTTTACACGCATGGAGCGAGGGGGAGCTCTTACCTGCAGTCTCGGGACAGGCACCTCACTCCCCCCCGCTCTTCAATTGGCCACGCACCGTGGCAAACAAACGACCCGGAGATCTCACCAGCACCCCCCTTCCCCACGCTCTTCACTACGTACGCGCACAGCGGCAAAATAAGGGACTGCCACGGGCGGCCAAAGGACAGGGCTAGCTAGCTACAGAAGGCCTGCGGCCTGGCTCTAGGATTCATGCGTTACCAATGCCATCACCCAAATACTCAGCAGTTTTTTTCCTGCAACTATACAACACAATCTGGTTAGGAACTCTAAGACGTATCGTGCAGTCCTATGTATAAATATGCACTGTTATTTTAGTTTTTTTTATCACAACAATTATGTCTGCGGTTGGCGGAATGAACAAGAGAAGGGTGCTCGAGCTAAGATAATAAAATGGCGCGATATTTTACACTGGCATTGCTGAGAAGATCACGGAGGCCCAGCACCAGACGCCGTGACTCCGGCGCGGGCTCGTTTGTCTACACTGGTGGAATGACGCAAAATGACTCAACAACGTGTTAGGCCGATCAGTACACCGACTGCCTCTCGGCAAACTTGTTTAGCGGCTCAGGGTCGTAGCACGGCATCAACGTCATGTGAGTGTGCGCAAATGGAGGCGTGTTTACTCTGACTGGCACACAGGGGGGCGAGCAGGATTACTGGAGCCACGGAGAAATAATCAGCAACTCTGCAATAAAATGCCTTCCAGGCTGGCTTGCTGACTGCAGACTTGTTTTGCTGTTTTATAAAGTAAGGCCAGATTGACTCAGTGCTTTAAAAGGGATACAGTACTGTCCGGGGACTTTCCGGACCAGATTCGAAAGCGAGTTGGGTCACCCAAGTGTGGCCACGTCTGACTTCACTCAGTATCGTCATTTCCCCCAATGCCCCGGCCCGAAGAGCTCTAAAGGCTAAAGCTGACTTACCTTACGAGTCAGTCGACGTCGGTCTATCAATGGTAACATGAGCACCAGTGACCAGGCAGCCACGACGAGCAGTACTTAGGCAGGCTGCAGCAGGCACTCGTCGAGTCGTGTTTGTCCGTGTGTGGCGCCGCATGGTCTGCTGTGACGACGACGTCATCCTCCTGAGCAAATGGATGAGCAAATGGCCAATCACTGTCTCTGCATGGCTTGATAAGCCACAGTGATTGGCCACACGTGCCACCCACGCGCAGCAACCAATGCCTGGCTATTATGCCAGCCAGCCTCCTGCGCGGTGAAGTGTGAACGCGTGCGGTGCCCCTCTCAGCCAATCCTGGCGCTGCTGGAGCAGCGCCAGGATTGGCTTGAGCAGGCATTCTACCCGCCCATTAGGAGACCGGGGGCTGCGGCATGAAGCAACCCTCGCTCTCCTAAGGGGAAGGCTAGTGCGCATGTTCAGGCTGGTCATTAAAATGACTAGCCCAAAACCAAACATGTGCACTACTGAGTGCTGCCGCGGCCCGACCCCCTTCAGATTCCTGGTTGCCTCGGGCGTGGCCCGGTGACCGGGCAAGGAATTGAGTTGCTGAAGTATTTATTTTTGACGCACATTTTACATTTTGTAAACGGTAAATGGGGGCATGTGGCGGTTAGTGAGGCAACGCCCCAGCGCCCCAATGGATGCACCGCCACTGCTGTCTCCTCATCCAACGCGCTACGTCCCATAATACATTAACCCTACCTCAGTGGTTATTGCGCATGACAGGGAAACACTTTCCACATAGGCAGTGCTTAATTTGAGCCGTTGCTTTCCGGTGCTCAGCACCGGCACCTAATCCTCAGCACCGGCGCTTATAGCACCAGTTACAGACACACTCATTTGGAAGGCACGTGATTTTCCACAGAAGCACAGGATGTTGAGCCAAGCCGAGACTCAAACCTGGTTCCCCAGCTCTGAAATCGGCAGCTCTAGCCATTAGGCCAAGTCCTCTCGGGAATAATAAGTGCCGGGCTCTAGTCAGGAGGCAGTTTGCACCAGCACATTTCTCCTGTTAGCACTGCCTCCTGAGGAGAGGCCTGGCATTTTTTATTTTACAAATTAACCACTGCACATAGGATCATAATAAAAAAAACATGCTATCAAACTACATGATGTAGCATGCTACTCATGTAGGCAAGCGCCTCAGCGCCTCACATAGGTGTTGTAAGCGATATAGAAATGCTGCAATACAATAGAATACAATAGTACAATTTTGCCCCAAGCCTTTCTACAGGCATTAGGAGGGAGAAATACCCCTCCCCCCTCGCCTTAGCTGTGAAGGGGTATATACCATGCCCTCAACTCACCTTCACAAGGGAAATGGAAAATAAAAGGCCTCCCTCACCCTAGCCTAGCCTAAGGGCAAGGGGCAAGTAAAAGTACAACATCAATGAGACCCTCTTCGGAGAGAGCGAGATGTGTCCCTTTCAGCGGTGGCTCCTCCATTATGGCGGAGGAGCATCGCCCCCCATCCGGAAAAAAAAGGCAGGAAAGGAAAACTAAAACAATTAACACTTGTTTTATTTTTTCCTTTCCTGTCGAGTCTTGTGGGCGGGGCCGGAGAGTGACAGTCACTGAGGGGAGTGGTAGTGCACTCCTATCACTGCTC
This sequence comes from Calotriton arnoldi, assembly GCA_963921515.1. Lineage (NCBI taxonomy): Eukaryota > Metazoa > Chordata > Amphibia > Caudata > Salamandridae > Calotriton > Calotriton arnoldi. The sequence continues at coordinate 1,298,838 of CAWUFW010003659.1, forward strand.
ATGGTGGTGTGGCCGGACGTCTCAGGACGGTCAAACCATCATGAACAGTAAAAGCTCTCTCCAACCCAGTAACACAGCTGGGTTGGAGAGAGCAGGCACAGACTGACAGTCTCTCCTGGAGAGCAAATGGAGGATGCCCAGGCCAATCCTGAAGCTGCTGTCATGCGTGAGAGCAGCTTCAGGATAGGCTGCAGGGCATTCTGGCAGCTTGTGCCTTCCCTTCCTGTAGTGAAGAGGAGCAGAAGAGCGTGATGAGGACGGCTGTAGGTAAGTTTTTGTTTTAAATAATTTTTTCTTTTTCCCCACCCGGGACTCTTACATCCCCCACCCTGCCCCCCTCCCCCCACCTGCCCCGCCACTCATCCAGCACACCGGCTGCTACTGGTCCCCCTTCGCTTAATGTAGCCTAAGGCAATGGAACATCAACCCTGCCATGCCATCTTTCCCAAAGTGAGGAGGGAAAAATGCCATGCCCCCTCAACATGCAGAAGATCAATCCGAAAAATGTGCCCCTCAAGGTGCCCACTGGTGAAGGAGGAAAAATGTCTGCCTACCCCATTGACTGTACCAAAGTAGGGGTCCTAAAAAGAATAAAAAAAGAGCAGTGGAGGCGATGAGCTGTCACCCGCTCCTGCACCCTGTTCTTCAGTTAGGAAGAGGCCACGGTGCATCAGCTTGTGGCAGATGACCCGCAACTCCATGGCCCCCTGCATTATGTGGGGCACAGAGGGGCAATTGTTTCCCAATTGAGAACAGGGCACAGGAGCTGCTGCCAAACTGGCCTGATTATCCATGGCAGACACATTTTATGGGCCATGTAGGTCAGCTTGCACCCACTGCTGCACCCTGTTCAACAACAGTGAAAAGGATGAATAAAAAGTCCCAAGCTGGCAAACACTCTTTTTTGCTAAGTACCATCCACTCCTTGCTCTTGGGCAAGGCATGTAAGGGAGGGAGCACATTTCCTTCCCGCTACCACTGAAGAAGGTATGGGGGATATTATATACAACCCCTGCCCTAGGGCCTGGTGGGTAAAATATAGTTAATCCCAAGTGCCCATGAGCAAGGCAGGGGATGGGGTGAAGGCTTCTATGCCTTCTTCCTCACCCTGAAAGATTTATACTATACCTCTCACAACCTTTTTTTTTTTTTTTTTTTTAACTATCAACAGATGTTTGCACAACTGTAGGAGAGATCTGTCTCTTGCCCAAAAATGAGCTTCCGCACTTAGAGGCAACAGGGAAACTGGGCACACAGATGGATGGGGGACACACAGAAAGAAGGGGACCACACAGAGGATCTGCAGGGGAATGAGGGTACATAGAGGGCCACAACAGGGTGGCACAGCAAGGGGTTGAAGGGACCTGGGAGTACAAGGGTTGCAGGGCAGGCAGGGTAAATATACAAAGGTTTCAGGTGGAAGAGGAGCACACAGAGAGCCAGCTGAGGAGGTAGGCTTGCAGGTACACAGAGGCTGTAGGGGGACAGGAGCACATAGGACTTGCAGAGGAGTGATAGGAAGACATAGGTTGACAGAGCAGCATGCAGTGTGTGAAGGACAGGGCAGCACACAAGCATTAAAAGTATTCTGGGCATTCTCTGGATCCAGGAGATCTCCTGAGGAAAACAGGATACATAATTCTATTTCCGGATCATGAATCCTGAAAACATCTTTCCAAAAAAAAATCAATTTGGTGCACCTTAGCTGTGCATGATCAATAACTGTGTGCAGAGGGCGTTTGCTGTCCATGGTACGATGACCATAGGCCCAAGACCCAAACCCTGCTGGACATGGCCAAAGGCATTCTGCGGTGTTTGGCCACCCGTGGAGCGCTGGGTACAAGCCCTGCAGACACTTGTAAATAAACATCTAGGAAACGAATAAAAGAGTGGACCTATACTGTACAATAACAATATATGACCAGAAGAATTATTATTATTCCAAAATATATTCTTTTATTGATCTGATATATATATATTTTATATATTTGTTTATATTTTATAGTATTGTTGCTCATAAATAGACAGACCATAAAGTGCATACAAAGCTACAGACAAAAATATGATAAATAACAAAATTGATACCATTCTGGTGGTTATAAATGACATACTCAAATTTTTAGCAAATGTCCAAAAGAACCAAAATGGCTAACATAATTGAAATCTTTTTAACAAATGTCCAAAAGAACCAACATGGCTAACATGATTAAAATCTACGCGCGTTTCGGCGGGACGCCTTCTTCAGGTAGCCATAAGTCTGTAGAAAAAGAAATATACTGTAAGACAATATTTATACATACAAAAATCTGGTCACATATTGAAGATCCTACTATAGTTTACTATCTAATGATAGTTCAAATATATTACATGAGTTAAACGAATTAAAAACATGTCACAGTAAAGATAAAAAGATAAAAATAAAGAATGGAAGATATTCATAGTCTCAATGTCAATGTGAAATTGTGAATTAATGAAGATATAACAGAGAGAGATTTATTATATTACAGAAAACAGATAAGTACCAAAACCCCGTGCAAGAAAATCACCTGAATCAAAAGTGAATAATAGAGCATATCATTTCTATAGGTTTCCCTTACCTTGTATGAATAGTCAAGTTAAAAAGGAAAGGAAAATTCTGTGACAATTGTAGTCAGACCATTGACTCTGGGCCGACTAAGGATAAAAAATTTTTTTACAAAATAAGAAAATAAGAAAAATGAGATGGAGAGAAACAACCTCAGTATCATTGCTATACTTTCAGCAGTTATATATGACTCAAAAGGCCAAAATGGGATCAATGGATTTACGCTAATCTGTTGAAGACAATGTGGGGACATACTTCTTAAGAGACTCCTAAATGCCATAAATGAGGCGCCGATGCTCTAAATATATAAAAAGCGGGATATTTAATAAGCTAACGTAGCCCTTAGTAATATTATATTTATCAAAGATATACAATTGTGTGTTGTTTGGGCCAGAAGGTTGACTCAGATGGTAACGAGTCTTACCTTGAATACTTTAACTGGAAAGCTGACAAGGCACTATATCAATATTTCAGATCCAAGTCATGGATGGCTGTTTCTAGATAATAACAGGTATGATATGGTATTGTATCAATTAATATCCAAAAATTATGTAACCAACTACATTCCTAGAAAGATATGGTTACCTGAGGGTGAGATACTGTGCCCCCTGGATTCTCTTTATAATACGAAGGTGGTTGTCTAAACTTGACTTGCGTGTTTCAGTTGCTGCACACAAAATGCAAAAGGGCCAGTTAGAGGGTCTAAAATCTGTGCATGATGAATCCATAGGGTCCTAACAATAATAGTGTGTTATACATAGAGATCCGCAGCCTGATGTTACCTTTAAGATCTAGATAAGTGGCAAGCAGTGGTCATGCGAAGATGTAACACCCTTGAATCATGGAATGTTGCAGAAATACGTTAAGGGAATACCCTGCAGAAAATGGGACCACATGAACAATAGTATATATACATTTCGTCGCTATATCCAAAAAGATCAAAATGCATCTAGGACAAGAAATGTACCTATGCGACTGCGAACGTGTTGTTGGCCGTTGCGGGGACTGAGCACTGGTTGAAATAGTGGTGTTCACTGCGCGGACATGAAAGCGCTATGTCCAGGTGGATATACCGAGCCCGTGAACAGTGATGAAATGCTCGCCTGAAAAAATCAATAAAACCCATGTGTATAAGATGGGGCGACCTCAACGACTTGTACTAGTAACGTAGTCCATATCTAAATAATCTTGATAGTCAGCCTACCTTGTGGGTTTAGCGTCTACTGTGTAGATGTCCAGGCTGCTGCTGTCTCCATGATGTAGTCCCTCGGAAGGAAAGGAAAATTCTGTGAAAATTGTAGTCAGACCGTTGACTCTGGGCCGACTAAGGATAAAAAAAATTTAAGAAAATAAGAAGAATGAGATCGAGAGAAACAACCTCAGTATCATTGCTATACTTTCAGCAGTTATATATGACTCAAAAGGCCAAAATGGCATCAATGGATTTACGCTAATCTGTTGAAGACAATGTGGGGACATACTTCTTAAGAGACTCCTAAATGCCATAAATGAGGCGCCGATGCTCTAAATATATATAAAGCGGGATATTTAATAAGCTAACGTAGCCCTTAGTCCATACCATGGTTACCATCGATATTGAAGCTCTATACAGCAATATACCTCAAGAGGGTGCCATCATTGCTGTAGAATGGTTCATGGAAGTCTTTGATATTGTATGCCCTAGATCATTTATCATTGAATGTCTCACCTTGGTACTCCAGGAAAACACCTTCGAATTCAATGGGTCCCTATACAAACAGACAAAAGGGGTTAGTATGGGGGCTTCATGTGCCCCCACAGTAGCGAACATTTACATGGCCCTCTTTGAATTCAAATTCATTGACAATGAGGTTGCCCCGTTCAGTGAGTCGATAAATCTATGGTCTAGATTTATCGACAATGTGTTCTTTATCTGGACAGGGGACCCGGACACACTACCAGAATTCCTGTCCTGGATCAATTTATGTGACAATAATATCAGATTCACAGCAAATTCCAGCAACACCAAGGTGGAATTCTTAGACATCAATATTCAGAACATTGAGGATCATTTAGAGGTTGACTTATACACTAAGCCCACTGCTCGCAATACTTTATTGCACTTCCAAAGTTATCATCCGTTATCCCAGAGAACAAGTATTCCTTTTGGTCAATTCCTGCGCTTGCGCAGGAATTGCACCAGCTTACATGACTTTGACCGGAGGGCCATCGACATGAAGGCTAAATTCATAATTAGAGGTTATCCTAAACGCCTCGTGCGTGAGTCGTATAAACGGGCTCGTTTTTACGACAGACAACACTCTTTTAACACCTCAGACTAAGATACCAAATTCTAGATTAGTGTTTGTCACACGCCACTCTATGATGAACGATAAAATTAGTTACATCATCAACAGCAATTGGCATATTCTAAATGCGACTAGAGAACAGGAAAACCTATTAGCAAAACCTTTTTTTGCTCATAAGAAAAATTAAAATCTAAAAGATTTAATAGTAGATTCACGGATGCCATCTTCTAGAATACATTCTATCCAGACGTCGCTATCTAGTAAGGAACCTCCCATTGGGAATTTCAAATGCATGTCATGTGTTGCCTGCCAATTTGCCATCGAGGCTTCCAGTTATACTATCAACAACATAAAGGTGGAGTCAATGGTATTAACCAATTGTAAAACAACCAACATTATATATCTTATTGTATGTCCTTGCCACCATGGCTATGTTGGTGAGACTTCACGTACTATGACTACCCGCCTCACCGAACACCGATCCGCCATAAGAACCAAGAGAATAACTGCGCCCTTAGTTAAACACTATATGGAGGCACAGCACAGGATCTCCGATGGTTAATTCTTGAAAAAATACGAATTAATTCTGGCAACTAAAGCATTGAAATCCGAAAAAAGAGGGAAGTTTTCTGGATTTATACTTTGAACACTTATAAAAATGGGCTAAACAATGAAACCCCCTGGGATCAGGTGATTAAATATAACAACAGCTAAACTCGTTGGCCTGATTGCAAAACCCTCCATCTTGGTATATTAGTGTTCTAGATAGTCCAAGCATCTGTGACTGTACTGCATTCATATATGAATAGAGGATTCTATTCATTGGAACTTAATTGCACTTCAGCACAACTAGCTCATGTATACCTGTGTTTATCTCTCTTTGAGCCATAGACATGGCCTCTCATGTTACCCACAATCAGAGTCGAAGAACATCTATTTAAATATTATGTATTTTCTCAAGATTTTGAGACAGTCTCATTTTATTATCTGCACGATGATTGAAATACATCGTTATGGCATTGTCGTAAATATATATTTCGCTTTTGTTTCATATATACATAGTATATTTATTGACCGATCATGGGCAGCTTTATATGTTTGGAAGTAAGACATTTACATTACCTCACTTAGACACATTATTTTCTAATATTAGCTTGATTCTCTACCTTTACTGTGTCTTTTTTTAAAAGGGTGCCATCCATTCGTCTCTCTTTTGTACTCAACAGGGTGGCCGTTCTTTTCTACATACAACCAACTATTGTTAGGCTTCATGTATAGATTATTCATTAATCGAGATTCTTTTCAAATTTTCCCTTAGTATTCACATTGGAGGATGGATTTTGTTCATTCTTCGTTTTGAAGATCATTCATGAGTCACGACATTTATTTCGTCTATAGGATATCGTGAATTAATCCTCGTGTGTCACACTCATCCATCATGGCGGCCATTTGCCTCTTTCCATCTTGAGTCACTTGCTCTAGATTTCTGGCCCCTTTGGACTGCATCACGTGATGCCCCTCTCTCCCTGAACCGGAACCAGTTATCCACACAACGCATACGAGTGGGCTTTATAAATAGACATGAAGAGTTTCCTCCGTTTGGAAACCTCCATCTCACTAAAACACGCGGCACGGCCATAGCGGATGCCGAGGGACTACATCATGGAGACAGCAGCAGCCTGGACATCTACACAGTAGACGCTAAACCCACAAGGTAGGCTGACTATCAAGATTATTTAGATATGGACTACGTTACTAGTACAAGTCGTTGTGGTCGCCCCATCTTATACACATGGGTTTTATTGATTTTTTCAGGCGAGCATTTCATCACTGTTCACGGGCTCGGTATATCCACCTGGACATAGCGCTTTCATGTCCGCGCAGTGAACACCACTATTTCAACCAGTGCTCAGTCCCCGCATCGGCCAACAACACGTTCGCAGTCGCATAGGTACATTTCTTGACCTAGATGCATTTTGAACTTTTTGGATATAGCGACGAAATGTATATATACTATTGTTCATGTGGTCCCATTTTCTGCAGGGTATTCCCTTGACGTATTTCTGCAACATTCCGTGATTCAAGGGTGTTACATCTTCACATGACCACTGCTTGCCACTTATCTAGATCTTAAAGGTAATATCAGGCTGCGGATCTCTATGTATAACACACTATTATTGTTAGGACCCTATGGATTCATCATGCGCAGATTTTAGACCCTCTAACTGGCCCTTTTGCATTTTGTGTGCAGAAACTGAAACACGCAAGTCAAGTTTAGACAACCACCTTCGTATTATAAAGAGAATCCAGGGGGCACAGTATCTCACCCTCAGGTAACCATATCTTTCTAGGAATGTAGTTGGTTACATAATTTTTGGATATTAATTCATACAATACCATATCATACCCGTTATTATCTAGAAACAGCCATCCATGACTTGGATCTGAAATATTGATATAGTGCCTTGTCAGCTTTTCAGTTAAAGTATTCAAGGTAAGACTCGTTACCATCTGAGTCAACCTTCTGGCCCAAACAACACACAATTGTATATCTTTGATATTACTAAGGGCTACGTTAGCTTATTAAATATCCCGCTTTTTATATATTTAGAGCATCGGCGCCTCATTTATGGCATTTAGGAGTCTCTTAAGAAGTATGTCCCCACATTGTCTTCAACAGATTAGCGTAATTCCATTGATCCCATTTTGGCCTTTTGAGTCATATATAACTGCTGAAAGTATAGCAATGATTCTGAGGTTGTTTCTCTCCATCTCATTCTTCTCATTTTCTTAAAAAATATTTTTTATCCTTAGTCGGCCCAGAGTCAACGGTCTGACTACAATTGTCACAGAATATTCCTTTCCTTTTTAACTTGACTATTCATACAAGGTAAGGGAAACCTATAGAAATTATATGCTCTATTATTCACTTTTGATTCAGGTGATTTTCTTGCACGGGGTTTTGGTACTTATCTGTTTTCTGTAATATAATAAAACTCTCTCTGTTATATCTTCATTAATTCACAATTTCACATTGACATTGACTATGAATATCTTCCATTCTTTATTTTTCTCTTTTTCTCTTTACTGTTTTTAATTCGTTTAACTCATGTAATATATTTGAACTATCATTAGATAGTAAAATAGTAGGATCTTCAATATGTGACCAGATTTTTGTATGTATAAATATTGTCTTACAGTATATTTTTCTACAGACTTATGGCTACCTGAAGAAGGCGTCCCGCCGAAACGCGCGTAGATTTTAATCATGTTAGCCATGTTGGTTCTTTTGGACATCTGCCAGAAATTTGAAATGGTTGATCTCATCCTGATTTGATTCCAATTATGTTAGCCATTCAGGTTCTTTTGGACATTTGCTAAAAATTTGAGTATGTCATTTATAACCACCAGAATGGTATACATTTTGTATCAATTTTGTTATTTATCATATTTTTGTCTGTAGCTTTGTATGCACTTTATGGTCTGTCTATTTATGAGCAACAATACTATAAAATATAAACAAATATATAAAAAATATATATCAGATCAATAAAAGAATATATTTTAGAATAATAATAATTCTTCTGGTCACATATTTTTATTGTACAGTATAGGGCCACTCTTTTAATCGTTTCCTAGATGTTTATTTACAAGTATTGGTTTTTCGCCCTGATCTAGGAAACTCATTCAGGGGTAACCCTTTTTTAGGTCTCGCCTGAGCCAGCGCATGCGCTGGTCTGGCGAGACATTTTGTAGTGTGGGCTTGCAGAAATGCGACCACAACTTTTTCAAAGCACATACTCGTGCTTGTGGCGGCATACGCCTTGCGGGAGTGCGCAGCGGCGCACCACAAGCACGAGTATGTGCTTCCAAAAAGAGCAGACTGCGCGCGCACCACTCCCGGGCTCAACTCCTGCTCCCCCTCTCTCTTGACTCTCACGCGCGCTCCCAGGACAGTACTGACGCAAGCATAGCTGCCCTAGTGTGCTCCCTTTGTCTGCATTGCTTGCTCGTGCGTGTGTTTCTACCCTCTCCGGGCTCCAAATGCTTTCTCTCCTGTTAGCCTTTCTACCCCACACTCCATCTTGCTCTACGTCTTGCCCATTTGCTCCCCCAACCTCACCCTCCACATTGCTTTCCGATCCCCATGTTGCTTCAGCTTACTCCGGCTGCCCGTATTGCTTCTGCCCCCTCTTCCCATGTTGCTTTCCAAAAAATGCTTTTGCATGTTTCTATTTTCTTTTTATTTGCAAATCCGAGTAGAATTGGCAAATACACATGCGGCTACAATATGATGTCACTTTTTTTTGCCAATTCACCTCGGATTTGCAAATAAAAAGAAAATAGAAACATGCAAAAGCATTTTTGGGAGGAAGAGGGGTTGAGTTTGAGAGGCAATCAATCTGCCAAATGGGACTATTTCGGGGTCTCCCACGGTTTAGTGTGAGACCGTTCTGGTGCATGCACTGGGCCACTGAGTGCATGCGGTCACAGATACTTTGTCTAGTAACTCCCTGATTTTCCGCAATTATATGACAAGCTGAGTATTCTCAGCATAGGAGAATATTTAAAAACCAAAGTCCTTTACAATCTTGGCTAAGGGTGCCACCTGGGTATTACAAGCATTGGCATAGCCAATAGGTCTCGCTTTTGGCACCTTATAAGTATTCAGTTATGCAGCACAATATCCTTGGTGCAACAACAACTGTTGCATGGCTAAACACTTATAAGGTCCCAAAGGCGAGACCTATTGGCTATGCCAATGCTTGTTCTACATATACAAGCCCTGCAGACAACTGATGCTGCACATGACCGAAGGCTAAGTGCAATAGGTGCTGCCACCTGTGAAGGGTTCTGCACAAGGGCCTAAACATCGTCTATAAACGTGCAGAGCGTGTGTGGTCTGCCCAAACAGCCAACCCTTGCTGTGCAGTGTGGAAGCAAAACACTGTACCACAAAAGCAAGACACCCCAAATTTACATCAAACAGTATTCCCAAATTTACTGGATCGGAGACAGTGTTAAACCTCAATTTCATGAGCCAAAGGTTCCTCGCGTCAAGGCACCTGCCAAAACGTCAAAATTAGGAATAGTACACTCCAATAAATAGCTCTAATTTTAAGATTGATTGGGCCTATTCAATAACCGAGTTCTATATCAATAAAAAGTTAAAGGGTTTTATAACAAAATTCAAAAGTAATGCGGTAAAGAGTCAATGCCATGAAGGCTCTCAATACAGAGTTATACAGAATATGTAAAATTAGAACTTATATTTAGTCCCAAATGGGCAGCAAATAGAATTTTTAAAAAACAACACCATCACTAGCAGCATCTTAGTCTTCAGGAAGTCTTCTGGCTCAAACCCAGAAGCGAGGGTTTTTATATATATTATTCTTGCATATTAAATCAAAATTTCTGCAAATTCATCATTGTGTGAGTGAATGTATAATTTCTTCAGCAAATCAGAGCACACGAAAAATTAGCATCATTTTACCTTAACATCTAAGCACTAACCCACTACATGAATAATTATTCAGCACCCTCTCTGCTAATGTCATCTGCAGATGCTCGAATAGAACAAGATAAATAACCATTAATGTGTTATGTGAATGAACTGGAGAAGGTTCATCGGAAGCAATAACAATGGAAAATAACTCAATACATTACAACATGACCATTTGCTGCGGAGCTTGTTGAAAGGCAATGTGTGGGGGAGGGGGATTGGGGAAGGAGCACACAATGAGTGTCAGAGATGACTTCCATCTTGGACAAGATGGGGCTTTAACACTAAAATGTGGCCTACTTACCATACATTAGAAAATCTCACTTCTACACATTATAGGAAATTTGATTCAAAGGCAATCACATTCTAGCAGTGTATACATATGAAAGTGTGTATGTAAATGCATGGTCCTCACTGTTCATGATACACAAAATAACAAATCCATAAAAATCTTTAACAGCAGCAAGGGTTGGCAGACAGCTGAGTGAATGGGTGCAAGGCCCGGATGAGGATAGGCAATGTGGTAAATCCGTGCTGTGCTCGAACGAAGACCATGTGCACTGAGGTCTGGCCGTCCGGGAGGTGGTTGTTTTTATAGAAGCTGGAGTTGTCTATCATAAACACGAGACCAGAACATCACTGAAAAACCACAGTTAATATCAGGTCATGGTTAGCTCTGGTCTTAGCTTCTTCATGTATGTTTAAACAAACCTTTGAAATTCACTTTAAAAATCATGGTTAAAGTGATGTTAGGGGCAGAGAATGAAACAGAAAAAACCCTGAAACGTCTGTTGCTGGTTGTTTCATAATAAAATGCTATGACTTTATGGCCCCCACATAGCTACACTGCCGAAAAAGTAAAAATATTTCAGTGCCAACACCCTGTCGCATTGCCAATCATGCCAGTCTGTATCAACCTTGAGACACCTGCAGTGGCAGGTCCTCTTTCAGTTGTACTTCCAATTTGTACTGAAGTTCTCGGTACCACCATGGCTGGCTGCATTTAGAGCACTTCGCTTCTCAGGTTGTTCTGTGGGAGTCTCGGCTTCAGTTTACTTAGCTGAATCAGTTCTCTCTCGTTTCATGATTGCAGATTCCGCAAGAGCTGTCACTTTTCTGAAGCATCCCGGACAGAGTTGCAATAGTGGTTCAAGGCAGTGGCGGCTGCTTACATTTGAAAGTGGCACAGCGAATATTTTGACCCACTTACAGGCACTGGGCCCGATTCACCACAGCATTGATGATAATATTAACAAGCATGAGAGAAGCACCAGGATTGGTTGGAGCGGGCTGGCTCAGCGCTCATTCAGGCCCCTGGGGGCCTGTGCCTGCTCTCCACCCAGCTGTCTAAGACAGCTTGGGTTGTAGAGGTTTAAAGTTCCCCAGTTCAAGCTGGCCGTCGCAACAAGATAGGCTGCCAAACTGATATGCGCATTTTAAACTGGCGTAGGCATCACTCATCAATCAGCAGCAATGGCCCCGTCCCGGCCTCACGCTCTGCTCGGGCTTGCCGCACTGAAAAATAAAATGGCAATAAAATCATTTTATTACCATTTTATTTTTCATGTTTGCTATGCTCGCAGCAGGGGGCAGGGAGGCAACACTCCTAGAGAACCGCCGCTGGTCATAAAATTGTTCTGGTTTCTGTAAATCAGTTCCAATGGTGCATTAAGCATTCTCTTCCTGGCATACCTCAAGCAGCTGAATGTAGCAAAAACTCAAAGCATAGAACTGGACAATATACTGAATCTATGACAATATGAGAAACCATCCAATCCTGTCTCAGCATTCATCAATTGATGAAAAGTTGTTCATCGTCTTACAAATAATACTATTGATTTTAAAATGACAATAGGTAGTATCCAATAAAAAAGGTTCCAATTACCCCAGTACACATTGTAGGGACATGTCCTAATGTACTAAGAAAAACATTGACGAAACCTGATGCAGCAGCTTTCAAATACCAACAGACCCCTTTTGTGTTTGAAGCCTTTATGACAGTTTCCAGAGTCCCCGAGACAAAACCCGAGTAGCCCTTTTCTCCTCAATGAGTGACGTTCTCTCCATTTTCGGCCGTGGCTTGCACGAATGTTCCCTCTGCACTCTTGATAGAGACATCTTCAAGTGCGAGGAGTGAAATCTGCTGTAAGGCGATGTCATCGAATCTAGCTGCGTTTAACCTATTGGTGGCAGATAACAGGTCTGATTACACAATACTATCCTCTTGTTTACATTTACAATGTATGTTACTCCCTTTTCCCTTTACAAAAATTGTGTTTATGTCTCGCTAGGCGTGATGCATTTTCTAACAAAATATTCAGTTCAGATATTTTAGGCATATGTGAAGCTATTAATATGCACCTGTTATCTACGGATAACTTGTGACAAACTTCGTGCAGTTTTTTGTAACATATTAATGAAGCACTGAATTCATTTGAATATTGCTCTTCACTAATAAGCACCGTGTTTCCTTCAGAAATACACTGTATATCATATTAAAAAGTCAATTTGAATTGTACAGCCCTTTCCACAATTTCCTGAAAGCATTCTGGATGTAATTGAATGTAAAATCTTCTGACTAGATGTGAAGCTATTACAATTGTTTTACAAACAGAAAGTTGTTCAGGAATAGGACTAGAACCTTCAAACACGTTTCTTTCTTTAATAATGCTACTAGTGGCATGCTTAAACCTGATCCTTTCAGCCTACATTATTTTAAAAACAGAAGAAGACATTTGACACAATGAATGAATATGCTCATTGAGTAGCTATACATTCTAATCAGCAACAGAAATTCAATTTTTTACTCTCGGATTGAATCACTAGGATTCTACGCAGACCCTCTCTTCATGTACGCATACCCTCTCTTTGTGTACGCATACCCTCTCTTTGTGTACGCATACCCTCTCTTCGTGTACGCATACCCTCTCTTCGTGTACGCATACCCTCTCTTCGTGTACGCATACCCTCTTCGAGTATGCATACCCTCTTCGAGTATGCATACCCTCTCTGTGTATGCATACCCTCTCTTTGTGTATGCATACCCTCTCTTTGTGTATGCATACCCTCTCTTTGTGTATGCATACCCTCTTTGTGTATGCATACCCTCTCTTCATGTACGCATACCCTCTCTTTGTGTACGCATACCCTCTCTTTGTGTACGCATACCCTCTCTTCGTGTACGCATACCCTCTCTTCGTGAGTAAGTTTATCTTTGCATAGGATGCAAGGATATCAGTGCATCAGTCTCAGATTTAGATTTCTTTGGTGCCTACAAAAAACAGAAAATTAAAATTTTCGTTTAGAGAATCAACTTGCTAAGTGATGGATTTTAATGAGTGATATTTACACCACTCCTAATGGAGTTTCCCAATACTGAATGTGGTAACTACATTTTCAGTACATTTAGTGTCCCTTCGACTCGGGGGCCATAAAGTCACAGCATTTGATTATGAAACTCTAGAATAGCACGGCACTGATTATCAGGAGTGTTCCATCTACAATCACCTTTAAGAGCATATGAAGCACTCGTAAAATGTGCCCTTGGTTTGTAGCATCACCATTTCAACTGCAGATAACTCTCTATCCCAAATCGTCTTCTGAGGCAAAGTCATAGTACGCAGTCTGAAAAAATGTCTTACTCAGAAGCACAAAATCAATTGGAAAGTGTCAAGCAGAGATTACATTTCTAAGCCCTCCTTCTCCCACCACACTCTGATCCCCCAATACTGGAGTGCTATTGTGCTATTCCAAACTCAAAACCAGAATGTATTTACTCAGTTAAGAACTCAGAGGAATAAACATTTTGGGTTTTTAAATATTCTTTATTTTTATTTGATTGCTTTTCAATTCAAATTACAGACATATTAACAAGAGCACAATAACAGCATATCACTTTGCTTAATAGTCGTGCATTACAATTCACATCTCTGTATACAGTATACACAATCAGGGGACGATTGTCCTTCCGCTTAACTAAGAGAAAAAGTGTGGCCATAGCTTTCTCTTGACCCTCATTCGCGGCAGAGCCTGAGTATATTACCCTCAGCAAATATAGATCCTCGAGATTAAATTTGAGATAGTAAGTATTCCTTCGTTCCAGTTCCCGGTGAGGCATATCCTAGTAAATTGATGTCAGATCTTTCATGCATCCCTCCCGGCGATTGTATCCCGCCCCCTCATCATGCTAGGGTTGGCCAACAGGTAGGTGTGCAAGGGATTCCATATATCTTTTGGTCTAGAGGGTAAGGGGAGTAGCTCTGCATAGGTCAATGTTTGTTCTTGCCAGAAGAGGAGGTCCTGTAGCCAGTCCCTAAATTTAGGTGCCCGCCCCCTGCACGCCACTCTGCGTTTGCCCATCAACAGCCCCAATGCCACGTATTTCCTGCAAGTAAGTGGGATCTCTTCTGTATAGCCCAGCAATGCTGTAATTGGTGATGCTGGCAGCGGAGTCAGCACCATCTGTCCCAGTGCCTTGAATATCTGCTGCCAATATAGGTTAATGAGTGCGCATTCCCAAGCGAGGTGCAGAAAATCTCCTCCCTCCTGCCCACAGCGATCACACTTGTCATTGTCTCGTAAGTGAAATGTGTGCATTTTAACTGCTGTGTAGTATAGCCTATGAAGGAACTTATAGTGAAATACTCTCAGTAACAATATTTGTGGTGGATACTATATCTTCCTACTGATTCCTCAGCTTACTAATATTCTCCCAACACATGACTGGATCTGAAAACTCTTTCTCCCCCCAGCAATAGCTCTCCAGTAGTGCTAGGTGCACCGTGAGCGCCATCTACCCTGTATGTGACAGTATCAGTCATATTTGGTACATATTGGTGTGCTGGTAGTGTAGGCATGTAGAAAGGAACTGAGAGATCTTTAACAAAAGTGGCAAAACAGCGGAAGCACATTTGCATAACGTGTGATCTTATTCTCCTGCGACTAACATCAGATGAGGAGGGATGGCAGTGAGAAACCTATAGGGAGATACAGCATCCATAAAAATATCAGTATGGAAGGCAAGTAACTTTCTTCTGAAGGATCCATCTTCCTGCAGGTCCGCACCCTATGGGTACCAAAGCAATACCCCCTTGTAGGTGTGATGGAGTAGTGCTGTATCATCAACAAAGGGGAAACATCGTTTACAACGCAGGCATTACAATGCAATGCCTTTACAATGCAACCATTACAATGCAGGTACACTTACATCGCATGATTTTACAACGCATGCCATTATTACGCATATATAGGTACAACGCATGCTTTTACAACGCATTGGTAAGTATTGTATGGTAAGTGTTTGTTATATTTTTAGATAATGCATGTTAAATCATTTCAGTAATATTTATTTATAAAATATAATAATTTATTTATAGTTGATTCGTTTTTATATATTTATATTGTTATTTAAGAGTTAATATGTTTGTTAATAATAATATATAATTTATGGAATAGTTATAAGTTTTGAGTATATTAATACTCGGGTATTAATATTAATGCTACTGTTATAATTATTATGGAAACATTTACAGAAAATGTATTTTTAAATATAAGATTAATAAAATTATAATACTCGGGTATTAATTTTGTGGGTAAATATTTAATTTTTATGATAATAATTATTTACTTAATGTTAAGGTTTAGGTTAAAATTATTAGTAAATTAATACTCGGGTATAAATAATGTTTATAAGTATTTATTTGTCTTGTAAAAACTTAAAGAAAGTATTATTAAAAACGAATTAAATATTAATCAATATTTTAAATAAAAAAGTACATAGAGAAAACTAAAGTTAATGTTGGGTTTAAATACTATTATTGTTAATAGTAAATTGTGATTAATATATATATTTTAATGTAAAGTATATGGAATTAATTATTAATCAATGTAAAAAAAAGACATATATATAAAAAAATGTTTACATTTAAAAATTATTTGGTATTTTATCTTTTTATTAAAGGTAAATAAACATGTACAAAGAAATAGGAAACAGGTAATTTCTTTTTTAGTGTTATTTATTGTTAATTTAACATTTTTAGAATCAATGTAATAAATTCAGAAAAATATATAGAAAAACAGAGTATATATTAACACATTTTATTAAAATAGTTTTGAATTTTATTATGCACAGTAACATTTTATAATACATTTTTTAATAACTTTCTCATGCTTTTCCATTGTTTTCAATGAGAGAAAATGTCCTTTTTTCGTTTTTACTAAAACATGACGTCGACGCGTAGACGTAAGTTTCATCATTACGGAGATTGTCGCTGGAGAGAACAGAAGCAAGGGAGAGCTGCGTTAAGGTAAGATACATTTACATTCTTAAAAAACATAGTGTAGTGGTAATGTTTATTGTAAGGAGAGATGAGGGAGGTATATCTATTTAGTAAATGTGTTTTACGTAGATTTCATATGTTTTCACAAACTAATTTCCGCCATTACATGTTCCAGTAGTAGTTCCACGTCAGGTTTTTTATTTCTAAAACTACATTTGTTTGGTTAAGTGGTTAATGGTATATATATTAAACACTTAATGAAACAAAAGTGTTTTGAAATGTGTAACTTTTTGGTTTAGCGGTACGTTGTTTAATAAATAACACATTTTTATCAGTTTCGTGGTTAGATGTAATTAAACTTTGGTTAAACTGTAATACAGTTTGGATGTGTTCATAAATTTTTTTCTACAGGACTTTGGCTCTAGATGGATTTAATTTTTGGAATTTGTTGCATTTTTTCTATGTAAAAAAATATATTTTCGGGATCGTTTTCTTGGGTTTCCTTATTTTGGATTTCTAGCACTATGGAAATGTTATTGGATTTCGATTAGAAGTGGATTGCAACGTTGGAATTTGTTGCGTTTTTCAGAAGAAAAATAAATTTTTCAGGATTTTTTTATTGGGTGCGTCTTTTAACATATTCACTAATTTTAGTGTGCATATTAATATATTTTTCATCCGGTGATGGTTTTTTTAAATGGATTTGCTGTTATTTACTACGGATTAAAGAAAAAAAGGACTCTTGGTGATGTAATCAATGGAATGTCAGTCCAAGAGTTGAAGATAGAAAACTTCTGAAGGTAAGAAGACCCGACTTTTATTTTTAATTTTAATATTTTTTGAATATGATCAATTGAATTAGTACGAGTTGTTTTAGGGTAAAACAGACAAGTAAAATAAATGTGTTTTAAAAGTGTAGGATGTGTGCAAGATTATCAAGGTAGACTGAAGCCACTGTCAACGAAAATTGTTGAATTACACCCAATAGTCTTTCTGACATTTCCTTAGTTCTGGTAGAAATACGTGGGTTCAGACTACCTGTTAATGATTGCGCCATTCTCATTTCTTGGAAACTTTGCTCCTTCTTCAAAATTTCCCAAAAATGATAGAAATTAGGGTGAGGTTTGCCAATTGCTTTGTTGAAGGAGTTGTGCCATCCCTCTATGGCATTGTTTGTTTTTGCTCCTCCTTCTAAGCAGGTCGAGTAACAGTTCCACCAGTCCACATGGAAACGTGGTCTCCTTCTGTGACCCGACCTGCTTAGATAGCCAATCCATGTGTCTTCAAAATAATTTAGTATAGGTGCCAATTTATCTTCATTTGCTGTAAAATATTCAGATTTAGTAATTGAAGTGTAGTAATCGTCTACACTGTCAAGAGGAACAAAGCAAAGTGCAGTTAGTTTTTTGAGTTCAAACTGTAGTTTACTGTCTGATATATAATCCTCAATTAAGGATGTTTTTGAAGTTTGCGCCAATATGCCTGAGAAAAGTGAAAGAAACATCCTTGAATTTGGGTTTCTGGATAGGTTTTTGTAATTGTGTTAATCATAGATATTTCAAAGTCAATTATTACTTTTCTAGGGCTTTTGTTAGATGTTTTAGATTTTATCACTGATAAAAATTCAGTGTATGTTGAGGATTGTTTATCAGGCAGTAAACTGTATACTAAGGGAATTACTGTATTGTTGATGTATGCGTGAATAGTGTATATTTGGTTGAATGGATGGGGCGTGCTTTTAAACGTTCCATCCATCATCCAAATATCATTGTTTTCTAACCGTACTAAATTTTGTGGTGTGCTGAATATTAGGATTCTCTTTTGAGGGTTTTCGTTATCATGCAAAAGGAAAGGTTCATTAGAAGCAGTAACAGAGTTCAGGTGGAAGTATAATGTCAGGGTATGTTTGGGGTGTTACTCTTTGTGGGTTACTTGTCTGTTTTTGACGTTGAATAATTATTCTTAAATTAGGTATTGTGGGCATACTACTTGGGGGAATTTGTTGTGATACCTCCCTTAAAAGTGAACCACAGGGTTCATTGGAGGTGGATGCAATATCTTTCATTTCATTTATTCTTTCACGAACTTCAATCTCCATTGCAGAGGCAGAGTGGTTATGGTCTGTGGTCCTTAAAACAGTGTCACCAAGAGTAACCGCTCTGCCTGTGCAATGGGTTGAGTAATATTGCACACACCTCCAATGACATCTGGGTTCAGATAGTCTCTCCTTACAATAAACATACCCACTATGGTTGAGCAGCCTGTTCCCTCTTTTGCTTTGGATGTATTTTGCTTCTTTGGATGGTGTTGTCATTTTTTTCCTGTAAAGAGAAGAAAGAAGGAAAAAATGTTAATTATTTAAAATTTAGTGATATATACCTGTTTAGAGGGAAAATGACAGTCTGTTTATATTAGTTTTTTTTATAGTTTACAATGTATGCATTTTTAATATCTGGTTATTGTTTTTATTTTGATGTATCTCTATTTTTGTTGTATTTCAACATAAACAATCCTGCTTTATTGGGAGGAAGGACATTTAATTAATTGTATAGGAAAAGAAATCAATGTATCTTACCTTTGAATTAGATGTTGCAATGTTCTTTTGTTTTGGAAAATTAGTTGTGGTTTTCTGTGTTGCTGAAAATAAAAATATATTTTGAGTTTTATTAGGTATATATAGTTTACTGGTGTAGTTTCTAGTCAGAATACAATATTTCTTTACATTTGTTGGCTTTTGTTTTTGTAATCTTACCTTTATAAACATTTTTAGGTTGTTTTCCCTTTTATTTAATATTTTGAGTTGTTTTGTGGTCTGAAAAAGCTTACAGAAAATTAATGTTAGTGTATTAAAATTTTGTTACCTAGTTTCTCTGAAATATAATAGCATATTTTTGGTTAAGGGACAATATAATCTTGTTTTATAATTATATACAATGAACTTTTTTTAATGCCAAGACTTAAATTTGTGTTTGTGTCAACATTTCTTATTCAAGTATAATCAATGTATTTACCTGTTATATGTCTTTTTGTGTGGGAGATAAAATATTATTTTCTGGAAAATAATTTCAGTACTGTTTAAAATGAAAATAATTATTGATGTGGAAATTACCTAGCTTTGGTTTGTTTTTTTCTTATTGTTTGAAGGTTTGAAAGCTGGAAAAAAAATTGAACATTGTTAATATTTTATGTTAATGATGTATTTTGTGTTTGTATGTTTGCTCATTTATTTGCTTCTTCTTAGTTGGTTATATTTGAGAGAATTACCTTGGTATATGATTTTGCTGCTGTCCAGTGGATTTTGAGATTTCTTTGTTGAGATGTTGTTTATTTTTGATGTTGTATTGCAGTAATCTGTTGATATAAAAAAAAATAGAGTAGGAATAGTAATTTTAACTTTTTAATATTATGCATGTTTATTGAAAGAAGCAGCTTTTGGAGTAAGAATATTTCTTTTAATCTCATCACTATCCAGCATTTTCTTTGAGTCAAGCATATTTTAGAGTAGGTATAGTAATATAAATATACTAGTATCATGTACATTTTCTGAATAAAGCACCTTTTGGAGTTGGAATAGTTATTTTAACCTAAACACTATCCAGCATTTTCTGTGAGGCAAGCACCCTTTGGAGTAGGAATAGTAATTTTAACATACTACTATCCTGCACATTTTCTGAATAAAGCACCTTTTGGAGTTGGAATAGTTATTTTAACCTAAACACTATCCAGCATTTTCTGTGAGGCAAGCACCCTTTGGAGTAGGAATAGTAATTTTAATATACTACTATCCTGCACATTTTCTGAATCAAGCAACTTTTGGAGTTGGAATAGTTATTTTAACCTAAACACTATCCAGCATGTTCTCTTAGGCAAGCATCTTTGGAGTTGGAATAGTAATTTTAACATACTACTATCCTGCACATTTTCTGAATCAAGCAACTTTTGGAGTTGGAATAGTTATTTTAACCTAAACACTATCCAGCATTTTCTCTTAGGCAAGCACCCTTTGGAGTAGGAATAGTAATTTTAACATACTACTGTCCTGCACATTTTCTGAATCAAGCACCTTTTGGAGTTGGAATAGTTATTTTAACCTAAACACTATCCAGCATTTTCTGTGAGGCAAGCACCCTTTGGAGTAGGAATAGTAATTTTAACATACTACTATCCTGCACATTTTCTGAATCAAGCAACTTTTGGAGTTGGAATAGTTATTTTAACCTAAACACTATCCAGCATGTTCTCTTAGGCAAGCATCTTTGGAGTTGGAATAGTAATTTTAACATACTACTATCCTGCACATTTTCTGAATCAAGCAACTTTTGGAGTTGGAATAGTTATTTTAACCTAAACACTATCCAGCATTTTCTCTTAGGCAAGCACCCTTTGGAGTAGGAATAGTAATTTTAACATACTACTGTCCTGCACATTTTCTGAATCAAGCACCTTTTGGAGTTGGAATAGTTATTTTAACCTAAACACTATCCAGCATTTTCTCTCAGGCAAGCACTTTTTGGAGTTGGAATAGTTATTTTAACCTAAACACTATCCAGCACTTTTTCTTAGGCAAGCATCTTTTGGAGTAGGAATAGTAATTTTAACCTAAACACTATCCAGCATTTTCTGTGAGGCAAGCACCCTTTGGAGTAGGAATAGTAATTTTAATTTACTACTATCCAGCACATTTTCTGAATCAAGCACCTTTTGGAGTTGGAATAGTTATTTTAACCTAAACACTATCCAGCATTTTCTCTTAGGCAAGCATCTTTTGGAGTTGGAATAGTAATTTTAATCTAAACACTATCCAGCATTTTTTGTGAGGCAAGCAGCCTTTGGAGTAGGAATAGTAATTTTAACATACTACTATCCTGCACATTTTCTGAATCAAGCACCTTTTGGAGTTGGAATAGTTATTTTACCCTAAACACTATCCAGCATTTTCTCTTAGGCAAGCATCTTTTGGAGTTGGAATAGTAATTTTAATCTAAACACTATCCAGCATTTTCTGTGAGGCAAGCATTCTTTGGAGTAGAAATAGTAATTTTAATATATTATTGTAGTGCATATTTTTTGAGTCAAACATCTTTTGGAGTTGGAAAAGTAATTTTAACCTAAACACTATCCAGCATTTTCTTAGAGGGAAGCATAGTTTGCAATAGGAATAGTTATTTTCACCTAAACAATATCCAGCATTTTCTCACAGGCAAGAACTGTATGGAGTAAGAATAGTGATTTAAATACATTATTATCATGCACATTTTCTGAATCAAGCAACTTTTGGAGTTGAAATAGTTATTTTAACGTAAACACTATCCAGCGTTTTCTCACAAGCAAGCAATCTTTTTTTGCACATTTTCTGAATCAAACACCTTTTGGAGTTGGAATAGTTAATTTAACTTAAACACTATCCAGCATTTTCTCACAGGCAAGCACCCTTTGGAGTAAGAATAGTAATTTTAATACTTTATTATCCTGCACATTTTTATAAGTCGAGTGTAAAAAAATGTTTAAACGGAAACATTATTTTAACTTTGAATATATTTTGTAAAGTGAATAATTATTTTTTTGGGTGAAGTCTCGTTCGTTTTAGCATTATTTACTATAAAAGAACTATTTTGCATTTTGTTTTAAACGAGAAAAAAAATATGTTGTGACTTACTTTTTATATATATTGTCCCAAATAGAGTATTTAGTAAAGTTGGTTGGCGGTTGTAAAGTTTTGTAACAAACTAGAAAAAAAAATAATAAATTGGAATTTAGTTTATTTGCGTCTCGAAAAACTTGTTAAGTAGCTATACATTTCTATAGTTTGTACTTACTTTGAGTTTTAGCTGGCTTTCTTCGACGAGTAGAATTTGCAAAGTGTAATCCCGCGTGCAGTCTCTAGTAATTAGGTAACTACAATTTTAAAAATGGTGGATGCTCCTTTTATACGTTTTGTTGTCTTGAACGTTATTTGAAAGTAAAATATGTATTGCGTTTAATTTTTCTGTGTGTTTTTAATGGTGTGTGAGAATATAAATAATTATTTTGTTATGTTACTTTTCGTATCTTTTTATTTTAGTAGGTTTTAACATCCGTTTTGGCTATTTCCGGATCACAATAATTTAATTGAAAGAGTTGTAGGACTTTTTTTTTCGTATTTGTAAAACTGAACTTTTTTTGTTGTTGTTGGTATTAGTTGTGTATTATACTGTTTTTGTTATGTGAAGATTTACGATTTATTAATAGTAGTTTAATTTGTGTTATTAAGTAGTGTTTTCATGTTTTTTTTTTTTGTGTGTTTACATATTGAAAATTTGAAAATGTTGGTTAAATGTATGTTATGTTAGAATATCGTAAATAAATTAGTTTATATTAATTTAAGTTTTATGTTTAATTTATATGTGTATTATGCATTTTGGAAATGTTTATTAAAATTATAAAGTAAAAAAAAAACTGAAAAAAGTACTCAGTATTAATTTTGTTGTCCGAGTATTTTTTTAACATTGGGTAATTTAATTAAATATTGTGTTATAAAATAGTATGTGTTGTAGCAATTATTTTAATAAATGTATATACATTTTATTACCTAAATTTGTAATATTAACCTCGAGTATTAATTTTAATACGCGAGTATTAATTTTAATGCTTGTGTATTAATTTTCATTATTTACGTTTTAATACACTTCCCCACCCAAAACCCTTGTTTTCCCTGCATCCCACTCCAGGGCTTTATTATACTAATCAAAAATATATATTGCATTGTAAATGTGTGCGTTCTTGTAGTATGCGTTGTAATTGATCATTCAATTTAATATACTACATTTGCGTTGTAATGGTATGCTTTGCAAAAACGTGCGATGTGATGGCAGTTGCGTTGTAAAAGTTGCGTTGTAAAAGCATGCGTTGTATTTGTTTGCGTTGTAACGTCATATATTCTCAACAAAGTCATACGACAGAGCCCTAACAAAGTATTAATTACTGCTTCTCTGAGCTTTGCCACAGTAATGGTTTGCAATGGTGTGCAATAAGACCAAGTGGCCGCTCGGCACATATCACCTACCAGGGCACCTTTGGTGAGAGAAGCAGAAGCCTCCAATGCCCTCATGGACTGCGCATGAATGCCAGCTGGAGAAACTTTCTTGACCAAGGTGTAGAGGCTCTAAATACACACAGTGACACAACATAAAATTGGAAGTTTGATGATCGCCTTGCCTGTTTTTGGTTTATCAAAGTCCACAAAGAGCTAAGCACCCACTCTGTCTTGTGTGATTGTTGTAGTAAGTAACAGTGCAACTGGGATCCATTCTGTATAACTTCTCCTCATTCTTGGTGGGCTAAGGAGGAAAGGAAGATGGAAAAGCGAATGACTGGTCCATGCCGAATGGCCATGAGGAAGCAGGACGTAACATGCTGTAAGAAAGAAGAGCAAGTACAAAGTACCAGCTTGTCTGGTTCAAAAAAGTGAAAGGTGGCTGCTCCAAAAAGGCTTTTATTTCATCTACCCCCAAAGGCTAAAGTTATTGGCACTAAGAATACAGTCTTTAAAGTAAAGAAACAATACATTCATTGGATTTGCAGCAAAGCCATTAGTAAGGTTAACCATTAAATTTAAATCCTACTGAGGAGCAATAAAAAGCTGTGGAGGAAACAAGTATTATAGGTATCGTAAAAATGTGCCACCTAAAGAAAAAGGGTTGATCAGGGGTGCACATGAAGGCGGACACAGCAAATGGATATTCCTTCACAGTGTTGACTACAAAACCCTGGTGGAAAAGTGAAATCGCAGAATGTTGAAGAGACGAGACAGGATGGGGTTCAAACCTTCAAACTTGCATCAAGTAACAAAACATTTGCCCAGCTACTCACGTACAAATCTTTTGCCAGACAGGATGAGATCTGCCACTTCTGGAGACAAAACAAGAGGACTCTAGTTGAAACCACTTGAGTTACAAGCGTGCCGCGATGCATCAGAGGACTGGAGTGGTCATAAACAGTTGAATTGTGGATTTGTCAGCCACCAGAATAGTAGCACAAAGAAAGACAGATTTGGCATTGATGAGGGCTCTCTCGTATTGGCACATTTCAGCATTGTAATGCTTTGGCACCCTCATCATAGAGTGATTCACATCATCGAGTTAAGAATGAGTGCTCCTGAGCTGTTCTTGTTTAAGTTAGTCAGTGAGCCACCAGTGTAATGTTATATGTTGCGCAATCACAAGCGAGGGTATCCTGGAGTAGCAGGTGTGTGAGGGCAGCCTTGGGAGCCAGACCTTCAGCTTCTTGTGGAATTCAAGACGGGGGGAGGAGGTTCTGATGTGCTGTGGGAAATCGTTCCATGCTTTAGGAACAATATAGGAGAAGGCACAACCTCATGATCTACTTTTGTGTTTGCGTTGGGTGTGTGCTGAGAGTCTGGCAGAATAGAGGTGCCTGGAGGGGTGGTTGAATTGAACAAAGCTGTTCATGTAGGCAGGGCCTGTGTTGTGAAGTGCTTGGCAAGTGTGGGTGAGGAATTTAAAGTGTGCGCACTTGTGTATCAGCTAGTAGAGTTCCCTTAGGTGTGGTGTGATGAGGGCCAGGCATGGGAGACTGAGGACTAGCCTGGCTGCTGCGTTCTGGATGATCTGGAGTCTTTTTTTGTGAGTTGCTTGGTTATTCCTTCGTACAGGATGTTCCTGTTGTCTTCCTGCTGGTGATGAGGGCTTGGGTGACTGTTTTCCTGGTGATGTTCAGTAACTACTTGAAGATCTTCTTCAGAATCTTTAAGGTTTTGAAACAGGACACTGTAACTACGTTAATGTGCGTGGACATGTCCAGCTTTCTATCTATAATTATTCTGAGGTTTTTAGCATGTGTGCTTGTTGTGGGATTGGGTCGAGATCTGTCCCACAGAGAGGCGTACTTCTGAAAATCACGACTTCGGTCTTGTCTGTTCCCAGTTTGAACCAATTGGAATTTATAGAGGTGGCTGCTTCAGTCATGCAGGTGGCGAACTTGTTCCTGGTGCTAGGTTTTTTGTCTAAGAGGGACAGTATCAGTTGCGTGTCTTCTGCATAGCTGGGGATGTTGATGTGAGTCTGGATGACGTGTGCTAGCGTGGTCATGTATATGTTGAAGAGAGTCGGCATGAGAGAGCAGCCCTGCGGAACTCTGCAAATGAGTTCTCATGCGTCTCAGGAGTATAGTGCAATGCTGACAGTTTGGGTTCTTCTAGTCAGAAACGTGCAGAACCATTGGATGGCTCGCCCTTGAATGACCATGTCATGGAGTCACCTGATCAGAAAGGGATGGGAGATGGTGTTAAAGGCAGCGGAGAGTTCTAGAAGGATGATGGCTGTAGTTTCCTTTTCACTGAAGGATTATCCGGATGTCATCTGTTGCTACGATGAGGTTGGCCTCAGTGCTGTGGATAAGTCTGAAGCCTGATTGTGAAGCTGGTTTTTGGCAAGGTGGTCCCAGAGGCATCTGTTAATGGCTTTCTCCAGAACTTTGGCTGAGCATGGAAGGAGGAACATCGGATGGTAGTTTCTTCAGCAGGGCGTTGACGGATGCATGTTTCCAGGAAGGTGGCAGTATAGTTGGAGGTGTTGAAGATGGAGTAAGGGCCTTGCTGATGGGAGCAGATCCTTAGTTGAAGGTGTGATGGGGGCAATGTATAGGTTTGTTTAAACAATTTAACCTGGCCAGGTTTAACAAGAAAGGTAAGACTGAAAACATAGGTGCTGTCCCCACCCTCAATGATCTTTGAGCGATGTTGCCTAATAGAAGTCAGTCAGGTTTAAGCGCTCCCATTTTTGTTTAAGAAAGGTAGTCACACAGACACAAAGAGAGCTAAGCCTAGGATCTCAGTGTGAGGAAGTGAAGAAGCTGGGATTAGAACTCGGGGTTCCTGGCAGAAACTGGCCACTGATTGGGTAGGATGTATTGTAACAGCAGTTCACTCAGCAGTGTCTGGCATTAAGACTATGAAGGATCCGTTTTTTTTGATGATTTAAAAGAAGGAAATATTTTATTTTTCAAGATTGATGATGCCCACAACCGTCTGAACTGCAGAGAGCACTAGCGCCAAAAATATTACTTGCTGTATAATGCGCAACTGTGCAGCACTGGCAAAAGAAAATGCCTCATGACACTATTGGCACTGCATTATGAGAGTGCATGCGCACATTTGCCTGCCTACTGATTGGCATTGGTGCCATTTTTTTTTTTTTTTACCGATACAAGATGGTGGACACCACTTGGATCAGTAAGTACAAAAATCTAAACCCCAATTTTTTTTTACCTACTCGAAAGTAAATGTTTGATAGAAGAGCAGCCCAGCAGCAAATGATACCTGCCAGGCCCTTGAAAGATTACATATTTTTTAGAATGACTGCAAGTGGCTGGGTAGTAATGGAGGAGCGGGTGGAAGGGAAGCAAATTAGAGTAGGAGGGAACAATGGACGGGTCGGAGGGGAAATTTATAAAAAAATAAGTAAAGCCAGAGTTAGCAATGGACCGGCTGGGAGGAAAGAGAGAGCAACATGGAGCTGATGGGGAACGAGTTGACTAAAATGCAGCACACATGGGAGAGACCAGGTTGGGGGAGGGGGGAGGAACGAAGCAACACAGAGCACTTGGGGGAGGGGGGACTGGTATGGAGGAAGCAGCAAATGAGCGAGATCTTTTGAAAACACATGCACTCTCATGGATTGCTTAAAGAAAAAAGTAGTTTACTAACTGTGAGTAGTGGAAAGATACAAGTTAGACAATCAAAAGGATGGCGAAGAGGATATGGTGCAGGGGATGAACAGATACAAGAAAAGTAAGGCACTGAATAAGAGGTAAGAAAATGAGAATGACAAGAAAGCAAACCAATGGTAAGTAGTGGAAATGTTTAGAAGTCCACTATGTTTTTAGTACGGTCCACAGAAGGCCCTCACCTACAGAGAGCTAAAAGTGGTCTGGCAGGCAAGACCTAAAAAGCAGCAAAAAAGTGATATGTTTCTGTGTAGAATGCACAGAGGAGATAAAGAACTCAACGCGACCTGATGATTGAGTGTACATTTCAGATGTAACATAGTCCCTAATGTATTTCAATGGAAGCACTTTACTGAAAGTAGAATGATACACCATGTGTTAGAAGTCCATTCTTGACACTATTAAATGTGCTCTGGCCAGTCTAGAGAATTTCAAATGATACATGAAGTGCAATAATTGACTTAAATTACCACAATTAAAATCTTGACAGAAATAAAGATGAAATGGGAGTCAGTAATTACCAGAGCCCATTGCTTCTAATTACAGCACTTAAGTGTCCAGATATAATTCAGATTTGAGTCGTCCACACAGCATGATAACCATGAAATTAGGGACGTTTCATCTTAGTCCTTTAATTAGAAGGAGAGTTGTGTCAGCTCCTGGATAGTAGTATAGTTTTAGTTTATAGAACACAAATATACCTTCAGCGAGGCACAGCGTGCATTTAACTAGGAGATGCAGACACATTTGTTCGTGAAATTGATAAACATCCAGTGTTCTATAGTTACAATTTTGGCTTATGTGGGTCTAAGAAAAGCTCCACAGCCTACAATCACGAGCTGGGAACTCTGGCTTCCACTGACTGCATTGTGTTACACTTATGGCTTCCAGATTTGGAACAAACCCCTCCATTGCTAAGGACATTGAGATCATGTCCCAAATAAAAACAGTTCTTGTGGCAGATGTTCACTTTTTCCCTTTAGGAACCTCTCACATCCTTCTCTCTACTCTTGCTGTTGCCAGAGTGAGATTCCGACACATTGCACTGGGTACCATGATTTGCACCATGCTCTCAGAGCTGACAACCTAAATGAAGAAGGTTCTGCCTGTCACATCATCCAGATATTGCATCGATAGTCGCCTGGTCAGACCACTTCCTTCTCTCATTTCAAATGTTCCCAAATACAAGAGCCAGCAAGTCTACGTCAAGCCATACTACAAAGTGACCTCTAATGCACATACAGAAAACATCATCAATTACCGATCCACTGAAGCATTGCTCAACAAAAATGTAGGCAGGTCTGACTTGTCATGATTGTAGATGGTTCATTGACTTGCTGAATTCAAGTGTGTATTCAGAGACCTAGAACAAGACTGAAGAAACTGAACTGATGGAAAGGGTTGATGATTATTATAAAGAGATCAAAAAGAGCAATGACTATTGCAAAGAGACAGTTTCACATCCATGGGAAATACACAGACAGTCTTCAAATGTTATAGCATACTAGCCTAACCTGTATGCTATAACCCCCGAGCATCAATCAATCAAGCAGGGGGTTTAGAGCACGCTACTCACCCGTGAGGGTCTCAAGGCGCTGGGGGGCAGGGGTCCGTGGGGGCTCCTGAGTGAGTGCCTTTCACATATCTCTGCAACCATCTGAAGGTTTCTGCAAACACACAAGCCTTCTCAAGAAACAAATGGCCACATTCCAATTTCTCCACGTGGAGCCATCCAACCCAACCACCCTCCTTGTAATCAGTACATACTTTGTAAAGAGAATAGTTCAATGGCTTTTAAGCTTGTCACTTTTTTTCGCTTTGAAAAAGAGGATCTCATCTGCCTAGACAACTGCCTGCCCATCTCTAATCTTTCGTGCACCGCTAGGATAACACATCAAACATAATCAAGAGCAACAGCATCTTCATTACTCCGCTTTTGATCACAGCCTGGCAAATGGTCTACTCTATAAAGCACCAGGGGATACATTCTGAACCATGAATAAATGGCAGCTTACTATCTCCATTTTGCTTGACCCAATGTAGGACATTTGAAAAAGTCAACCACATGATCGTATTTTTCATTCTTTAAAATTGTTCTATCATCTTGGATGTTGCTCTAGATTAGCTCAATTTTGATCTTTACAATCATTATGAAAAAGCCCCGATGTATGCGTTTCTTCTGCCAGTCTTGTTCAAAACTTACCTTTGTTAGTTTGCAGTGATCAGAAAGCCCGGCAAATGTTTGCAAATGGCACACAATTAGTCACTTGCTCTGGATAGGTTAGTCCCAATGCCCCCTCAACTTGAGATTCAGTCTCATGTTCTGTTTCTGATCTCCGGATCTTATCTCAATCAATTCACACAGCCTGAAAGACCCCCTTACTAGTCTCACCTGCTATATCACTGGATTTCGCTATTAAAGAAGGACGCTCCTTCATTCCATAAATAAGATTGCGAAAGCGACAAATTTACATCTCCATCACATGAAAAAATCCAGCACCTAGTCCTAAATTACCTTCTCTAAATAGTGGTAGATGCACCTATAATCCAAGACGATCACTTGCTTCCCAACTCAGCCTAGATCACATTTGCACTCGGCACCTCATGCTACATTAAAACAGTTCTCCTTACCTAGCTGAACTCCTTAACTCTGCAGGTGGCTCTAAGAATCTGAGGACTAACTGCCGCTTAAGCCCCCACGTTCAAAGCTGTGTCAGTCGGGAACCAGGCCTTTTCACCGATAGCCTCTGCCTGGAACTTGCTACCTGACAGCTTGAGGGCATTAATACCATTTATGGCATTAAACTCCTCTGTTTGAACAACTCATAAACTAATGTTACAGTCCCATTCTGTGCTTTCTTTTTATGAACCTTCTCTTCTACTGCCTTTTGCAAAAGTACATCAGGTTGGAGTATATTGATTCTCTATTTCACTATTTTTCTACCTTAGTACTTTGCTACTTTTCTGCTCAGAGTTGATAAAATGATAGGCTTGTCTCCTCTTTATTACTGTAGAACAAGTTACTTACCTTCGGTAACGATATATCTGTAAGAGACATATATTAGTTATAGATTCCTTACCTTAGAATTACCCCCAGGCGTCAGACTGGATCTGGAGAATATTTTCTCAGCAGTACCCCTCTGCGTCGGTAGGTGGCGTTGGTCGACTCCACGTTTGTCATTGGCGTCGTGATCGCCGGAATGACGTCGCGGTATCTACTTAGATGCCGCCCTTGCGCGCTGACGTCAGGTCTTTTACATGACATTCCACGCCAGAAGCGCAGAGCCATGCAAGACACCGACCACTGGTGCACAAAACTAGGGCCCTGAAAGGGAGTCCCTTACTCTAGAAGTCAGTTCGCAGGACAGGGAGGATGGGTGGGGCAGTAAGAAATCTATAACTAATATATGTCTCTTACAGATATATCGTTACCGAAGGTAAGTAACTTGTTCATCTGAAGGGGGCCATTAGATATAGATTCCTTACCTTAGAATAGATACCCCCGCAATACCAACCCCGGAGGTGGGTCTGCGAACTAAGTTCACACCAGAAAGTTCTGGAAAACTGAACGGCCTTAGAAGCCGTCTCTCCGGACTGGACTATCCAGGCAGTAATGTTTAGTGAACATGCGCAGTGATGCCCACGTGGCTGCCTGGCAGATGTCACTGAGGGGAACTCCACATCCCAAAGCAGTAGTGGCTGCCGTCGCCTTGGTGGAATGGGAGCGCAGTCCTACCGGAGGCTCCTTTTTCGCCAAGGAATAGCAAATTTTAATGCAAAGGACTACCCATCGAGAGACGGTCCGTTTTGCACGGCCCAACCTTTCTTGGCACCCACATAGCCAACAAAGAGTTGATCGTCCAGCCGGAACGGTTTTGTGCGATCCAGATAAAATGATAATGCACGTTTTGGATCCAGACGGTAGAGTCTCTTCTCCTCCTTGGAAGATTGCGGGAAGAAGGTGGGCAAAGTGATGGTCTGTCCTATGTGGAAAGAGGTAACCACTTTGGGAAGAAAAGAAGGTCTAGTTCGGAGGACAACCTTGTCTGGATGGACAGCAAGGAAAGGAGGTTTAGAAGACAGAGCCTGCAGCTCACTCACCCTGCGAGCAGAGGTGATGGCAACAAGAAAAGCAGTCTTTTAAGTCAAGAGTCTGAGAGGACTATTATGTAGTGGCTCGAAAGGAGCACACACAAGGTAAGCCAAGACAAGATTCAAGTCCCACTAAGGCATTACGAAAGGATTAGGAGGAAAAAGGTGAGTAATGCCCTTAAGAAATCTATTTACAATAGGGGACTTGAAAAGAGAAGGCTGAGCAGGAAGGCGAAGAAAGGCTGAAATGGCTGAAAGATAGCCTTTAAGAGTGCCCAATTGTTGAAGGGTAGCCTGCACACTACCGGCTATGTTATTTGGGTATTATCTAACATAACATTAGAATCATGTCCTTTGACGATGATAGAGAGGAGATGGCGAAAGATCTCTTTGGATCCTGGAATTCAAACGCTGACTCTAGTGTAACTAAGATAACGGGTATGAAGGTCTCAAATCGAAATTTCAGAGATTAGAACGACTGAAAAAAAGTGAGTTGTCAAAATGGTGGGACGGAGTGACATTGAAGAGGTACTTAGACAACAAGAAAGTCCCTAGAGGACTGAGAATCCTCACGTTCCCCAATTTTGACTATCTAGACCCAGATCTACTTGTTGAGTGGGAGGGAAATCTACAGAATTCCTCGTTTACAATGATGAAAGCGTTGGTGCAACACTCTGATAGAAAATGCGCCAAACTTAGAGAGGAAATCAAGGGTGTAGAAGATGAGATCAAGGACCTTGGGCTCAAAGAAGCCACTGAAAAGAATTATGTTATACTTAAAGAACAGATAGCAAAACATCAGAAATGGGTCAAAGAACGCAAGTTGACCAAGATTAGGAGAGATGACAGAGATTATGCTACGGGACGAATCTATACGTTTGCAAGACGTTTTGACGACATAGTTATTCCAAAACCTACTGGTAGTAGACCCCAGGACACTGTTAGTGTCTCGAGTGCTATAAGTAGCCCGGATTTTCCCTGTCCAATATTAGCAGCAATGATGATCTAGTTGTACGTGAAGCAGACAAGGGGGGCAACATTGTCCTGATGAATAGAAGAGACTATGAGTCAGAGGTGCACAGGCAACTTTCTAACACAGTTTGCTACAAACAGATGCACTCGATTCCATATTCCATCGCCTCTACTATCATCAATGACAAATTGAGTCATTGGAAAGAGATTGGTCTGCTGTCTGAGGTGGAATATAGATTTTTATGGGTAGAATATCCAAGATACCCATGTTTATATCTTCTACCAAAAATCCACAAAAAAGAGAAATTTCCACCTGGCCGGCCTCATCATCTCCGGTATAGGTTCTCTCACTGAACCTATGGCCCACTTTGTGGATTCCTTTCTCCAACCTTTGGTTTGTAACCTTCCGTCTTATATCAGAGATACGACTGATTTGTTAAATAAGCTAGATGACCTACTTTGGGACGAATTACTGTGGCTTATCACATTGGACGTAGAATCCCTTTATACTTGTATAAAGGAAGAGTACGGGTGCAGAGCAGTTGAACATTTCCTGTCATCACGCAGGGCCAGCCAGTATGATCATAACAAGATGTTATTGGAAATGATTTCTCTGATCCTCAACAACAATTTTTTTCTCTATGATGACGTATGGTTTAAACAACTCCAGGGGACCGCGATGGGGTCCAAATTTGCCCCTTCATATGCGAATTTATTCATGGGGTGGGTTGAACAAGTGTACGTCTGGGCCCCTTCTGCTGCACCCTGGACCAAGTCCATCAATTTTTGGGGGCGTTACATCGATGACATTTTTATCATATGGTCAGGGACTGAAGTTGCCTTCAAATCCTACTTCACATACTTGAACACCAACCCATTCAATGTGAAGTTCACCATGACTATGTCTAAATCTAAAATTCAATTTTTGGATTTGTTGCTATATGTGCAGAATAACACCTTGCAGAGCACTATGTACAGAAAAGACACAGCTGTCAATAGTCTGCTTCATTGCTTCATTTCCAAAGCTCGCATCCCCCCAGTACCAAGAGAGCGATTCCATACGGGGAACTGGTTCGCATAAAGAGAAACTGCAGTGAGGACATACAGTATAAAGACCATAGTTGTCAATTAATACAACGTCTTAGACATCATGGGTACAAAGAGTCTGTACTCTCGCAGGCAGTAGAGAGAGCGAACAAATTAGAACGCAGAGAAACGTCAGCAAGAAAAAAGTCGACCAAAGAACGATTATCGTTTATAACCACAAACTCTGTTTTGAACCAAGAGGTGTTCAAAATTCTCAAGAAGAACTGGTACCTGTTGAAGGGGGTACCAAGGGTAGGTCACCTTCTGCAACAAAATCCAAGTATTGTGTACAGAAGATGTAGGACCATTAGAGAAATGGTGTGTCCCAGCTATACACGTCCTAATAAAAAGGTGCAGGACACTTGGCTTCCTCGCCCCCTTGGCTTTTTCCCATGTGGCGGGTGTAACATCTGGGACACAAGACAAAGACCTTTGAATTTAATGTAAGAAAGACATACACTATCAGACACTACATAAATTGCCTGTCACGGTTTGTAGTACATGTGATCATATGTGTATGTGGCAAAATCTACGAGGGGAGTACAGTTTGTCCTCTCAAGATACGCATTCAAGAACATAGGAGGGCATGTCTGAATGGGGACATGACATATGCGTTGGTTTCCCATATTCGCGGCTCAACCAGCAATAGGTCCAATTTCAAATTCCATGCTATTGACATATTACCACACACACATAGGGGTGGAGATAGGAAACTCCTTCTGCGCCAACTAGAAGCAAAATGGATTTGCAGATTGAGAGCAACAAGTGAGGGACTTAACTTGGATATGGAACTGCATTACTTTGTATGATTTTCTTACATATGTTTGAATAAGTGTATCAATACTATGGTTGAGTTCAGATGTATAGATAGGGCAAGCAGCAAGCGAAATCAGACTGTGCATTCCTTCTGTTGTTTCTGTGGCTTTATATACAGGAGACATGCAGCCCAATACATATCTAAGCTTCGGTATGGGTCTGAAGCACAGATAAAACAAACAGTATGTGACATTTTATTGTTTGTTCTTGTTGTTTGCTGTGGATATACAAACAGGAGACAAACAGTTCAATACATATTTGGTCTCTTTAACTATACACACACGAGTAGGTATCTCTGGGGTCATTCCCCAGGTCTCTTAATACCCATATGACCAACATTTTTACTCATTTCGGTACCTAGGAGTCGTTCTCTGTTTTGCTTATTTTTATTTTATTTTTCTAATTTGATTCTATTCTGGCTCTTCACTAGATCTATTGCTGAAACAGTTTATCATTCCTGTCTAAACTGCTGTCTCTCTACTTACTGACAGATTAGGTATACGTGCGAGTGAGGCACCAGTATACGGATATCTCAATTTGGAATTATACATCCTGCTTAGTTTTAGCAAACTATGTTATTCCCTCTTCACGCCGCAGGATTTTCGGTTGTATGCAAGAATGATTGAAAGTATCTTTCTCACTGGGGATTTTTTGATCCACCAGGTTAATCGGGTTTTTCATTGCCGGACGGACTGCAACTGACGACAAACGCATGGGATTATGCTTTTTCTTCTGTTCTAAAAGGCGCATAGATAGGGCAGCACCACGGTGGGTATTTGGTGGTTTTTTACGTCCTACACTTACGTAGATCCATCCAGGTAACGTACTAATTCACCTATATAAAATAAGCTGATCTATGGATTTTATTCTTTTATTAATGCATAGTAGTTGAATATGTACAATGCGACGGGCCATCTTGTCTTGTGCCTCGTGATTTGGTCTGCAGGCGAGGGATGTGGCTAGTTAAACAAAATACTATACGGCAATTAGGAGTGACCAAGACATGGACTAATGTATACATGTCTTCGTGGCTCGTGCTTTTGTTTTTTTCTCGAGGGATGTGGACTCCGTACTGAGTTGCATGAGCAAGTGAGAACTTTCAGCCACTTTTCTGTTTATGATGGTTTTGGTGATCCGTATAATGATATTTTTAATTCAGGACATGGTTTGACATATACATTTCCGGAACCGGATCGTTTTTTTTTTATTAGTTGGACATACGTTTGGAATTGTGATTAAGGGAGGCGGACTAGACGTTTTAGACGTCGTGTTCTCACGCCGAGTCACGACATACGCGATTGGATATTTCCGGAAGTGGGTCATTTTTCCGCATTAGTGGGATTACGGTTGGTCTTACAAATAAGGGTCGCGGTTCAGACGTCGTGTTCTTACGCCGAGTCACGTCGTAGGTGATTGGATATATATAGACCACCATTACCGGCATGGCGGTTTAAACGGAACGAAATGTGACAGTGAAGCTGTGCCGGCCGTACTTAGGTGAGTCTAGATTAATACTAACTCAAGCGACAACAATAAATTGGGCCTTATGCCTATGTTGCATGACGGGCTCTTGCAGAGTCCTGTACGAAATTCTCAGTCGGGTGTTATATCTATAACAATGATGAAGTAAATAGTTTTGTTTTTCTAGCCCGCAGCTGTTTAGCACGACACCTTATGCGCCTCAGTTCCTGATTCCACTAATCATTATAAACCATATGTATATTTTGTTTACTGTGACCTTTTGAGGTATGTTGAGCTACTCTCTATGGTCGCTCTTGGGTTTCACTCATGGGTGTGGTATCAATGTTTGCTTCTTCGTCTAGATATGGTACTGGTCGCACATCAGTATGGTTTTGGAGTATTCGGTTTTTCTCACGACGCCTAGAACACGTGCACATGGTGGTGGTTGTATCACTATGTAAATTTGTGGCCATTATGTTTATATGTTTGTTGTGTCTCTGGCCTCTAGACAATCACTTGCATGCGTCGCACAGACAAAGACTTTTTTAACTTCACGGGCGTAGTTTGTCTTTTTATATCTACTATCTAATACTTGGTGTTTTTTGTGATAGTGCTCGACTGTGTAGAATGAATATCCTTGTTTCATATTTCTTAGAATTGAATCATTCGAAAACAGAGCTTCATCTTTTTTCCGGGCCAACAGCCTACAGGATTATTTTGGACCATAATTCGGTGGGTATTTCTAAAAGGATTGACATTTCTCTTCTTCCTTGCACAGATTTGAAGTCGCTGTGTATGTGCATTAACTAGACCTTGACTGACGTGCCTTAGCATATTGGCAGGGCTTGTCAGAGCTTAGCCTGCACATTAGGGGGCTTGCCTGTTGACTATTTGTTTTTCTGAATTGTTTAGGAAGCAGGGTAGTATATTGACTGCCCCAAACACAGTCTTATATCCAGACACAGTATTTTATCATTACTGTATAATTGTTAATACAGTTCTCCTTATGAAGGTATTATACTGATCGTCATCTCTCTCCCCTTTTTTTTTACATATATTTCTTTATATTCGTTTGTATCTATTGACGTAGGATTTTATTATCATATTTAAATCGTTAGTACAGTCCATTTCTGCTTAACTCGGAGTTCGCATATTGTCAGCCCACGGCGTAATTCAGTTGAAATGGCCCACAAATGGGGGCCTCTGTTTTTTGTCTGTGTGCATGTTTATGTGTTCAGATAGTAAGGAAACAGATGGACATCCATTAATGCGCGTCTATGCATTAAGAGATATAGGACTTCATTATCACTTTTTGAATCGTTAGTATATCATTCTTCTTTTTTTTCTCTTTATTTCTTTTTTTTCCTTTCTTTTCTTCTTTTCCTTTTCGTCTTTTTCTGTTCTTGCTCAGCCAGTATCGGTTTCCGTAGACATGGTTCAAATGCTGGTCACTTTTCCTTTCCTCTCTTTTCTCCAAATTGATTTGATTGGTTTCCCTTTTAGTTTGGTATCTTGAATATGTATTTGAAACGTTATGTCCTCTGTTGATACTTGTAGTCAAAATGTTGTTGTTTATGTTGAGTATTCATGGATTTGAGATCTGTCTATCAAATAGACATTGTTTTATATGTCTGTATTATGAGTTTTATGTGATGGATATCTATGTAATTAATAGCATGTGATCATGTTTGTCGGTATATGGGTTTATGTGGTATAATGTTGTGACAGTGTTGTATTGCTATGTTTACAGCCCTGAAGAAGCCCGCATGGGTGAAACGCGTTGGCTGTGTTGCACAATATGCTTGTACAAACCTATAAAGGATGAATAAAAGGATTTATGACAACTTTGAGAATAATTTGCCTCTGACATCGTGACCTCGCTCTGGCTTATGGACTAACCAAAGTATTTTGTCTAGACGTCTCTACATTTGTGCCTCTCTTACCGTGTGTGTAATTGCCCAGAGTAGAGCCCCGCTGGGCCAAGGAAAGAATGAAGAGGAAAACCTCTGAAAGAGGGGCAGAAAGGATATCCACAGCCTTTGCTGTGCACCATGCCATAAATTTGTTCCATCTACAGGCGTATACCGTTTTGGTGGAGGGATGCCTGGCTGCCAAGATAACACTACAGACTTCGGGGGGAAGGTCGAAAGCTGTCAACTGTCGCTGCTCAATCTCCACGCAAGGAAGTGGAAGCTGGACAGGTTCGGGTGGAGAACCGTCCACTGCTGCTGCGACAGAAGATCCTCCCGAAGAGGCAGTCTGATCGGAGGATCGATGGCCATGTTCAAGAGCTCGGGATACCAGACTCTTCGTGCCCAATCCGGAGCTACAAGAATGACTTGGGCCCGGTCACGCTTGATCTTCTTCAGCACTCTGGGCAGAAGTGGTATAGGCGGAAAGGCGTATAGAAGACTGCAATTCCACTCGCGACGAAAAGCGTCGCCGAGCGAGTGCCGTCTTGGAAATTCCAACGCACAGAACTGCCAACATTGCACGTTCTCTTCGGTGGCGAACAGATCTAACCAAGGCTCTCCCCAGTGCTGAAAGAGACCTTGCACCACCTCCGAGTGAAGACGCCATTCGTGATCCATCATGCACCAATGGCTGAGTTCGTCCGTCCTGGCGTTCAGAGAACCTGCTGGGTGTTGAACCACCAGGGACATGCCATGATGTTCCAGCCATGTCCAAAGGCGAAGAGCCTCCTGACATAGGGTCCGCGACCCCACCCGCCCTGTTTGTTGCAGTACCACATGGCGGTGGTGTTGTCCGTGAACACTTGCACCACCCTACCTCTGATAGAAGGTAGGAATGCCTGCAGTACAAGACTAATCGTCCTGAGCTCCAGAAGGTTGATGTGGAGCCCGGTCTCCACCGGAGACCAGAGGACTCTAATCCCTTCCCCACCCCCATGTGTCAGCCCCATCCCAGGAGTGATGCATCTGTCACCACTGTGAACTCTGGTTGGGGAAGGAAGAGGGATCTGCCGTTGACCCAATCCTGGTTCGTTAGCCACCACGGCAATAGGTGTGCAGTGCCCTCCTAGATCGGGACGCAATCGGAAAGATTCCCCTGATGCTGCGCCCACTGGAACTTCAGGTCCCACTGCAGAGCCTGCATATGCCACCTGGCATGATCCACCAGCAGGATGCAGGAGGCTATGAGGCCCAGCAGCCTTAGGGTCATTCTCACCGAAATCCAGGATAGAGGCTGAAACATAGGTATCATGGCCCGAATATCCTGGCCTCGCTGCTCGGGAGGATAAGCCCGAAACTGCGCTGTAACTGCGCTCCGATGAAAAGGAGCTTCTGAGAGGGAATCAGGTGTGACTTCGGCACGTTGATAGTGAACCCCAGCGAGTGCAGGAGGTCCGCCGTAGTCTGGAGGTGGGAGATGACAGCCTGGGGCGAGCTCGCCTTCAACAGCCAGAGGTCGAGATAGGGGAAGACTGAAACCCCTGATCTGTGCAGATGAGCTGCGACCACCGCCATCACTTTTGTGAACACCCGAGGGGCGCTGGTAAGGCCAAAGGGGAGCACGGTAAACTGAAAATGCTCGTGGCCTACCGTAACGCCTTTGGGCTGGCAGGACGGGGATGTGGAAATAAGCGTCCTGCAAGTCCAACGATACCATCCAGTCTCCAGGGTCGAGGGCAGACAGGACCTGAACCAATGTCAACATTTTGAACTTCTCCTTCCGGAGGAAGCGCTTGATGTCCCTGAGATCCAAGATTGGACGCAGGCCTTTGTCCTTCTTGGGTACCAGGAAGTAGTGGGAATAACAACCACGACCTACTTCTGGCATAGGGACTCGCTCGATAGCTCCCTTGGCCAAGAGAGCCGTATCTTCCTGACGGAGAAGGGCCAAATGATCCTCCGACATGCAATGGAGTATTGGTGGCATGGAGGGAGGGGTAGTCTCGAAGAGGAGGGAGAAGCCCCTTCGGACTATCTGCAAAACCCACCTGTCCGACCTGATGTAGTGCCAGTGGGGGAGGTGATGGCGGATCCTGGACCACTGGCAATTGGTGGCCCTGAAAGGTCGGACTAGGAGGGTTTGGAGGCTGATGCAGAGGGGGCACTGGTGGACTGGCCCGCCCGCTGGTCCCCAGACCCACGGTGTTGGGTCCCACGTGCAGAGGGGGAGTAGCTTGCGCCGGCCTGTGGCCCTGGGTGGAACACCCCTTCCGTAACCACAAAAGGGGCGAAAGGCGGACTGAACGGGCGAGAGGTGGCAGCGAGGCCCAAGGATCTGGCCGTAGCCCTAAAGTCCTTGAAGCGCTCGAGCACATTGTTCGCCTTGTCGCCAAACAGGCGACGACCATCAAAGGGCATGTCCAAAAGGGTCGATTGGACATCCCGGAAAAGCCAGTGGACCTCGTGCAGGCATAGCGACTCAAGGCTACTGACGTAGAAATCGTTCTACCTAGCTGCTTGGCGGTGTCCAGCCCACACCGAATGGCAAACTTCGCTGCGTCTCTACCCTCTGCGACCGCACGGGAGAGTACAGCCTGGGCCTCCTCCGGGCACTGTGGCAGCACCTGCGCAACTGTGTCCCACACAGAGTGGGTGTGGCGGCCCAAGAGACATGCGGTGTTCACCGACCGCAGTCCTAAGATGGCAGAAGAAAACATCTTCTTCCCAAGATGGTCCAGCTTCTTGGATTCCACATCTGGGGGAGCATCCAAAGGCACGTGCCTTTGGATGTTGAGGCTTGGACCACCAAGCTCTCGGGGGTATGGTGTTGGGAGAGGAAATTTGGGTTGCCCGGGGTCGGGCAGTGGCGTCAGGCAATCATCCTATCCACAGGAGCCCCTGTGCTGGGCTTGGACCAAGTGCCCAGAAGGATGTCTATGAGGGCCTCATTGAACGGCAGCAGGGGCTCCAAAGAGGCTGCCTCCTGACTGAAGCACCTCAGTCAGGAGGGTAGTCCTGACTGCCACCGTAGGAAGCTCAAGGCCCCAGCCGCCCTATGCAACACCACAGCGGAGGTGGCGGAGGCGTCGTCAGAGGAATCAGCGCTGGGGGAGGTGTCGTGAGGTCAACCGGCGCCGATCCGGATCCAGGCCTGGATCCCTGGGGACCCTGCGTCGCCGAGGCCGGAGCCACGTGCATCGAAGGCCTAGAGGCCCCAAGCCGAGTCGGCGGGGCCCGAAGGCGCGCCGGCGGAGTCGGGCTGCCCAAAGATGGAGTGATGGGCTTTGTAAAATGCATTAAGCTGGGCAGGCGGTGCTCCGGCTCCCGGGTAGGGAGGGAGCCTCAGAGCCGTCCCAGCAGGCTCCGCGGTCGGAGTTGAAGGACGACGACCTTCCGCGTCCCGCGTCGCCCGAAGGACGGGGAGAAGGCGAAGAGCGACTGATTCTTCACCTTCTTCTTGTGCTTCGACTTACCCTATGACAAAGACTTCGAGGAGGAATGATGGTGGTGACTGTGACCGGTCCCGTGACCTCCCTCTCGACAGGGACCTCCAGCGGCGCGGGATGACTTCCGGGCCTCCAGAAGCTTACGGGACCGCTTCCGCAAAGACTTCGGGTTCATGGCCTGACAGTCGGAGCACGACTTCAGGTCGTGGTCGCGCACCAGGAGTCGAACAACTCGAAAAAGATGTCCACAAAAGTCGAAAACGTGCTAGTCAAAAAAGACTAAGGGTACAGCTCCCTCTGGATCTGCGCTGGCTGGCGCGGAAGAAGAAAGAACTGACATCAGCGCGCAGGGGCGGCGTCTAAGTAGATACCGCAACGTCATTCCGGCGATCATGTTGCCAACGACGAACGCGGAGTCGACCGACGCCACCTACCGACGCGCAGGGGTACTGCTGTGAAACAATTTTCTGGATTCAGTCTGACGCCTGGGGGTAATTCTAAGGTAGGGATCTATAACTAATGGTCTCTTTCAGATATTCAGTTTTCTTGACCTTTCTGATTTCTGTTTTTCTAGTAAAGTGCACTGTGCTAACCGGTTTCCTGGGGCACCAAGGTAGTCAGGAGTTCCTGGGCTCCAGTTGCATCAGTTAGAGGAGTTCATCACTGTTGACCTGGGGCCACAGTACTATTGGATCCCAAACTGCATAACCAAGTACTCCTTCCAGCACTAGACTCTCTCATGGTAGTGATCAGGGCCGTATGGTAGGGCCAGATTTCTGGACCCCCCAGACAAGAATTCCATTATCAGACCCCCACAAGGCACCCGGGGATAGGACAATGCAAGGGTTTGGGAGACAGGAGGCGGCAATCCTAAGTGGAACTCAGGGCTCTTGCCACCACAAACAAGTCCCGACCCAGGGGACAAGAGTCAACTGGCATAGAGTAGAGAGTAGGGCGGAGACTAAGGACACTACATGGACTAAATGAGGGGAGACTAGACCTGTCCACTTGAGCAAGACAAGGGCGATGGCCAGTGATCCTCTGGAATTGGTTTTTATTCCCAGGTTTTGCCCAAGGGGCCCTCAGGATACGCTAAATCGGGGGAACCTGCTAAAACTGTGTGCCCATGTTCCAGCCCTGAACCACATTACCTCAGATGATTTGTTATGGGTAAAATTTGTTTTGGATGGGACAATTGGCTCAGGAGAAGCCTCGTGCACTGCATGGAGGAGTGGACCTCAGAGATGCAGTGTGGGGTGAAAAAGAAACCTTTGCGGATTGAGGGATTGAACTTGTGAAATCTACCCCGCCAAAATACCCGTATGTTTTATTAAGCCCGCCCACAGGACAGTTAACCCACAGCGTTCTAATGGGCACATCAGGCGGAAGTAGTAACTGGGAACCAGTGGAGTCCACAAGATCAAGATCACTAATGGCC
Source organism: Calotriton arnoldi (assembly GCA_963921515.1). Classification (NCBI taxonomy): domain Eukaryota; kingdom Metazoa; phylum Chordata; class Amphibia; order Caudata; family Salamandridae; genus Calotriton; species Calotriton arnoldi. The sequence continues at coordinate 1,341,437 of CAWUFW010003659.1, forward strand.
GTTTGCTCGCAGAACCAGAGAGAGGTGAAATTTAGCACAAAATAATACACCGGGCAGGAGGCAGCGCGGAGGGCAACAGCTATTCATAGCTCTCTGGGCCATATGCATCAGTCCTGATGAGAGCACCCGTCGACTAAATGGGATACTGCAGCTGAATGCGCTAGCTAATCCTGGCTGCCCAAAACAGTCGACAAGGATGTCAAACCCTGAATTAACTATAATCTCATGGAATGTTGCAGGGCTCAAAAAATTAATGGGAAGCGAGCAAGGACGCCAGTATTTGGGTACGGGTGACATCTTGTCTTCAAGAAACTTGGGCTCTGTCGCCTACCATTCTATCAGGCTTCTATGAGATATTTACTGCTGCATCGCGGCTGAGCCACTTTGGTCGCCCATCAAGGGGTCTGTCAATTTTCATCAAGCATACTGCTAACCTGTCGGTGACGGCTCTTGATAGTAACTGTTCAGCAGCCCAAGTGATCTGCATTTGTGGTTTGAAAACAAACAATAGAAAAATGGTTATGATAGTGGTTAATTGCTATCTGAATTTTTCCAGAAAGGCAAGGACAATCTCGGTAAAGCAGTTTCTCGAATGCCTTGAAGACCTCTTTTTTGCATACCCGAATTGCAAATTTATTATTACTGGTGACTTTAACATTAGGGGGTTGGGTGAAAAGTCTAATGGTGGTTTTAAGGAAATTACTGATTTTGGGGATAATGGTTTTAAGGACAACCACAAGTTAGTATTCGCTCAGGCAGAATATGAGTTGAGAAATAAGGAGATGATACTTCCGCAAACCTGTAAAAATGTATCAACTATCGATTACACCTTTTTATCCACAAGCTTGGCTGCACGCTTAAATCAGTTTGACGTTATAATTAGAGCAGAAAGTGACCACAATCCTTTAACCCCTTCGGTGCTTATGACGAGCTGGACTCGTCATGGCACACAGTGCTCTTGTGCTCATGACGAGTCCAGCTCGTCATAAGACCACCCACGGGGGAAGCGCTGGCGCTCCCCCCCGTGGGAATCCGATTTTTAGTTTTTTGTTGGGGAGGCAGGGGAAGGGCTTCCCCTGCCTCCCCATCAATGACGTCAGCGCGCGAGGCGCGCTGACATCATTGAGGGTTTCCCTTTCTTCCCCACGCGCTGGAAGCCATTTGCTTCCAGCGCGTCGGGAAATCAGGTGAGGTTTGGCTCGGGGAGGGGGGTTTGTATCAAAAGAGGCATCGAGGGAAAGGAAAGGGTTTTCCTTTCCCCCGATGCCTCTTTGTGCATTCCTGCTGCACGATCATGTGATTGTGCAGCAGGAATGCCCACTAGGCACGAGGGAGGGAGGGAGGGAGGGAAGAGGCATGTGAACGGGCCTAGAAGCCCCGCCCGATGTGCCTTCTCTCCATTTCCAACGTGAAAAGTTAGCTGTAATCCTTGATGGAGGTCTTTGCATCCTTCATTTTCTCGAGCGCAATTCTCGTGTAGAATTCGTGAGCGTGGTTAAGCAGATGTGGCTTCTCTCCATTTACACCCTGAAAAGTTAGCTGTAATCCTTGATGGAGGTCTTTGCATCCTTGAATTTCTCGAGCGCAATGCTCGTGTAGTTCCTGTGACCAGGAGGTTCCTTCTCCTCGTCTGCCGCTGAGATCGTGCTCTGACCCTTTATAAACAAGAGGCATGTGAACGGGCCTAGAAGCCCCGCCCGTTTGGCCCCGCCACAAATACACTAGCGGTATGCAACGTCTGCCCGCCCTTTCCCCACTATGATGGACAGCTTAATCAAAGGTTCCCGGCGCTTTCGGCGCGGTGGCAAAGTTACAGACACACAGGTCACTGGAGACAATTCTTCTGGTCCTTTACGCAGCTGTAGTGTAGGAAAGGCACTATACATTTACCCAACGAGGTAACACTTACTGATTAGCCAGTAGACAGTACTACAGTTGAGTAGAGGTATTGCACAAAACGGTGGCATCTTCTTGGATAAATATGCAGGGCAGGTGTGCAGAATTCGTGAGCATGGTTAAGCAGATGTGCCTTCTCTCCATTTCCAACGTGAAAAGTTAGCTGTAATCCTTGATGGAGGTCTTTGCATCCTTCATTTTCTCGAGCGCAATTCTCGTGTAGAATTCGTGAGCGTGGTTAAGCAGATGTGGCTTCTCTCCATTTACACCCTGAAAAGTTAGCTGTAATCCTTGATGGAGGTCTTTGCATCCTTGAATTTCTCGAGCGCAATGCTCGTGTAGTTCCTGTGACCAGGATGTTCCTTCTCCTCGTCTGCCGCTGAGATCCTGCTCTGACCCTTTATCCCCTTCGGTGCTTATGACGAGCTGGACTCGTCATGGCACACAGTGCTCGTGTGCTCATGACGAGTCCAGCTCATCATAAGACCACCCACGGGGAAGCGCTGGCGCTCCCCTGTGGGAATCCGATCGTTAGGTTTTTTGGGGAGGCAGGGGAAGGGCTTCCCCTGCCTCCCCCGCCCCATCAATGACGTCAGCGCGCGAGGCGCGCTGACATCATTGAGGGTTTCCCTTTCTTCCCGACGCGCTGGAAGCCATTTGCTTCCAGTGCGTCGAGAAATCAGGTGAGGTTTGGCTCGGGAGGGGGGTTTGTATCAAAAGAGGCATCGAGGGAAAGGAAAGGGGTTTTCCTTTCCCCGATGCCTCTTTTGTGCATTCCTGCTGCACGATCATGTGATCGTGCAGCAGGAATGCCCACTAGGCACGAGGGAGGGAGGGAGGGAGGGAAAGAGAGGGAGAGAGAGAGAGAGAGACAATTTCAATTTATTTGCCAGGTAACGAGGGGAGGAGGTGTGTAAGGCTTTGTGTGTGATGCAGGCAGTTTTGTAAATCGATCTTGCCTCGATCGGAAGCCATCGAAGAGAGGATAGGAGTGACGTGGTCGCTTCGTTTAGACCCTGAAATGAGGCGAGCTGCTGAATGGAGGATGGATTTGAGAGGTGGGATTTGGGTAGGCCCGTCAGAAGAGAATTGCAATAATCCAGTCTTGAGAGAACCAGAGATTGTACCAAGGTTTTAAGTCTTTCTCCGGGAAGAACCGACGGATACCCCGTAGAAGGCGCAACTGGTAACGTGCGTTCTTAGCAATAGAGTTGATGTGGGAGATTAGGTTGAGTCTTTTGTCAAGAATGACACCTAGGGATTTAGCGCTGTCAACAATGATGGGTTTGTTGTTGAGTAGGTTCAGCTGATCCATCCAAGATTGAACAGGAGGAGGTGAGAGAGAGGTAGAGAGGAGGAGGAATTCAGTTTTGGCGGGATTCAGAATGAGTTGGTGAGCTAACATCCAGTTGTGAATAGAGTTGAGAGTAGAGTGGAGTAGTGAGAGATCGTGTGCGGAAGATAAAGGTATCTTCCCACTAGTCCACCAGGCTTTTATTTGTGGAGATTGACCCCTTGGGTGGCAGAATAGCAGTATGTTTTTAGGCCCATCTGCCCCCAAGGAGGGCAGAAGCCACTAGACACAAGGTTTTTTTAATTTTTGTGTTGGGGAGTGGCCAAAAGGGCAAGGGTTGCTCCCCTTTTACGGGGTGAATATTTTATTTATACTGTTAGGCCCACCTACCCCTTAGCTTGGCTGGTGGATTGTGTGTGGACTGGTGCATTATTTGCATATGTGATTGTAATGTTTTTTTCTCCTTTTTATTCTAGTGTAAAGCTTTTGATTCCTGTTTGCGGTTTCGGCAGTGGTGGTTCTGCAGTTTTGCGTAATTGCATTTATTTGGTAAGAAAAATATTTTTGTTGTGTGTACTCCAAATGAGTATTATTGTCATGCATGAATGAATTTTTTTGTAAGTGGTGCCATAATGGCAGCATATTTGTTAGTGTTCAGAGCATGAAATTCTTTGCGATGTTTTGCATTGTCTTATGTGTAATTTTTTTCTTCTTCTTTTTTAGTGGGATATTGTTGATCCTTACTGTGTCTGTGCAGAGTAGGTGGTGGTGAGTCTAGCTGCTTCTGTCACGTGAGTGGTATAGTGTTGGAGTATATAGGTCTTTGTGATAAAGCTACATTTTGTTTATTTCTTTTTTTACAAAGGGTTTGTTGTTGTTGACTTGTTTGACAAGTAACCTTTATTAGTAAGCATTATGGCTAGCCGTAGAATTACTGCTCAGCAGGTGGTTGGTTTGCTTCTTGAATCTTCCTCTGAGCAGGATTATGAGACTGACAGTGCGTCTGAGGGAGAGGAGGGAGGGGAAGATTCAGGCAGTGAGTATTCTCTCCACATGGAATCATCGGATGATGAAGGTACTCTCAGTGCAGATGAAGTGCCTGATTTAGAGGAGGATACTACTGTGCAGATGGTGCAAGAGGCATCTGGATTGCAGCCTGGGGCTGCTAGGCTTCCTACTGGAAGTGCTGGACTCTGGGTTGATCCAAACATGGTGCAGCCGGTGTTGCCTGCCTTTAGTGGTTATGCAGGGTGTAGAGTGGATTGTGAACATTATTTGCATATACAGCATTTTCAGTTGTTTATGGATGATGTATTTTTGGGTGAGATTGTTGAGCAGACTAATTTGTATGCTGAACAGTTTTTGAGGGACAACAGTGCCAGACTTAGGCCCCATTCTAGAGCTACCCGGTGGAGTCCCACAAATCTGGAAGATATGAAGAAGTTTTTGGGTTTGACTTTTTTGATGGGTTTGATAAGGAAGCCGTCCATGGGTTCATATTGGTCTACCAGTCCCTTGATGGCAACGGCCATATTTCCTGCAGTTATGACTCGTGATCGGTATTTACTTTTGCTTCGGATGCTGCATTTTGTTGATAATGGTTTGGCGTTGCCACGAGATCACCCTGAATGTGACCGTCTTTTTAAGATTCGGCCTGTTCTTGATCACTTTGTAGATCGATTTTCAGAGATCTATACTCCAGGGAAAGAAATATCTATTGATGAGTCTTTGGTCCTGTTCAAGGGCCGTTTGGTTTTTAGGCAGTACATTCCTAGCAAGAGGGCACGCTATGGAATTAAGCTGTATATGTTGTCTGAGAGTAGGACAGGATATGTTTTTAATTTGCGTGTGTACACTGGTAGGGATTTCACTATTGACCCCCTGGTTGTCCGTCCACTTTTGGAGTTTCAGAGAAAATTGTGTGGGATCTTGCTAGAGGACTGTTTAACAGAGGCCACCATTTGTACCTTGATAACTTCTACACTGCTGTGCAATTGTTTAAGGAATTGTTCAAAGTGGACACTTTTGCTTGTGGCACAATCCGCTCTAACCGTAAAGGTTATCCAAAAGAGCTTGTTTGCAAAAAACTTCAGAGGGGACAGTGCAGTTCCTTGCGTAGTGATGAACTACTAGCTGTGAAATTTGTGGACAGGAGGGATGTGTACATGCTGACTACCATCCATGATGAGAGTACTTCACCTGTGGCTGTTTGGGGTCAGATTGCTGAAGTGCGCAAACCTGTGTGCATTTTAGACTACAATAAGCACATGGGTGGTGTTGATAGAGTAGATCAGAGGTTGGAACCTTACACTGCTATTCGTAAGTCTTACATTTGGTATAAGAAGTTGGCCATCCATCTCTTCAATTTAGCAACTTTCAATGCTTTTGTTGTGTTCAAGGAGTGTTCTCCTGCGTCAAAGTTGACTTTTGTTCAGTTTCAGGAGTCTGTCATAGGCAGCCTTGTTGTTGTGGAACAGGCAAGTGTTCCTAGAGTTGGAGTGGTGGAGGATGTGGCTCGATTGAAAGATCGCCACTTTCCTGATCACATTCCTCCTACACCCTCAAAAGACTTTCCCACTAGGAGATGTAGAGTCTGTTGGCGAAGAGGTACGCGGAAGGAGACTCGTATGTACTGCCCTGAGTGTCCTTCTAACCCTGGGCTGTGTGTGCCTGCTTGTTATAGAGCGTACCACAAGCAAAATAATTATTGGGAGCAACCATGAGTGGTAAAGTGAACTGCCTGGTCTGTAATGTTTAAGAATTGTTGTTCTGTTTCAAGGTTGGCATTAGTGCAATGTATTTAGTTTCTGATTTTGTGTTAGTAGATTTGTATCTATTTGCAATTTGTTTGTGTTTTCTTTTTTGTATAAAAAAATCCTAAATGTGATGGTGGTGTGTGTAGGCCGGTGCTTGGCTGGTGGTGTGCGTGGAGTGGCGCTTGGCTGGCGGTGTGCGGGGAGTGGCTCTTGGCTGGCGGTGTGCGTGGAGTGGTGCTTGGCTGGCGGTGTGCGTGGAGTGGCGCTAGGCTGGCGGTGTGCGTGGAGTGGCGCTAGGCTGGCGGTGTGCGTGGAGTGGCGCTAGGCTGGCGGTGTGCGTGGAGTGGCGCTAGGCTGGCGGTGTGCGTGGAGTGGCGCTAGGCTGGCGGTGTGCGTGAAGTGGCGCTAGGCTGGCGGTGTGCGTGGAGTGGCGCTTGGCTGGCGGTGTGCGTGGAGTGGCGCTTGGCTGGCGGTGTGCGTGGAGTGGCGCTTGGCTGGCGGTGTGCGTGGAGTGGCGCTTGGCTGGCGGTGTGCGTGGACTGGCGCTCGGCTGGCAGTGTGTGAGTAGTGACTTGCTGCTGGTCACTACACACACTGCTAGCCGAGCGACACTCCACGCAATCCATCAGCTTGTGTGGTTGCTGTGTTAGGAATGTGGGCGTGTGAAAGTGATGGGCCCTTGAATGGCGCTGTCTGCTGGTGTGAGTGTTGTAATGTGATGGGCCCGCGGCTGGTGGTGTGAATGGTTTTGTATTTGTCACACGTATGAAAGGTGTATGAATGGCCTGTAAAGAGGTTGGTGCCTTGTTGTGGCTTTACAGCTCACGAGCTGTGAGTCAATGGTTCAGTTTCTCGTCCTTTCAATTATTAACAGTGCATTTCATTTTTGTGAAATCACTTGTTAATACAATTGTATATACTGAACCATCACTCACCCTCGTGCCAAATCCAACCAGTATGTGTGTGTGTGCTTGAGGATTAGATGGCTGTGCAGTAATATTTTTTTTTGTCTTTCTCAAGCAGGGTGTACCTTGTCCCTTTTTGTGAATGTTGTAATGTGTTTGTTTCGTGCCTGGGGGTGTGAATGGTCTTGTGTGCATCACGTATGAAAGGTGTGTGAATGGCCTGTAAAGCGGTTGGGGCCTTGACGTGGCTTTACAGCTCACGAGCTGCGAGTCACTGGTTCCGTTTTTGTCCTTTCAATTATTGACAGTGCATTTCATTTTTGTGAAATCACTTGTTAATAAAATTGTATATACTGAACCATCACTTGCCCTCGTGCCAAATCCAACCAGTATGTGTGTGTGCTTGAGGAATAGATGGCTGTGCAGTAATCTTTGTCTTTTTAGTCTGTCTGCCAAGGTGTACATTCCGTCTAAGAATAACCTACCAACTGTAGATATTGTCGTAAACGAAACACCCATGGGAGTACATGGGGATATCTCTCTTGTGGATCCCAACAAGTTATGGTACCCACAATGTCCTGCAAACCTCAAAATGTCTGTCACATTTTCCTTGCAATATTGTGCCAAAATTTTCACGCTGCAGAAATAAACACATTATCTCAAAATGACCTGGTTTTGCAAGGGGGTCACCTGGGTTTTGGCCCGGTGCTCGGCGGCCATCATAGGGAAACCTACCAAACCCACACATTTCTGAAAAGTAGACACCCGGGGCTTCCAGGGAGGTATGGCTTGCGTGGATCCCCCAACGTTTCCTACCAGAATCCCCTGCAAACCTCAATTTTAGCTGAAAAAATCACTTTTTCACACATTTTTGTGTGGGAAAGTGTGGCATTACTGGCCTCACACAAATTTCCTACCACCCAGCGTTCCCCCAGGTCTCCCGATAAAATGGTGCCTCACTTGTGTGGGAGGCCCAAGTACCCGCGACAGGCAAGGGCCCACAACGTAGTGAGGCGACCTCAAAATTGCCTTTCATCAAAACCACCTGGTTTTGCAAGGGAGTCACCTGGGTTTTGGCCCTGTGCTCGGCGGCCATCTAGGAAACCTACCAAACCCACACATTTCTGAAAAGTAGACACCCGGGGGCTTCCAGGGAGGTATGGCTTGCGTGGATCCCCCAACGTTTCCTTACCCAGAATCCCCTGCAAACCTCAATTTTAGCTGAAAAATCACTTTATTCACACATTTTTGTGTGGGAAAGTGTGGCATCACTGGCCTCACACAAATTTCCTACAACCCAGCGTTCCCCAGGTCTCCCGATAAAAATGGTGCCTCACTTGTGTGGGAGGCCCAAGTACCCGCGACAGGCAAGGGCCCAAAACATTTTTTGATAGGCAATGTTGATGTTGCCTCAAAACGTTTTGTGTCCTTGCATGTCGCTGGTACTTGGGCCTCCCACACAAGTGAGGCACCATTTTTATCGGGAGACCTGGGGGAACGCTGGGTGGTAGGAAATTTGTGTGAGGCCAGTGATGCCACACTTTCCCACACAAAATGTGTGAAAAAAGTGATTTTTTCAGCTAAAATTGAGGTTTGCAGGGATTCTGCAAGGAAACGTTGGGGGATCCACGCAAGCCATACCTCCCTGGAAGCCCCGGGTGTCTACTTTTCAGAAATGTGTGGGTTTGGTAGGTTTCCTAGATGGCCGCCGAGCACGGGGCCAAAACCCAGGTGACTCCCTGCAAAACCAGGTGGTTTGTGAAAGGCCATTTTGAGGTCGCCTCACTACGTTGTGGTCCCTTGCCTGTCGCGGGTACTTGGGCCTCCCACACAAGTGAGGCACCATTTTTATCGGGAGACCTGGGGGAACGCTGGGTGGTAGGAAATGTGTGTGAGGCCAGTGATGCCACACTTTCCCACACAAAAATGTGTGAAAAAAGTGATTTTTTCAGCTAAAATTGAGGTTTGCAGGGGATTCTGGGTAAGGAAATGTTGGGGGATCCACGCAAGCCATACCTCCCTGGAAGCCCCCGGGTGTCTACTTTTCAGAAATGTGTGGGTTTGGTAGGTTTCCTAGATGGCCGCCGAGCACGGGGCCAAAAACCCAGGTGACCCCCTTGCAAAACCAGGTGGTTTTGTGAAAGGCCATTTTGAGGTCGCCTCACTACGTTATGGGCCCTTGCCTGTCGCGGGTACTTGGGCCTCCCACACAAGTGAGGCACCATTTTTATCGGGAGACCTGGGGGAACGCTGGGTGGTAGGAAATTTGTGTGAGGCCAGTGATGCCACACTTTCCCACACAAAAATGTGTGAAAAAAGTGATTTTTTCAGCTAAAATTGAGGTTTGCAGGGGATTCTGGGTAAGGAAACGTTGGGGGATCCACGCAAGCCATACCTCCCTGGAAGCCCCCGGGTGTCTACTTTTCAGAAATGTGTGTGTTTGGTAGGTTTCCCTAGGTGCCGGCAGAGCTAGGGTTCACAAACTACAGCTAGGCACTTTGCCAAAAAAGGGTCATTTTTCACTGCGAAATTGAGGTGTGACCACGTTGCGTTTTGCGCCGTTTCCTGTCGCAGGCACTAGGCCGACCCACACAAGTGAGGTACCATTTTTCTCGTAATACTTTGGGGAACGGGGGTGGGTGGAAATTTGTGGATCCACGCAGATTCCAGAACTTTCCACCACAGAAATGTGGGGAAAATGTGGTTTTTGGACAATTTTGTATGTTTGCAAGGGATTCTGGGTAACAGAACCTGGTGGGAGGCAGTCAAGTCACCCCATCTTGGATTCCCCTGGGTGTCTAGTTTTCAAAAATTTATAGGTTTGCTAGGTTTCCCTAGGTGCCGGCAGAGGTAGGGTTAAAAAACTACAGCTAGGCACGTTGCCAAAAAAGGGTCATTTTTCACTGCGAAATTGAGGTGTGACCACGTTGCGTTTTGCGCCGTTTCCTGTCGCAGGCACTAGGCCGACCCACACAAGTGAGGTACCATTTTTCTCGTAAGACTTTGGGGAACGCGGGGTGGGTGGAAATTTGTGGATCCACGCAGATTCCAGAACTTTCCACCACAGAAATGTGGGGAAAATGTGGTTTTTTTGACAATTTTTTATGTTTGCAAGGGATTCTGGGTAACAGAACCTGGTGGGAGGCAGTCAAGTCACCCCATCCTGGATTCCCCTGGGTGTCTAGTTTTCAAAAATTTATAGGTTTGCTAGGTTTCCCTAGGTGCCGGCAGAGTTAGGGTTAAAAAACTACAGCTAGGCACTTTGCCAAAAAAGGGTCATTTTTCACTGCGAAATTGAGGTGTGACCACGTTGCGTTTTGCACCGTTTCCTGTCGCAGGCACTAGGCCGACCCACACAAGTGAGGTACCATTTTTCTCGTAAGACTTTGGGGAACGCGGGGTGGGTGGAAATTTGTGGATCCACGCAGATTCCAGAACTTTCCACCACAGAAATGTTGGCAAAATGTGGTTTTTTGACAATTTATGTTTGTAAGGGATTCTGGGTAACAGAACCTGGTGGGAGGCAGTCAAGTCACCCCATCCTGGATTCCCCTGGGTGTCTAGTTTTCAAAAATGTATAGGTTTGCTAGGTTTCCCTAGGTGCCGGCAGAGGTAGGGTTAAAAAACTACAGCTAGGCACTTTGCCAAAAAAGGGTCATTTTTCACTGCGAAATTGAGGTGTGACCACGTTGCGTTTTGCGCCGTTTCCTGTCGCAGGCACTAGGCCGACCCACACAAGTGAGGTACCATTTTTCTCGTAAGACTTTGGGGAACGCGGGGTGGGTGGAAATTTGTGGATCCACGCAGATTCCAGAACTTTCCACCACAGAAATGTGGGGAAAATGTGGTTTTTTGACAATTTTTATGTTTGCAAGGGATTCTGGGTAACAGAACCTGGTGGGAGGCAGTCAAGTCACCCCATCCTGGATTCCCCTGGGTGTCTAGTTTTCAAAAATGTATAGGTTTGCTAGGTTTCCCTAGGTGCCGGCAGAGGTAGGGTTCAAAAACTACAGCTATGCACTTTGCAAAAAAAGGGTCATTTTTCACTGCGAAATTGAGGTGTGACCACGTTGTGTTTTGCGCCGTTTCCTGTCGCAGGCACTAGGCCGACCCACACAAGTGAGGTACCATTTTTCTCGTAAGACTTTGGGGAACGCGGGTGGGTGGAAATTTGTGGATCCACGCAGATTCCAGAACTTTCCACCACAGAAATGTGGGGAAAATGTGTTTTTTGACAATTTATTATGTTTGCAAGGGATTCTGGGTAACAGAACCTGGTGGGAGGCAGTCCAGTCACCCCATCCTGGATTCCCCTGGGTGTCTAGTTTTCAAAAATGTATAGGTTTGCTAGGTTTCCCTAGGTGCCAGCAGAGCTAGGGTTCAAAAACTACAGCTAGGCACTTTGCCAAAAAAGGGTCATTTTTCACTGCGAAATTGAGGTGTGACCACGTTGCGTTTTGCGCCGTTTCCTGTCGCAGGCACTAGGCCGACCCACACAAGTGAGGTACCATTTTTCTCGTAAGACTTTGGGGAACGCGGGGTGGGGGGAAATTTGTGGATCCACGCAGATTCCAGAACTTTCCACCACAGAAATGTGGGGAAAATGTGTTTTTTTTTACAAGGGATTCTGGGTAACAGAACCTGGTGGGAGGCAGTCCAGTCACCCCATCCTGGATTCCCCTGGGTGTCTAGTTTTCAAAAATGTATAGGTTTGCTAGGTTTCCCTAGGTGCCGGCAGAGCTAGGGTTCAAAAACTACAGCTAGGCACTTTGCCAAAAAGGGTCATTTTTCACTGCGAAATTGAGGTGTGACCACGTTGCGTTTGCGCCGTTTCCTGTCGCAGGCACTAGGCCGACCCACACAAGTGAGGTACCATTTTTCTTGTAAGACTTTGGGGAACGCGGGGTGGGGGAAATTTGTGGATCCACGCAGATTCCAGAACTTTCCACCACAGAAATATGGGGAAGATGTGGTTTTTTGACAATTTTTTATGTTTGCAAGGGATTCTGGGTAACAGAACCTGGTGGGAGGCAGTCAAGTCACCCCATCCTGGATTCCCCTGGGTGTCTAGTTTTCAAAAATGTATAGGTTTGCTAGGTTTCCCTAGGTGCCGGCAGAGCTAGGGTTCAAAACTACACCTAGGCACTTTGCAAAAAAAGGGTAATTTTTCATTGTGAAAATGTGGTACGTCCACGTTGCATTTTGAGCCATTTCCTGTTGTGGGCACAAGGGCTACCCACACAAGTGAGGTACCATTTTTATCGGGAGACTTAGGGTAACACAGAATTGTAGAGCAACTGTTATTACCTATTGACTTTCGATGCATTTCTGCCTTCCAAATGAAAGACAATGTGTAAAAAATAAGTCATTTTGAAAAATGACCTATAATTCTCATGCTAGTATGGGTACTCCCAATTTCGGAAATGTGCAAATATCTACTGTTTCTAAAATCTACATTTTGTTCCCATTTCAGAAATACATAGGTGTCTTTCATAACAATTTTTCCATGTATACATTTTCCCAAAATAATTGCTATATACCCGGTACATAATAAAAAACCATTGCAAGATGCTGCTCAATTATTGGCTCTGGGTTCGTCGGGTTCTTGGTGAACCTACAAGTCCTATATATCCCCACAACCAGAAAGGTCCAGCGGATATAACGGTATATTGCCTTCAAATAGCTGTCATAATTAGAAGAAGTTACAGGTGAAAACGTTGACACAAATGGCTGTTTTTTTCAACTAATTTTCAATTTTTCCTTTATTTAACTGTTAGTTTCTATAAGGAAAACTTTAAGGATCTACACAAATGACCCCTTGCTGAATTCAGAATTTTGTCTACTTTTCAGAAATGTATGGCTTTCCAGGATCCATTATTGGTTTCATACCCATTTCTACCATTAACTGGAAGGAGGTTGAAAGCACAAAAAATAGCAAAAATAGGCTATGTCCCAGAAAAATGCCAAAACTGTGTAAAAAAAGTTGGTTTTCTGACAAAAGTCTGCTTGTCCCTGAAAGCTGGGAAGATGGTGATTTCAGCACCACAACCCCTTTTTGATGCCATTTGCAGGGAAAAATCAAGACGCTTTCATCTGTAGCCTTTTTTCGCATTTTTCCCAAAAAAAAAAAAATTTCGCTGTATTTTGACTAATTTCTGGGTCCCCTCCAGGGGAATCCACAAACCCTGGGTACCTTTACAATCCCCATGATGTTAGAAAAAAAGGACGCAAATTTGGCATGGATACCTTATGTGGTCAAAAAGTTACAGGGGCCTAAGCGCGCACTACCCCAAATAGCCAAAAAAAAGCTTAGCACAGGAGGGGAAAAGGCCTAGCAGCGAAGGGGTTAAGAAGCACGCTGAGCCTAGCCTTGAATCCAGCTGATATAGCCATTAATGTGGGTAATTCATCTGGAGAGGAAGGAGAGAAGCTGGTTAGAAAAATCAAATGAGTTACTGCATACAAATTCCATGTTAGCACATGGCTACAAGATCTGGTGGCTAATATAAATACAAACTATTTAGCGGGCTTTCTACAGGAGTGGGAAAGGCTTATGGTGAACTTATGAACGCACATATTAGAGCAGGAGGGCGGGCACAATCTTCATAAGGGGGGGCACACCCCAGTAAGGTCAGGCAATTTTTGCAAGGCTATCATTGTATCTAGACAAACGCTACGTAAAGCCCGGCATGTGCACCAATGTAATCCCTCAAATAAAACAGCTGCGGCAGTGAAATTTGCAAAATAATCACATAAACTCGTTTGGGAGATTCAGAAGGAAAGAAAGGATAAGCATTGGGTCACAATCTTCCAGCTATTAAAGGACTCAAACCAAGCACGAGTTTGGGCCCACATTAATACATTAAAAAATGGGAACATGGGCTGGGAAAATGGGGTCTCAGAATCAGCCTGGGTACGGCACATTATTGACATGTATGTGGTCAATAACCTAACCGGGGTTAGTGGGCCTTCCTTTCCAACTTTACCTTTTAAAGAAAAGTCGGGGTAGTAGAACTAAGCCGACATCATCAAGCGGTTGTGGAGGAAGGATGGGGGCAGCTAGAGAAGAGACCCAGGGGGCTGAGCGCAAATTAACAGATAGGCGAAAGGTGGCAAAAGTATTAGTAAAGCTGAAAGAAAATGGAGCCCCGGGCCCGAATGGGCTTCCAGCTGGCCTTTTCAAGGAGGCGCAAGAAGTTTGGGCAGTAGTGTTGTCACTGCTTTTTAAGCGCTGATATACCGGATGGTTGATGAGGCTCAATTTTATGCCCTATATATAAGAGCGGAGATCGGACCGCAGCCGCAAACTATAGATTGGTTGCCTTATTGGATATTGAAGCAAAAGTCTACGCCCAAATTTTACTAGAACAATTAGAATCTTGGGTGGCCATTTTTTCAAACAGGGTTAAGGGCTGGTGCTTCCACGGTAGACAATATACAAGCTCTCTCTGTCCTTAGGCATAATGCTATCCAGAAGAACAGACCATCTCTCCTGTGCTGCTTTATAGATTATAGTGCTGCGTTTGATAGGGCCATTTTATGGAGAAAGCTTGCAGGCTGGGGTATACCAACAAACTTGTTAAGAGCCATCATATCACTAAATACAGAGACATGGGTTTGAGTAAAAACGAGTGCAACAACAGTAACTCAGAAAGTAAAACCGACCCGAGGGTTAAAACAGGGTTGCGTGCTGGCACCCATGTTGTTTAATTTGTACACAGCAGATCTAGGGAAGGCTCTGGAGGGCTGTAGCTTGGTCCCCCCAAATCTAAGTTCATTGCGATTACAAATACTCCAATACGCCGATGATATTGTGGTCATGGATCATACCAAGTCAGGGTTGCAAAGGGCTTTAAACGCTTTGGGAAGGTATAACAAGGCGAACCATTTATTGGTTAATCAGTCCAACACTAAAGTCCTGATATTCAGGAGTTACCTTAGGAAGAAGTTGGCAACCTGGCAGTTGGGAGGTCAGACCATCACCACTGCAAGACATTATAAATATCTGGGCGTGTGGTTTAATGAATCTGGTTCTGCAGCAGCCCTAGTTAAAGATAATAATAAGAAAGCGGCAGCCATTACTTATGGAATTGGCCAGCTGAATCATCTATTAAGTAGCGCTTCTGCTTCACCTATTTTAAGAGTTATAAAGACAACCTTACTCGCAGCTTTGCAGTACGGGCATCTTGCCTATCCAGGAGCGATGGACGAAGCGTTAGAGCTATGCCACATTAGAGCATATAAAAAGATATTCCATCAACCGCGACACGTCGGACTCTCCAGGCTAAGACTTGAGATGGGGTTAATAACTCAATCAATAGATTGCAAGGCTTCCTTATTAAAATATTATATCAGGTGTAGAAGGGCCCTCAAGCATTCCTTAAAAAATGATTTGCAATCGATCTAAGAAAAAGTGAGTAATCCGTGGTCCAGCCAACTTAAAGAGGCGATTCTGTTACTCAAGATCGAGGAGTCAGCTTTGGGGGTCGGTGCCATTCCTTATCAGGCATGGAAGACAGCCATTAATAAGCAAATGAAGGAGTCCTCCTGGGAACAGGATATAGGGTCTGTTGAGAATCAAGGATGGGCTCAGCCCTTGGCGGATTCCTATCTTGTTGGGAAGCCACAAAACTATTTCTCGGATGTAATTAACGCAAATACTATGTACCAAATCCTATATATGAGAGTGCTTGCGTTACCAATAAGAGATTTTAACCCGCGTTGGGCAGGTGGCGGGGGTGACTTTATGTGTAGGATATGCAACAATTATTGGGAATCATGGTTTCATTCGTTATGCTGTTGCCCGGCCTTAGATCAACAAAGGAGACTACTGATAAAACCTATTTTTCTGGCAGAGGGCGTTCGCTCTTGCGCACAGGCATCTGACTTTTGCTTTAGCTGCAGCTCTCCTGGTGGGCTGGGGAGATGTGCTAAATTTGTGAATATTTTAAACAAATTACTGTTGAATACTAGGGCAAGAGCAGTGCCTCCGAAATAACGTCCGTGTTTATCTAAGTCGCTTTACAGATGTGTATGTACGAGCTCAGCTGGGAGACATTGGACATTTAGGACGGATGGGGCCTGGTGTTAAGGTTTAATTCTTCTTAGACGTAATCCTGGGAGACACGGCTCGCAAAGGTATTGGTAGCTCTAAGTAAGACAGGTTTTGGAGGCTACACACATCTCGTCCTTTAGATTGAATTGCCCCATCGGCCCTCAAGTAAAGGATATAGCATTATTTTAATTGAGCTCAAGAAATTATAATCTAGCCTGGTGTACATTCAGCTGACTCTGTTTTAGGATTACATTATATAGTACATGTCTTTTAGTGTTAATGAGATTATGTTAATCTGACTGATGGAGCTGACCTGTTGGACTGGGTTACAACGAGGCAATTGGTATTATAATAAAGGTACTGTATAGGTTATTTAAAGAATGGAATAATGCGATTACAGCTATTGAGTCCTAGATGATGAAGTGATTCATATTGTTTTATTTTAAAGATTTTATGCCTATTTGTATGGTTTTAATTAACTATACAATAAACGTAATTACTTACTTACTCATGGTAGTAAGATAGAGCAGACCAAGTATGACTTAAGGAGGTGGGATGGTTTAGACACTCCGCATACAGTTTCCACAGTAATATTATTCAGTGGTGTACTTTTTAAAAGAAAAGTACATTAGTACATGAAGATATACCACGCATACACCAGGTACAGTGCACTGCATCTGAAGACTTGGTCTACAACTACCCTTGATGACAGAGGAGGAACACTCTGCCTATTGGAGTTTGCTAGGATCCATGCCTACCCTAAAACTGAAGAGCCTCCCTATAGTCCACTGACGGACCTGGTCTTTTAACAAATATTGTGCCCCAATCTAGGTTCCTTTTTTGCCATGTCTGAAGCCACCGCCTACAGGTAGGTCTGTATTGTTAATGCACAATTCAATAATGTTTTCTTTCGTCGTTCTGCAATTTTCCCATTTGTAGGGTGATGTCCCAGCATAAATTGGCTGGGAAATGCAATGGTAAGGAAACTCTCCCATAATTTTAGGTGGATCTTCCAGAGCAAAGTTAGAATAATCAGGTAGACGTTCCGAACTGCACATATGCACCTTAACAAAAGAATATATTCTTGAAGCAATTTTAACTAATAACTATGCCAGGTACTTTAACATTTTTCTATACGTTGTCAAATATATATGCTGTCATAGCTGTAAAAAACAGATACAATTATCATACTGCACAAATAGGAGCCCAATCAACCCAAATTACAAGAGAGGTAAGATAAAACAGTCTACTCAAATAAATTAATACTTTATTTGTTCATTTGAGTGCCACTAAAGGGTTATGTCTTGTTATTTACTGTACAACTGTAATGTAACATATATCCACTGAACGCTTCCCAAACATACACCATTCCATTTTCTTTAATGCAAGGCACATATTGCAGGATTTTCCAGGTTATCTTTAAAATTTTTAAGAAACTTGGAAGCCAGTTCATCATCGACCACACGCCCATCGCTTGACAGCGTGACTCTCATGAGCTGATGCTGTTGTAGTTTTGGGTTCCCCTCTTCATCTTCTCCCAGCCGGAGTTCAGATCGGGACGTTCCCACAGCCAATATACAAGCCTGCGGCGGATTTATCACGGCAACAAACTCACTGATGCCAAACATTCCCAGATTCGAGATGCTGGGGAGAGACATAAAGAACAGCATTGAATCATTAGAGATGTCAGACTTCTAAACAGGATGGGATGCCTTTGAAACAATTCTGCGGGACCTGCGCATGACTATTTACCATCACTAAATAATGTATGGCATGGACAATTTCTTCATTTATTTTGCATTTAATACCAAGGATGCTTCTTCTTTAGAGTTACTGCCAACATGCACTTGGATTCTTAGTGCCTCTCTTGACTTAGTGGGGCAAGAGTATGGAGGGGAATTTAGCAGTATTATGTAGACATGTTTTAAAGAATGAACGTCTCATGTAGCAGATATTATCACTAAACACTTTGCTTATAAACAAAGCTGGGTCTATACCATGCCAACCCTCCACTCCGATGATCCCCAATACAAGGCACGCTGCCATACAGCCAAGACCAGACAAGCTTAAAATTTTGACAAAAAGATAGTTGCTGGTTAACTAAGGACATATGCATTTCTAGTACCAATTGTAGGGGATGTTTTAGGTGGTGTCAGAACCATTTGGTTGAATCCTTCGTCAGCATTCAGAGGGCAATGGGGCAAGCAGGGGCTACTGGGTCCAACCGTGGGGATTGACTCCTTTTACTTCTCATAGCCTAGGGCCGACCTACTATGGACCCTAAGCAACTGGGCTAAGTATCCCTTCAGCACTTGAATCTCAGTGGTAGCGTGGGTTGAGCAGTCCAGGGCTTCTCGGGGGAGAAGTAGACACAGGAGGGTGAACACAGGCTCATGACTCGCAATACACTCAGCAGTAGCAATAAATGATTGTCCAGTCAAATACTTGCTTTCATGAAAAAAGTAGTATTTATCTACGAACACAAAGTAAACTATGACATTCACAAACAATACACAGACCCCTAAGGTCAAGGCTCTAGTGTTTTATAGGAGGGTCCCTGAGTCACACTCCACTCTCTCTAGCGGTAATGGTTATTCCCCATCACTATAGGTGAGTAAATTGACCCCATTAATAGTCAGAGTCTTAGGAGTCCCACTCAGACTCTTTCTTATAGCCAAACGTGTTACAGCGCTGAAACACTATCTGACTGGCAAGTTCCCCTTTGGCCATCTGCCCCGACGATCAGTCTTACCTGCACCAGCAAGACAGCAGGATCTGAGCGACTGGAGCCTGTGAGTGTGCCCCGTTCGTAGCCGCTGAAGTTGCAGCGGCTACCTCTGGTAAGTATTTCACACACATGGCTTGGGAAGGCTGTGGTCTGGTTTTCTCACGTTCTTCACGTGGCCTTGAAGCGTGGCAGCTTCCAGAGGGTTCTCGATGGTCCTCTGCTGCTATGTTTCTTAAGTTCCTCCCCACTGGTGATAGTGGTTGGTGGGCAATGCTCCTGGTGCTGGTCCTCAGTCACAACCTCAGATCACACTCTTTGCCTGGTCCCAGTGGCCATTTTTGGCATACGGGGTCACCGCTCCTCCTTTGTGCACGGAATATGGCCTGATTGGCACAGCAGCAATCTTCAGAGTGGCTCCACCTGTGATACGGGGCTGCAGACTGGGTACCTGCACACGGACAACGACCCGATCAGTGCAGCATCCGTCTCCTCACACCTGCCTACGGGTATCCATTTGCCAGGATCCCCCACTGAACCTTGCACGCTCCAAAGCTCTTCTCTCCCTCATAGGGCACACTGGCCTTTGGCAAGCTGGCAGGGACTGGTGCCTCAAGGGTAGGTGATCTTGGATTCTCTGGATGATTTGTCTTCGCCCAGCCGGGGGATCTAAAAGGCCTTGGTGCCCAGTCCTGGTTCCATGGAGAAGACTTGCAGAGCATCTCCTCCTCGCACAGTCCAACTGGCTGCTTGACAATTGACAGTTTTGGGGGTTTGAGCTCCCTTTCTCATGCTCCATTTCCAGACACCAAATGTGATTTAGTCTAAGTCTTTGAGGTTTATGTTGAGGTCTGATTCCTTTTAAACTGCCCTCTCCTCTGCCCTGCCCTTCCTCCCACTCCTGCTCGGTCACAGCAGGAGTGACTCCAAATCTGGTAGCCCCACAACACAGGCCAGAGGAGTGACTAGATGGTCACAGCTGGATGTCAGCCAAAGTGATGTGTATCAAAAGGTTACCCAAGGGCTTCAGCCTTATTCTTTAGGATTCTCTTATCATCCCATCTCCTTACTGAGAGGTGCCCAGGCCCCTTCCCAGTGTCCAGTCTCTGAATCAAAGAGCACCCTTTGAAGGATTCTGCAAGCCAGGCCCTCCCTTTCCTCCAGTGTGTCCCACCCAGTTTACAGCAATAAAACATCTGTCTGGGGGGGGATTCCTCTATCGCCTCTCCTCATGTTTCACCATGCAGCCGTGGGTCTCCCAAAATGGAGCCCAGAGTCTTCCATGTATTGTGCCCTTCACAAACGCACATATACCCAGCACATGCATATAGTATACACGAACTGCACAGCACTACATCCGTCATGTATTGTACCATTCACAGGCACACATGTACCCAGCACATGCTTATAATATAGATGCACAACACAGCACTGCATTATCCCTGAATTGTACCACTCACAGGCACACATACACCCAGCACATGTGTACCACACACACACACTGCACAGTACTCCACTCCAACCTGGTGTAGGCCAAAGATGAGTTAAGCACACAGTAGAGGAACTTTAAATGGATGTGCCTGTAGGCCTCACACCAGTGTCACAGATAAAAAGCACCTGTTCACTCCTCCTGATCAGTACACAGTATGCTGCCACTACAGTGCTCATACTGCATAACTCTTGGTGAAGGCGGTAGCCTTCCACCACTAGGAGGGTAGCACTTTGGGCACCCTGCCTGATCCAAAAAGAACACATTCCCTTAGACAGGCCTATGTTATGGCACACATGCATGATCTGTGTTCGCCCATTACAACAAAAATCATCATTCTGAGTCTAGACATCATTCCTACTGGGGCACCTCAGGGCACGGGGGCACGTCCGTTACCATGGAAAGACTTTTCCGATCCAATAAGCAGATATACAACTTTTCCAGAGTATAGTGAGTTGACTCATACTGTTGCAATGGTCAACAGGGAGCCTAGAAATCAGAAGCAGCCCTTACACCCTGTCAGTCCTTCTCTGGCAAGAATCTCTTCCAAAAACTGCAATCAGCATGACCCAGAAAGGGGGATATAATTATGAATTCATGGTTTACTTGAAATAAAATAGCTTTTACCTGAAAGAGCCCCCTTGGTATTCTTCGGGTAACAGTTTCCCATCTCTTGCTTTCTTTGCAAAGGCCTGCAGAAGACAAGTCATCATTTTGTTTAATCCCAAACGTTTTAAGCAATAAGAAAAGCATAACAGAGGGAGGGTACATAATACATAATAACTACTTAGTGGGATCCACGCAGGTGGAATAGTGACTTGCAACATTTACAACAAGATTCAATGACATTAACTTGCATAAATGCTATACGTCCAGGAAACACTGTATCCAATGTGTTAAACAAGGAAGACTGAAGAAAGAAAAGAGGAATAAAGGGACAAACCAGAAAAGAGAAGAAAAAGAAAAGAGAAGAATGTCCTGAGCAGCACGATAGAAAGCAGTCAGAGCAGTAGACCAAGAAAAGCCAACTTGAGTATAGGGGTTATATGGAGTTGGTGTGAAAGTGTGGGAGCAGGATTTTTTTTTTTTTGTGAGGGGGGTGGATTTAGAATTCTGAAGAAATTTGTCTAGAGTGGCACACATATTGCTCATGTTCTTTGGGGGTGTTGACCAAATTGTGACACGATCTGTAAGCACCTCGAATGTAGGTAATCTAAGCCCACCATGTGTGAATCGCAATCAGATTGGCAGATTTCCACTCGACCAAGATGAGGGATTGTTAGCAAGAGGTCCAGGTGGTTCCTATGATCTATGTGAAGCTGGGGGATATGGGAGCATCTAGAGAACCCAAGATAATAGTTGACAAGTCTAGAACAGGGTGTATTTTGAGTATGGAAACCTGGAGGGAACCTTTTTTCCCCAGAGAGGTGTAATGAGCTTATAGGTAAAGAAGTGTTTCAAGTATCTCTATTCATTTCTTTGCAGTTCCAGCAGACATCCGAGTCGACTGGGCCTATTTTAGCAAGTTTAGCCGCATTCCAGCATACCTTGAGTAGGGAGAACTATCTGCATTGGTACAGGTTAGGAATAAACTTGTCCTTTAATATTTTAGACCAGGTTTATTCTGGAAGGAGGTTTGGAGAGGTCTCTATTAATGGTTTTAATGCAGAATCCAATCTGCATTGGATCGAGCGAGAAAGGCGATTTCCCTTTACAAGTATTAATCAATTTATTTTTGAAGCTGCACTGCCAGATGTATTTAGTTTCCTAAATAGCGTCAAAAGGTCTGGATCCTTGAGTATGACAAGTTTACATACTGTGGCTTTAATGTCTAAGAAGCTCTAGAAGTCTATATTGGGAAGAGTGTGTGCAGACTAGAGTTCTATTGTTTATATACTGATTTCCGCTGGACAGAGTCACCTGATCTCACCTCTTTCAGATGGCCTCCCCAGCACGGATGCATCCGTCACAACTGTCAGCTCTTGGAGGCAAATGGCGAGGGGCCTGCCACTGGTCAAGCTGCAGTTCAAGAGCCACCAATGCAGATGTTGTGTAGTCTCTTTCGAAACCTGGATGACATCTAATATGTTTCCTTAATGATTAGACCACTGATTCTTCAGTTTGCACTACGGAGTCCATATATGGCACCTGCTAAAGAAGACAAGCAGGATGCATAAGGCAGCAGGCCAAGAAGCTTCAGAGCTGGGCCCAACAAGATTCAGGACAGAGACTGAAACACTTGGATCATAGCCTGAATATCTGGGACTCGTCGTGACTGAGGAAAAGCCCTGAACTACCATATAAAGGACAGCTCCTATGAAAGAAAGCCTCTGAAAAGGAGTCAGGTGCAACTTCGGCTTGTTGATCAAGAATCCCAAAACTGTTAGGCAGTACGCCGTCATCTTGTCTCTATGACGAACTGACTGGTGAGCGCCAGCAGTTTTTAGGTTGAGCATTCGAGACCTCTTGTATATACTTTAGTATATACTTATATGTGTATGTACTTTGTGGGCTGTGGAGATCAGCCCTAGGACTTGTCTGCTTCCGCTTAGGGACTTTTTTTCTGTTCACCTGCCTGTATTTAACTGTCTTGATAGAAAACGACCAGCAGAGGTCAGTACAATACCAGAATTGCTTTCTGCTGAGGGACTTTCTTTTTTTAATTTTGTCAATTGCCTCTATTTAACTTTCTTGATAGAAAATGACCAGCAGAGGTCAGTAAAATACCAGAATCACTTTAGCATTCTCTAGATTCCAGTCCATAGAAATTGTCTTCCACGACCACCCGTAGACAATAATATTTTTTTCAAAACTTCTATTTTCAGTGATATGATCACCTAAGGCCCTGATTTTATATTAAAAACAGAGCTTTGGACTATATGATTTCCCGGTGAAAGGCAATATTTCTCTCCATGTGTTCCCATACCAGCTGTGTCACAGTTTGTTGCTTACTTTCCCTCCATGTTAAAGAACAGTAGATGTTTCAGCACCCAGGCTAATGTGCTGCATAGCTAAATACATATAAGGTCCCAAAGGCGAGACCGATTCCATTGCTAATGCTTGTTTAAAGGGGGCCTCGAAACGGGTCTCTATCGGGCTCTGTTTTGTGCCCTGGCACAGGCGGTCCTTTTTTTTCCCGGACTGCAGTGACAGCAGGCACATCAATGTGCGCGTGCTCACACTGCTCACTTCTCACTAGTGGAGAAGTTACGGCATGATGTCATGCCAGGTGAGCGCTGTAGGTGAAGGGAAATCCTTTAAAGGGAGTTATTTTCTCTCTGGATTTACCTTCTCTTTTTGAAACTCAGGAGCAGCAATATTGTGGTGTCACCAGGGCGTTAAGTGGAAGCTTATTCAATAATATATACAAGCCATAGTTGCTGCCTATTTATCTTATGCAAGTAACAACCATTGACAAAGGCAATAGTCCTGACTTCTTGTAGGTAGGATGTTACTTGTTGTATCATATATCTATCTGGATGCAATGACAGACACAGCAAAATACAAGTCGGGCGGCACACTATGCTATGCACAGATTCTTAGCTTACGTGTTTTTAAGCCACACCCTTAATTACATTGGCCACGCCCCTTTCAAAGACCCCCCCTCCCCACCCCCGTTTTTTCATCCCACTTAAAGCCCTGATGGAGATTATGTGGTAACAGGGAATCATATGCCACTGGGCAGGCTGGACTGAGTTGTTAAACTTATTTCACGTTGACGTAGTACCGGTTAGGTGTAAATTGACCGCTACAGATAACGACCCTCTCCAACTCTGGGACAATTCACTGGGCCAAACCTCCCGGCCACCCAACCTTATCAATCAAAAGGGTTCCTTTTAAAGATGGCTAGGCCGACATGCTGAGATGTACGCACATTTTATAAAGCGGAGATTGCAGAGGGAAGTCAAGAGAAGGCTTGTTAGGTCTCGCCTACGCAGCGCGCATGCGCTGCATAGGAAAAAAGACCTTTTGCGATCTATTCGGCTTTTCAGCCAAAAACGTGCACGCGTTCCATTGCCTTCAATGGCAACGCGTGCACGTTTGGCGATTCACTTGCGGGAGCGAGCAGCTGGCGCCATATGGTAGCAATTATCGCTCCTGGCGCCGCTCGCTCCCGCAAGTGAATCGCGCAGGCTCCCTCCTCTCCCCCCTCCCCCTGCTGCCGTGCGCGCTTGTTTGTGAAGTATTTACTTGCGCAAGATAGAGGACAAATGGGAAATAACGAGGCAGGAAGCTGTTGCACAACCACCTTCCCCAGCCAGCACACAAGATCTACTGTCTGCCTTTTTTTTTTTTACATACGAGACGACGAGTGTTTAGGTATAGACAAAATCACCTTTGCTTGAGGGCGTGTAAATTATTTTAATTGCAGCTTTCTACCGGCGCGTGCTTTTCCGCCTGTTGCTGCTTCTTTTCTTTCTTTCTTTATGAGTACTTTTCGCGAGCGCTTCTCTTGCTCGCTGCCGTATGCGCCCAGACTGCAATGCTAACCTCCCCCCTTGTTTTTAACAATGGACTCACGGTTTTTGTACACTGGGTTTTGTGGGGTTCTTTTTTCATGGCTTAAAAAGGTAATGTTTAGATGTTTTTTGTTTTTTTAAAGGTGGCGTTTCAATAATTATGGGGCTGGACTTCATTCTGATTGAAAGTTTGTGCGTGATTAAAAAGGTATTCCCGCTCCGATGGAGCGCGCACTCAGCAGTCCCCCCGGGGTACAATCACACACAGGCTTCAGTGCTTCTCGATCATTGCATACTTAGTAGTCCCCCCGGGGCCAAAGCAGGCATTCACTTCTGTGTCTACTGCGAAGGTATAACTTGCACACAACTGCAAAAAAAAAACGGGGCAGTGGCGATAGGAAGGTAAGTTTTTCTATAACTTTAATGTTGTACTTTGTGTTTTGTTTTAACCCAAATGCAGTGGAGCTGAGCTGGGTAGTCACCACATTTGATTTCCAGTGCTATCATGCAGCTTTATTATTGCTATCACCTCATGTGACTAGTCTTTCCAGCGCGCGCACACCACTCATGGGACGCAGTTGTTTAATTTATGTTAGGCTTGTTTTTTCCTACTGTTCATTCCTGGACGGTGATGTCTGCCTTAACGTCACACCCATTGCTTATCTTCGAGCCCATCTCCTCGCCGTTCTCATGCAGAGATGCAGCGATTAAGCCATGAAAGGGCTCAACAGTGGAAGATGCTAAAAGAAAGGACAAACCCAAATTACAGAGGCTTTTTTTCTGCCCTGTGAATTCAAGGGCTTTTGGATGGGCAGTGCAGTACTCTGGGTTACCGGTCGGCATTCCCAGCACAGTCCACGGCACCTGGCCGGGGAAGGGGAGTGCTGAAGCCCTATAAATCCAATGACTATTGTGCGCCTGACCCTCAACCACGTTTACAAGCAATGCACACACTGAGCAGCTGTTCTGGTGCCTTATCCATGTTATCCTTCATCAGTGTGGTCCTCCCAGAATGCACCAGCAGGTCCTCGCACTGCTCTGTAAGATCTCAGAGAGAGCGTGCCAGGTAGGCACAGGGCGAACAAGAAAGAAGCCTTCATGGTGAACAAATCCGCAGCATGTCAGAGGCTAACTGCTGGAGGCAGAGTCCATTACGTGATCACCAGTGGGCTTAACGTCTGCTGCAGCTAGCTGACCTTGACTTCCTCATAGTGGTAACGCTTCCTTTCCAGCACACATCAAGCCAGAGGCTCCAGATTCTGCTTGCGCACTTCATCACTGCAGGTGCTCGTATCCACTCCAAGACGCATGCTGTCACCCCTTTGGCTCAATCAAAAGCTTTGTATGTGAACATTAAAGGAGCTAAAAATTAGTCAAAGAGCTGGCGAGTCATTACAGGGCTCAGATAGTTCGTTTCATGAGGAGAGACTTTGTTGTGTGAGGTGTGCTAGGAGACATCTGTGAGGTATGCTGGGTGGCACCTCAATAGGAGCACTTAGAATCACAGGATTAGTGTTTACACTGGAGTGGGCACGTAGATGCACAGCCGTGTATCTCACCTCGTGCTCCTACACCCATCTGCATGTGAAACTACACACTTGCAGCAACGGGATTGAATGAGTCTCTTGCAAACATACACTATGCAAACACGCTTCCGTCATAGGTCACACTGCACTCACACACTTTCTATCCACCTCTACATTCACCTACCTTTAAAGCTTAAATGTCTGTTCTTCCTCTTTCAAATTCGAGTCACACACGGGTGCAGCAACTAAACTTAATATGTGAACAACTCTGGTCATCATGCAGGACATCGAAACACTTCCCATACAGGCCACATTATAGACACGGTCTTCCACACACTGACGGAGTACTGTGTTCCTCGTCTACAACAGCAGTTTGGCACCTCCTCAGGGGTATGAAGTGCTGAATAACTGCAAATACAAAACTTTAAAGGGGGAAACTGCAGTCCCTCTAATAAATGTGTCATTCAGACACCTTGTTGACTTGAAGTTTGTGAAGTTATTCACGCCATCAGGTGCTTTTCACAACCTTCATTACCATAACTGAGATGAAGGACTCTATACTTAAGAACACATGATTTGGTAGAGATGGGAGTGGGAACTGGCTACTGTATATAGACTGAGACTTAAGGAGGTTAGCAATGGCATAGTAGAGTACAAACCAAGTCTGACAACAGCTTTTGGAAAGGGTCATATGCCTATAGAACTGTGACAGCTGTCCTAGTCTATGGTGTATCCTGTAAAGGTGCAGTATAGGACGAACAATATGAGAGACAGCAGAGGGTGCGACTATCTTATATGTAGGGCCCACATAAAAGAAGGATGTTTGGTAGTAAAACCTTACTAAATTGTGTAATAACAGTGTGCTTCACTCAAAATACACACTGTACAGGCATTTATATAACAAGCATTTGCAAGGCAATAGGTCTCGCATTTGCGAGAGTATGATCTATTGGCATTGTAAATAACAATGCCTTTTATTTATGAGTTGGTTTTGAAAACACAAATAAAAGGCATTGTCATTTTCAATGCCAAGAGCTTAAACTCTTGCAAATGCGAGACCTATTGCATTGCAAATGCTTGTTTTTGTTGGCTGTGACTGCAACGGAATCACTTGGTGGGAAACTGTGCTGCCGGGGTGGCTAACGCGCATGACATCCATGCATTGCAAATTGTTGTTTATCAGAAGCTCTCTATGTGAAAATCATTATAAGATAGGAGTCAGGGTGGGCGGAGCCTTGGCAGCGGTCCCACAAACGCAGACGGAAACACGTATCACTCATACTCGCATGGCCTAACCACGAGGCTGCCGTTCCCACCATACATCATTCACTGACTTCTCTCTTTCGCACCAGTTCATTTCTGCCCTCAGTAGGTCGTTGAAATAACAATATTCTGCATGCGCAATTTAACTTCCACATCAAAATGTATCCCCGCTCCCCTCCGCTGCACACCGCAGACGCTCCGAGACGACAGCCGTTTAATCAGCTCCGCGGCTCCCAATAGCTCCTGCACAGAGCACGAAGGCGCCGTAATTGGCCGCGGAGCTGAAATTGCTCAAGATATTAAAGCAATCATTCACGTGGGGCAGGTCCTGAGAGACCATCATAATTACTGCTGATGTACAAGGCACGTGCGCCTCGGCAGCAGCCATTTGCTGTTCAGCTGATTAGCAAACATGTCGAAACTCCCAGCGAGGCAAGTAGTACTTAAAAATGCATAATTAAATTTACTACAAGTCCTGTGTTTTATAAACTGATTATTTACGTGTTAAAGGTTAGGCGGAAGCCCCAGATTGCTACATCAGCAAACACAAACGTGCATGTGTGTCTCAGGTGAGCTCCATTGAGAAAGAGAAGACATGGAAGGTGGCGCTGGAGCGGGCAATGAGCCCCGCAAGGTGTGTGGATTATCACGAAAAGACATTTTATTTTTTCTACTGCACATCACACAACCTTTTATTTTCCACATCTGAAATTCATCATTGACTTTTTTTTTTGTTAAGCAGGGTTAAGGCAAAACCATGAAGTTGCATTTTATTGACTAGACTTATTTCAAACCTCATTTGATAGGTCAGATCCCCTTAAATATTTTCTTAAAACAGTTTACGTTAATTTTTTTTTTAACCTTTTGTAAACTTTACTCCATGTTTAATTCACCAAAAAAAAGTATACATCACATGAGTCCCGAAGTTCAGCCATTACGAAAATCATTCAGGATGTTCCGTATATTGATAAAACTGAAAACTAACAAGCATTGGCAACGCCAACAGGTCTCACCTATTGAAGAGCTATTGTCTTTATCAATTTCTTTTAGCCATGTTGTACAAAAGCTGTGAAAGTTAATAAAAAACTCACAATGATGCGGCTGGTGCTAACTGCCTGGGACAGTGATCAATGGGGATTATTCTCAGCCTTCGCAAATAAAATAAAAAAGTTTCATTATCTTACTTCTAAGTATAAGTTCACTGTGTTGGGCCCACATGAAGACAACGCCAAAAAAGCTATGCAGAGCAGGAAGCATAACACCGTCTGCATCTTTGTAGCATCTTGAAGTCTGTTACCATGACCTTTGGGAGATTTTGTTTGTTTAATGGTGAGATGGAAGGAGACATGCAATGAAGGGGGGACGGGTTGGAAGGGGATGGGGCAAACAACAAAAAGGAGGAGCAGGGTGGATTGGACAAGCAACAATGCTGGAGGTGGGTGGGGCAGAGCAAGCAACAATGTGGGGGGGTTGGACAAATGGGGTGCAAGTAAAAGAAGTGCCTCTGAAAGTTGCGAGCAGTGGAAGGAAACTGGGCAAGGTAAGCAGTACTTGGGCAATGCCCCAGGGTAGGGACAAACACAAGAAGAGGAAATTAAGCCACTTGCTGACCAATGAGAAGCAAGGAAATCAGAGTTACAATGTAGCCATCCAATGGTAAGCAACATGCGGGCTCTAAGCACTCCTGTAAGTAAAAACAAAAATGTCTAGCAAGCGAAAGCACATGTGCTGTCTCAGGCGAGACAAAGTATAAAGTGTGGGGGAGGTAAGGAAGAGGAAAACTATCAAAGAGGCGAAGGTGCTTGCCAAACATACTGAAGGGAATAAAGTAACCAACATTCCCTCCAAAATATTTAGGGGTGAAGGCAAGTGAATGGTTGAGAAGGGGAGAGATGAGTCTTGCCTGAGGGGCAACAGCCTTTACCCACAGGCAAATATCACACAGGTATTTGCATCTTTACCATGCACTACTTTACCACACAGGTACGTCTCTTTTTTTTTTTTTAAATAACATACTTTTTATGTACATAAAGGGTGGGTACAGTTAAAGGGTGATTTTAGGGTTTGGGGTGGGTAGAGGTAAAGGGAGGTAAGGGTGAATTTCGGGGTTGGGTGGGAAGAGCTAAAGGGAGGTAGGGGTGAAATAGGATTGAAGGGTTGGTAGAGCTACGAGTCAATTTAGGGTTCAGGTGTAGATAGAGGTAAAGGGAGGAAAGTCTGATTTTAGTGCTTAGGGTGGGTACAGGTAAAGGGAGGTAAGGGTGAATTTAGGGGTTAGAAGTGGGTAGAGGTGAAGGAGAAACATATACCTTTTGAAATTACCACGTTGGATGACAGGTAAAACATCCTCCAAACCAGTAGGAGTGGTAAAAGCACTAAAGTGAATGCTGTTGGTGTGAAAATTGTTCCAATAATCCCAATGTGTTTAATGATGTTGCATTAAATGTTGATTATCTGGCCTCATGGCTAGTAGTAAAGATTGGCCTCCTCTTAAACCTACTTCAAATAACTGTATGATAAAAGACATTTTATGAAATACTGTTAAGAGTAGAACAAGCAACCAAAATAAAGTCAAAGATGTATGTGAAGTAACTGTTGTGCAAACTGGGGACAAGAGTCCTGGTAATCCTGTTGCGATTGTGAAGATTTAGAGTGTTGATGTGGAACTGACTTTAGTTTCTACTTCAAGGATACACATCATTTCTTCGAAGAACTTTAAGTATCATTTTTAAACTAAACAAAAATCAGGCCAGTAGATATTTGCCCAGGTAGCAATGATGGGCAAGTCATCAAGATTTTTGGGTTTTCCATGCTTTGATTGAGTTTAAAGATTGTTTCTCAGAGGAAAAAAATGAGAGTGGCACTCAAGAGGGCCAACATTTTGGGATGGCCTCATCAGAAAGACAAGGCATCTATTTTAATCCCAATGCTAATCCACAGGTGTGTGAGAGACAAGTGGTTAAGGAATGTGAAGATTTTCAAAAACTTCATTCTGCAGTATTCACTTCAAAAGTAGGGTGTCTCTGTGGTCATGCCCACACAATTAGACTCAGAAGGATGCTGTACCTGTTGTTGCTAAGGTGAGGAGAATGACTTTGAATGTGCAAGAAGCTGTGAGTGATGAGATGACCAGGTTGTGTGAGGGTGCAGTTATTGAGCCGGTGAACGCTACTTAATGCCTGACTCCTGTTGTAGTTGCTCAAAAATCCAATGGGTAAAGACAATTGTGAGTTGATTTGAGGGAGCTGAATAGGGAGGTTAGAGTAGACAGGTTTTCTTTTCCAAATTTAGTTGAGATGTAACTCTCAGTTTTGGATACCAGGTATTTAACAACCGTAGACCTGCCATCTGCGTATCACCAAATTCGCGTACACAAAGACACACAAAAATTGACAGCTTTCATTATGCCATGGGTACTTTAACATTTCATAAAATACTGTTTGGCCTTGCGTCAGCAGTGTCCAAAGGGTAATGCATAACCTATTAAATGTTTCAATGGTGTGAAGTGTTTCCAAGATGATATGCTGATTTATGGAAGGAACAAAATGGAGCGCATCGAGTGTTAAAGCAATTAGAGCAGGCTGGAATGACATTGAAGGGTGATAAATGCAAATTTGGCAAAGAGGAGATAACGTATCTGGGACATTCCATCTCCAGCAATGCAGTCAAGCACAGAAAAGAGAAAAAGAGCTGATAGACACCATCTGTAAATTATAAGTTCATATGAATAAGGGTAAAGTGTAATCGTCCATGGGAATGGCTGAAAGTTATGGTACATTTGAGCCATTTTTTTCTGGAAAGTAGAGTGCCACGAGTTGTGCAAAAGAATTGTGCAAAAGTCTGGCAGAGTATCTGGCAACGAAGAGCATAGCAAGGCATTTGTAGTAGTTAAAAACAAGCATTTGCAATGCAATAGGTCTTGCATTCAGGCAAGTTTGAGCTATTGCCATTGTAAATGACAATGCCTTTTATTTATGTTTTGGGTTTTAAAACATAAATAAAAGGCATTGTCATTTACAAAACTAATAGCTGAAACTCTCACAAATGCGAGACCTATGGCATTGCAATAAAGGGCCTTCTCGACCGCTTGTTAGATTGTAAATATCAGAGGAAGAGACCGGCCTGCGACGTCTTCAAAGTAGTGCTAAATAGTGCAGTGAAGAAGATGTATAAGTGTTGTAAATTACACAGAGTGTGAAGTGAGAGTTACATATGATCCGAGCCATAAACACTAACCAAGTGCTCCAACACCTTTCGCACTGTGATTACACTGTCGCTGCTCAGGAGGAAGAGCGGGAGGGGCTATTTCCTGCCCTCTCCGTGATTTGAGTGTGCAGTGTGGCATTGCGTAATGTCATTGCTATCTTTGGCCTAATAAACACTCCAGCTGTAGTAGGGCCCTGGCTTCACCTCCTGGTGCAGGGTGGGCTGTGCTTTATGGCACGCATGGAGGGAGGGAGGGATGGTCTCGGCTGCAGCTCCGGCCTCGTACAGTGCCCCTGCTATTACTAGTTTGCCCCTGCTATTACTAGTGAGTGAGAGACGCTGAGGTGGTGGTGGTATTGGTGGGGGTGGTACTGGTGGTGGTAGTGGTACTGGTACTGGTGGTGGTGCTACTGGTATTGGTGGTAGTGGTACTGGTATTGGTGGTGTTATTGATAGTGGCACTGGTGGTATTGGTGGTGGTATTGGTGGTACTGGTACTGGTGGTGGTACTGATACTGGTGGTATTGGTGGTGGTACTGGTGGTGGTGGTACTGGTACTGGTGGTGGTACTGGTACTGGTGGTGGTGGCACTAGTGGTACTGGTGGTATTGGTGGTGGTACTGGTGGTATTGGTGGTGGTACTGGCGGTATTGGTGGTACTGGTGGTGGTACTGGTGGCATCGGTGGTACTGGAAGTGGTACTGGTGGTATCGGTGGTACTGGTAGTGGTACTGATACTGGTGGTATTGGTGGTGGTACTGGTACTGGTGGTGGTACTGGTGGTACTGGTGGTGGTAGTACTGGTGGTGGGGGTAGTGGTGGTGGGACTTGTGGTGGTACTGGTGGTGGTGGTACTGGTGGTACTACTGGTGGTATTGGTACTGGTGGTGGTATTGGTACTGGTGGTGGTACTGGTAGTGGTGGTGGCACTGGTAGTGGTGGTGGTACTGGTACTAGTGGTGGTACTGGTAGTGGTGGTACTGGTAGTGGTGGTACTGATACTGGTGGTGGAGGTATTGGCGGTGGTACTGGTGGTGGTGGTACTGGTGGTATTGGTGGTGGTGGTACTGGTGGTGATACTGGTGGTGGTGGTACTGGTGGTTCTGGTGGTGGTAGTACTGGCGGTGGTGGTACTGGCGGTGGTAGTACTGGTGGTGGTGGTACTGGTGATGGTACTGGTGGTGGTGGTACTGGTGGTACTGGTAGTGGTACTGGTGGTACTGGTAGTGGTACTGGTAGTGGTGGTACTGGTTGTGGTGGTAGTGGTGGTACTGGTTGTGGTGGTGGTGTGGTGGTACTGGTAGTGGTGTTGGTGGTACTGGTAGTGATGGTGGTACTGGTGGTGGTGGTGGTACTGATGGTGGTACTGGTTGGGCTAGTGGTGGTACTGGTAGAGGTATTGGTGGTGGTGGTACTGGTAGTGGTGGAGGTATTGGTGGTGGTGTTGTTGTTAATAAAACAGGCTTTTGAAAGCAACCCGTCAGGTGGCTTTAGTACAGATGACATGTAACACAGATGTGCTGTTGTCAGCTTCAGCCCATTAGCACACAATTATGTGCTACCTGGAATTCACATGACTTAATTCGCTAATCATTTCTAATTCCATTTTACTTGGAGGGGGGTGAGGGTGGGGGAAGGGTGGGGGGAGGGGGTTGAAAAAGACACGAGATAATGCCAGGTTAAAGTGATTGAAAGCATGCGCCAGTGTTAAGGGGCGGCCGTGCTGCTTAAAAAAACACAATCATTTGCAATGCAATAGGTCTCACATTTAAGCAAGTATAAGCTATTGGCATTACAAATGACAATGCCTTTTATATATGTTTTAAAAACGAAACCAAAAATAAAAGGCATTGTTATTTGCAATGACAATAGCTCAAACTCGCCTAAATACGAGACCTATTGCATTGCAAATGCTTGTTGGATTAGTGAGTAGAAACGCTCCCTTTCGGCCCATGCGGCAAAATTAAATAAATAAGCGCGGCCGCTAAAGTGAAAGTGGACCGCGCTGCAAATAAAATAAAAAAATAGTGCTTGCCGACTTATGTAGGAGACCGTGTAACGCCACAAGTAAAAGATCCAGTCCTCATGGGAGGTAACAAATGGCGACAGGGCGGTAACAAGGAGGGACTAACAAGCCTCATTATCAATCGGAAGCCAGCATTTACCAAGGACAATTACACCAGCCAATCAAAAATATGGGCGGAGAGAAGGCGAGGCTTCCACAGCATACTCGACTACTGCATGCCTCGCAGAGCGAGCAGCGCATGCGCGCTGCCGCTAGGCTCGACCTAAAAAGAGTTGGCAAGAGCTCCTGACTTCAGTTCAATTGTTCCTAGTTGCTGAACTGTTTTAGTGGCCGATTCAAGTTGTAAAGGTTTTGGTGCAGTTTTGATTCAGGTTATTGATGGAGTAGAGAGAGTTATCATCTGTGCCTCATGAGTGTTGAAGGGAGCAGAAATGAATTACTCAGGCTTCAAGAAGAAATAAGAAATGGGTTCTGGAGTTGCAAGAATATACTTTCTCAGTAGAATATATATTAGGCTTGAAGAATTGTGCTGCAGATTTTCTCTCTCAGCTTGTATCTGTCTCTTCTACTGATGATGAGCTGATGGGGGAGAATGTTTGGACTGATGAAAAAAGTGGTTCTGATCATGCACAGGGGCATTTTGAAGTTAGGAAGAGGTAAGCAAGGATGGTTTCTAAACCAAGTGCCGTGAGTATCTTAAAGTGAGATGGCCGGGAGAGATTAATGAAAGAAGTTAGGGTTTTTTGGAAAAGTGAAAAAGGATTTGGCAGAAAAGGATGGAATTTTGTTGAGGGTGTACAAGGCTTGCTGTCTCAATTTCTCCCAGAGTTAGGTTTATCTTGTTGGTCCATGAAGGACATATGGGTGTTGTTGCATTCAAACAGTGGCTAAGAGAAGTGTTTAGTGGCTGGGACTTGACGGTGGAAAGTATCATCTGGAAGCGGTCAGAGTTTGTTGATAGGTCTACAAAGCTTATGTTCCTCCTATGATATACCGGACTCTTCCCAATGGGCATTGGGAGTAGATAGAAGTGGATATTTTTGGCCCACTCAAGGAAGAGGCATCTACAAATTTTCGTCTGATGGCTATAGATATGTTCTCCAGATGGCAAAAGATTGTTTATGTTGTTGATACAGCCTTCAGTATTGTGATTAGGTTTTTTGAAGGTTTATTTAGATGTGAAGGATTTCTTAAAGTCATTGTCAACTGACAATGATGTACTACTGTGTTCTCAGGAAATGACGGAGTTATTGAAGTGTTGTGGCATATACCACAAAAAATGTTCTTTATATCATCCTGCAACAAATGAGATGGTAGAGCGCTTTCATATGACTACCAAAGAATGTACACAGCTGGCCAAGATCAATAATTTGGACTGAGAAAAAAAGTACTCTAGGAACGCTTTTTCGGCTGATCATTTATCTCCACGTGTGACCACTGGAAAAACATCATTTGAATTATTTTGTGGACGCATTCCTCATTCCAAACTGCCATCAGCCTAGATGAAATGGCAGAAAGGTTGGTTGGTGTTTCTGTGGAAGTTGTTTAGCGAAAGAATAAAGTTGAGAAAGCTGTGAAGAGGAACTTTGTGTTTGAAGATAAGGAGGCTGTTCGGAAGACAACTGTGGTGGTTGGCGATTTGATCGGGATTCATGCTCCAGTGGGAGCAAGAGACTGGCACAAGCATAGATGAGAAAACTGTTTAATAATGCGGTCATATCGAAAGATGGATGAATATGGAATCTAAGCAGAACAGTCCTGTATAAATGTTGTGATGTGTGTGAGGTGAGAGGTCTTAAGGGTGTTTTTCAAGGAATAAATGTGATCAAGGAACAGAAAGAGGTCATGTAGGCGAGTTGTGTGATGGTCAAAGATGTGTATGCAGAAAACTATTTCATTTGAAAGATTATGCTGTCTCAGATAAATGTAATCTGTTTTTTTCAAACGGTTTCTTCCATTTTATTAGGTCTTTATTGAAGCTTTGTTTTCTTATTTCACTGTTTTTACAGTTATATTAATGTTTAAGGGGGAGATTATATGGGATCTGCACTCTGTACGGTGGGACATTCTCTATTTGTTTTGTTTGAAGAGGAAAATTTGTGGTCTTTAGTCCTCTTACCTTATCAGTACTTTTCCATGGATATTCTGGAATGTTATTGGGAGGCTGATGTCTAATGTTAAGATACTGCTTGCTGTTTGTAGGTGAGGTCCAAAACATCTCCTGTGTACTTCCTCCTTGCTACAAGTATGTTTTGGACTACATATTGCTCATGTGGCTGTTACGATGGGAAGAAGCAGAGGGAGAGTATAACAGGTGGGATGCACTGTGGAAAGCCTTGGAGACCTTCTGGAGTGAAGACTTGAGTCCTGTCAACCACGAACGGAAGCTTCTTACAAGGAGAATAAGCATAGAAAACAAAATCTTCAGACTTATGAGAAATACATTCAGGAGGGGGTATTCAGCTGGTGGTCATACAAAACGAGGTTGTAGGCCCTGGAACTTGAAGAACACATGGCGAACTGATGGTGTATTAGTGCTGGTCTTCCATGGACGGCTGTGGGGTTGGCTAAAAGAAAATTTTGGACGTGGAGTATAATTATTTCCTTAACTTTTTTTTTTCTTTTAGACCAAGGTATTTTTGATTTGTTCTATTTTTTTTTTAAGTCATTAGTTTTAGTAGCTTGAGCTGACCCTTCGATGTTATTTTGCTCCGTCGTTAAAGAGGGCAAAGCAATCTAACCTTGAATCTGGGATACATGGAGCCGGGTATGGAAAAGTAGTATGCAGATATGAAAGCTGGGGGATTGCTTCGTGCCAAGTGAGATCAATCGCTACCAGGGGAGAGGCACTTCTGATGAGATACAGAAATTAACCAGTGCATGAGTGAGCACTACAGACTGCTCACCTGAGTTATTTCTAAACTTCTTCAGACCCAGGCAAATGAACGAGACAAAATCCTGAATTTTTCCAGTAGACCTTTGTTCCACCATATGGCTCAAGGAGTTATACTTGTTTCTCGCCCACAGTGGAACAGATATTTTCAATGCATTTATCAGTCGGGATGTACTGTCTGAACCCAAGAAACCTACACTACCCACCCTTCCAGCTAAGGGTATATATATACTGCAGAATCCATGGCACTGGAGATTTTCATACCCTCTTCAAACTAGCCGCACCCCAGAGGCTTCTATAAAAGGCAAATGAGCAGACACCTCCAAGAGTATTTATTTCAAAGCACAGGCTAGGGGAGCAAGGAGTGCTTGTGCCAATGCAGGGGAATGTCATTACCATAGATGAGGCCACCATCGCATACTGACACTCCACAACCTATCACACCACAGCCTACGATACTCAAGAGTGGATACAAATCTTACTGTTAAAAAACAACTGTCAGTAGCATTATAGTATACTTTGATGTACTCAAACTTTCAAATGAGGTCCTCAAAATGTCAGTATTCAAATACTGTGTTTTAAAGTCCCCAAAACATCACTAATCAACGCTCTACTTGCTGGCCCTATATTTCCAAAATACCCTTCTCTACTTTTATGGAAAGCAAGAGACACATCCACATGGTTGCAAACAGCTTCAACTTAACATCTGAAGTAAAAAGTGACCTCATCCGGCAAAGCTTTTTTGGGTTATCGTGTATAGCCCGAAGAACAACTTAATAGTTAACAGTTTCTGGAAGAAGAGCAAAGAAATGTAACATAATCATTATATTTCTTCAAAAAAACTTGAGATTACAATAGAGTCCACATTAGTCACCGCTGCAAACTTCTGAAAGATTGCGTCCAAGATAAAATGATGTTATCAATATATCAAATCCAGTGGGATGCAGTTAATCTGGACCATATGTTAAAAATAAACTAAAGAATCTTCAAAGTATTTCGTTACGTTTTTTACTCCAAAATGTCCACGCCAAGCCGCCGTGTTTCTACGGATTACACAACTAGCCTTGAGACTTTTTTCACATTTCAAGAAGAAGCAGCACGTGCTCTGCATAGCCATAGACCCATCGTTAATGTCATTCATAGCATGAACAGGCCCCAAACAGGTAGTGAGCCACGATCAAAGCTACAGTTGTTGGAAACCGTCCATTCACCTCATACCACGAGCATTGGAAGATGTGAGAGTCCGTCTCCCTACATAATGAACTCATTCTTGGAAAGGTTTTTAAGTTTCATAGATCTTTCTGTGAGGAATCAATCATTATAAAAACATATTAGTTTAAATCAATAATGTTATTCAATAAGGATTTGTGAGAACAATAATAGCACAAACAGTATTTTTATGAGTAACTACAGTTTAGCCTAACCAAGTTTTATTAGACAGAAATTATTTAAACAAACAATTTTGTGAGTGTCTTTCAGGACAAAAAGGAAAGAGTGAGTAAACCCCAGGTGTGAAACCAAACCAAAACCGAAAAATCAAAATGGGGAAAGGTGAGGTAAGAAATAAACATATAAAACATATATGGTGTATTGGTTGATTCATATCAAAAGACATCAGTTTATATTCAGTACATTTTAGGATACAGGGAATTAATCATTGTATCACAATTTATTAAAAGTTGTCTGTCTTTGTAAATGTGTCGACAGCATTTTCGACCCTTGGCAGGATAAAAGGGTTATTTTAAACAAAAGGAACCAGGAGCTTTTGGATAGGTCCAGCACATGTGCTCCCTTACTTGATAGCTTGAGTATAAGAGTGTGCAGTTCCTTAGATGAAAAGATAGTCTGTAAGGTCAGTGGAATGCGCTCCAATAGGAGCAAGTGCCCTCACGCACCCCGAGAGGGGTCATGCTTCATCATCTAGGCTTGCTCCTCGTTGAGCCGACGCTGCAATGCCAGACGGGCACCCGCTAAGGGGCTCTTTGCTGGAGATCTTTTTGATTAGCCGTCTCATGAGTGTGGGTGTGTGGGGTGTAGAAAGTAGCGTGGTGAAAAGCGAGATTAAAATAGGTTTAGTGATGCTGGATGTAGATACATTTTACTAGTGGAGCTCATTAACCTAATTAACACCAATAATGCTTGTGTGGGATGCAATGGTCCTAAAGAGCAGTCGTGATTAATATCTAAAGAGTGTGGTCAACATGTTTCTTGCCTCCTTTAGCCCCAAAGGGGTCTGTTGGCAATTCGTCAGGACCGTACAATAATTTCCTACACTACAGCGTGCCTGATTCTTCAATATATCTTAATAAGTCAAGTAATCAGTCGCAATCTGAGCAAACAAGGTCAGATTCTACCTTGTTCATCAAACTGACCCGTTTATGATTCAATTACGGTCATACGGGAGCAAAACAGAGCGCTCCGCTCACTCGCAGACTGGTTTGTGGAGTGGCGTGCGCCTGCCTCCCTACCCCTAGTATTATTGGTTTTAATTAGGTTAGTGAGCTCCACTAGTAAAACTTATCTACATCCAGCATCACTAAACCTATTTTAATCTCACTTTTCACCACACTACTTTCTACACCCCACACACCCGCACTTATCGGGCGGCTAATCAAAAGATCTCGGGCAAAGATCCCATTCGCGGGTGCCTGACCCTTCGGTCCGACGAGGATCAAGCCCAGATGATGAAGCAGGACACCTCTCGGGGTGCGTGAGGGCACTTGCTCCTATTGGAGCGCATTCCACTGACCTTACAGACTATCTTTTCTGACTGACCTTACAGACTATCTTTTCGTCTAAGGAACTGCACACTGTTATACTTAGGATAAAAGGGTCTCATCAGGACTGAAATTGCCTGGAGTTGGCTGGGATTGTAGAAACACAGATCAACATGGTAGGAACCACTAAGGATTATCAACCGAAAGCAATCCTGGTGGGTGAGATTACATCTAATATAGGCTCCTAGGGAGTCCGCTTATTAGTTCCTTATAAGAATTTTGGAGCAGCTGTACTAGGCTCTCTTCAACACACACAAGGTCTTGTAGCTAAAAAAGGCACAACCACTGGGATGGGCGAACTTCACTATGATAGTCCCTAGTAGGACAATTAGTGTTCCTATTGAGACCGCCTCGCAGTGCTCTACGAGGCTGCTCCCCTGTTGGATATACTGTATATCCAACAGGGGAGCAGTCTCGTAGAGAACCGCGAGCCAATCCCAGTGGTTGTTCTTTTTCCATCTACAAGAGCCCGGGGTACAACAGGCTTGACACCACCAGCCCACCCAGCCACCTGGGCAATCTTTGAGACCCATGCCTATGGCAGCCCAGTTACTGAGGGATCACAGGTTCTTAGATCAAAGCCATGGAGCACTGGAGGTTATTTTGGTGTCTCCGTACCGGGGGTAACAATCATGTATGTCAGGTGAGGAGGTACAGTGAGCTCAAAATGTCTACAGGGGCAAGAGGATCCATGCAGACCATGAGGGTGGGCTCCTATCAAACTAATTTAGAGCCCTGCAGAGCCTTGTTTCTGAACTCATTTTCATGCTCCAAGTCAATGCAGTAGTCAAAGATACCAGTCTCCAAGCTCCCTGTTCTCAAAATCCACCCAATTCTCCAAACACTGAGTGGAGCAAAAAAATCCTTCTCATAGCACAATTGGACAACTGCAACATCACCTGCACAGCCCTACTCGAGAAGTTCATCACTAGTTTTAAAAGACTGGAAATCAGGCAGACCGTGCCAAAATCACCACACAACTGACCACATACTACCCACCCAAAGGTTCATTGGCTGAAGAGTTCCTTCCCTCTCAAGAGACTGACCTGGCTGTTACTATGAGCAGGCGAGAGCAAACACGAGCCCTATTCTTTTGTCTTTTATGGGCTCTGAGGAGGAAGGCCTTTCTACTTAGTGGGGGCTTCTCTTCAGGACTGGGTTACTCCCAGCCTGCAGTAGGGTTTCTGAAGAGGGTGAACCCGTAGTGAAGCACCTACCACAGTACCCCTTTCCTCAGCCTGCTTCCAGACGCTCCGCCTGCTTCGAAAGACATTAAGATGGATCTCCACAGAATCCAGAGAGATGGTTACCCAAGTACTCATCACCAGCAGACTCTACTACGGTAAAGCACGCTACGCCGGCGTCACCCAGAAACAGCTCAAGAAACTACAGAATGTCCAAAACGCCGAAGCCAGACTGATCCTTGACATCCCCTGCCGCAGTCATTTCACGCAACACCTCCGACAACTCCACTGGCTCCCAGTTAACCAGAGAATCACCTTCAAGCTCCTCACTAATGCCTACAAAGCGCTCCAAGACGAAGGACCAGCATACCTGAACCACCGCCTTGCATTCCATGTACCACCAGACAACTCTGTTCCGCCCAACTCGCCCTAGCCTACGTCCCCAGGATCCACAAGACCAGAACCGGTGGACGTTCATTCTCCTACCTCGCCGCCAAGGCCCAGAACACCCTGCCCCTCCACCTCAGGCAATCCGCGTCGCTGACCCAATTCAAGAAGGACCTCAAGACCTGGTCCTTCGAATGATCCTACACCCAGAGGAACCATGAGAATCACCCCTCCCCCCACCAGCGCCTTGAAATCCTCACGGGTGAGTAGCCATGCTTTACAAGCCACTGATTGATTGACTGATTGATCACTGACTGGTCTTAGTCCACTTCCTGCCTGCATGCCCAATGCTTGGTGATCCTGATCGTCCAGCCTGCCTCCAGCTGCTGCACAGACAGTAGAAGTTTCTTTAAACCATGTGTGACTAAGAGCTGGGTGACCTATTGACTATTTTTGAAACTGTTTCCACCTACACTCACCTCTTTTAAATGCTAGTTTTATTTATTGAGGATAACTTCTTTTATATTGGTTCTACACAGGACACCAGGTTATCTGTAGAGTTTGGCATGAATGTAATGACTTTTCTCAAGAGTTCTTCCTCTTCCTCTAGAGACTTCATTCAAATAGATGCGGTTTATGGTTGATTCAATCCAGTTCCTACCTCACCATCACTCATGGAGCTTGTCCAAGGCTCAGAACGGTCCTCTGCTATGGCAGCACCTTTTACTACGGCAGTGGACTAGCTGTTCTTGCCCTACACCCGCTAACTATCCCCTACTAGTCTTCTGTGGTGCTGCAAATTCCATCCTCTTATCAAACTTCAGGTTCTGCACCCCACGTTCAGCACTGTTTTGTGAGTATTGCACATACACAACAACATGAATAAAACTAGGTCATGGACCTCTGGACAATTCTACTGTGGCTAATCTTTGTAGCAAGCTCCTTACTGGCTACCAGTCCACAGAAGGCCTTTATCTAACACTGCTCTCTCTTTGTAGGTAGAACAAGAGATTGTAGGGCGGATTCATCTGCAGGAGTTTTGCTTACTGCCTTACTCTGCATTAGGTTCCAATTATGGCACCAGACGTAGGGGGGTAGGTGTTCTCTTCTCGCTTGCAGAATAGAAACTGCAGAAAGTTAGTCAAACTGCCTGCTTCTCCACCCTCTCAAGTTAATCTGTGCCACTGCCGGGTGAGGTACAGTTTCTAATTTAGTTACACCATAGGGTAGGGTCCCCACTCTCACATCTCCACAGGAAGCACCTTTATTTTGCACAAAGTTATGGTGATCTGAACTTAGAATACTAAGTCTTATCCTGGTTCGTCTCCTGCCACATACTGGTTCACCCAGGAGCACAAGCCCTCGGCGTCATTTGAAATCAATGCTAATGTAATGAGAGGGGCGTATGCTATTCACCTAGTGACAGAGCACTGAGGACTGAGTAGGTAGCATCACCTTCTGCATGGTGAGCATTCTGGAGGGGGGAAGCACGCGCTTCCACACATACTACTGGGGTGGCTGCAACAACTACAAGAGCCTTTCTCATCACCCATAAAGTATGGACCATCTATCTTCATGCTGGTGCTTTAACTCTTAACCTTGTGCACTCACTTGAACAGTTATAAGAAATCCCTTTACACTAGTGTTTTCCAGGGTTTTATCTGTCGACGCAAGAGACTAACGATGCTGTAAACAGATGGACTTCAAGCACCAGAATGCACCGGGGCCACAAAAGTGAGCAATATTTGATCATTTAATGAGAAAGGTTCGTGCTTGCGGGAGTGCTGCCGCAACACCCAGTAATGTGCAGCAAAGGTTTTGCTTCACTGCAAGAAATTGGGGCAGGGTTTTGGTTGTCTCATGGTTTGTGCATAGACCCTCCCCACCTCATTTATCAACTTCTATAGCTGCTGTCTGTCCCTTCTAACTGTGGCCTTCTCTAGGGAAGGGTGCAATTATGTACAACATACAAATATAGCCGCCCCGGACTGTAAATAGAACACTGCATCTCATTAATGGCCACAGAGGCATTGATTTATGTCTTACAGGCTCTACAACTGCTGCTATTTTTCAATCTAATATCCTGTGCATTTGCAACAGCAAAGTGTGTTTCGACAAAATCAAACACAATCTGGGCATGCGGAGGCAATTAAGTGCACACAACTGTGAGGCGGAGGGCGGCAGCAGCACTGGGGATCGTACCTCCCTTGTAAGTACACAGTGTAGCTTCCTCTCCTGGGGGGCCACAGGAGGATCCCTGGGGTGCTGAGATATGACGCAAAGCAAGTGCCCCCCACGGCAGCCTGACATACTCGGAAGGCTCGTTATAAGATCTGCTGTCCTGCTGAACACCATGCTAGAAACTAAGGTTTGTTGGGGAATTTACAATTCATTGACGCTTTAGGAAAAATAAAAAACAACAGAAAGGAACGAGAGGCTTTGCTTGCTGAGGTGGTGAAATAGGATAATAAGTTTTTTTATGGCAGTCCGGGCACAAGAGTGGTTGCCTCGGCCATGGCTTGGGAACCTGGACTCTTCAGAAGCAGGCCCTGGCAGAAGATGGCGAGTCCTCCCTAGCCTGAGAAGCCTACAGATTAGCCATAATATGCCACAGGACAGTCCTTTGGGGAATCTGCACCCCCTCCCCCCCTCCCCCAAAGGTCTATGCCACCCTGGACATGCTTGTTGGCAGGCATTTTTGCCAATGAGGCGAGTGAAAAGTCTATAGCCATGCAGAAGTGTAGAAGGCGCCGTTCGCCGTATGATAGCTCAGAGGTAACTGATTGCTTCTTAAAAATGGGGGATAAATGCATGTATGAATCGACAATGACGACTCATTCTTTCATCCTTCCAAAGCTGATAAAATGCCATTCCATAGTGGGTAATAGTTATCAATTACAAATAAAGTATTATTCTTCTGCTGGGTGATGGGGTCTTCTGGGATTCGCCGTATTAGCAAGAGGTGGGTGAGCAGCAAACGATCGACGACGCAGGATTGGGCTCACAAGCAGCGATGGTGCCCTAACTCAACAAGCCTTGGCAAATCCAAAAGGTCTTGTCTATGAAAAAGCTATGGGTTTTGCCAAAATGTTTTAGCCATGTTGTACACCACCGTGGCTGCTGTTCAGCATGGCTAAAATTAGTTGGGTAAAGGAAAGTGTTGTGTAGTGGAGTGGAGTGTTGTGGAGTGGAGTTGAGTGGTGTGGACTAGAGTTGAGTGTCGTGGAGTAGAGTTGAGTGGCGTAGAGTTTTGTGGAATGTCATGGAGGGAGTAGAGCAGTGGTTCCCAAACTTTTTTGACCCCCGGCTCCCTTGAGCTATTGACTGTTGACCGTGGCTCCCTATTATGTTACTTTTTGGCAAGTGGGGGGATGTAAGCACAGCCTCAGGGGTACTTTCATTTTTCTCCCTGAAAATAATTGGGATGAAGCCGATGAAGGTATTAAAATCATGGAGTCTGTGAAAGTGTGTCAATGGTAGGCTATGATGTGCGTGACAGGTCGCGGTAAGACCTTTTAGGTAGTACTTGCATGTAGTCATTTGACTCACAAATGAGTTTTGAAGAACTATTGCTTTTACACCAGACTTTGCATGTATGTGTTCATGCGTGTGTGGTGCGCTGTCACTAACGTATGTTGAACTATGCAACAAACTGCATTGTTTGCAAAGATGGGGGAAATATGGCATCCCGGCTGAATAGTGTGCTGGTGCAGGTTGTATGATGAGGCATGTGAAATTCTGGAAGAATGGAATGTAGTGGTGGCAATAACAAAAGGGATCCAATTGGAGGTGCCATGCAAATCCTACAGATAAATATGAAAGTCCAGACTTTACTAGTGTGGCTTTCTTGGGTACTAGTAAGACTGCCAGCACGAGCACTGATACTAGAACCACAGCTAGGAACGACAATATTGCCGAAAAACTATCCACAGCCTTGCTACCCCCTTCTCACACTTTGAGGCCATTAGATGAGCTAGCCACAATTAAATAAGTCTCTTATGCTGCTTTCCAGAGTAGCATGTGAAAACAGACTGTAGGAGTAGCACATGGAAACAGACCACAGAAACAAACTTTACAAAAGCATATTGCAAAACAGACTACCAAAAT
The DNA here is from genome assembly GCA_963921515.1 of Calotriton arnoldi. NCBI lineage: Eukaryota > Metazoa > Chordata > Amphibia > Caudata > Salamandridae > Calotriton > Calotriton arnoldi. Next base: position 1,386,386 of record CAWUFW010003659.1, read on the forward strand.
CTCCATATTATGTTAACATCTCCCACAAAAATGAATCCTTGCCCCTCAAATGCATGTTGATTTTTCAGAGAAGCCGGTTTACGTACGGCCCAGATTTTGGCAGAATTTATTTCAAAGACTCTGCAAAAGATATTTGAACAGATTACATTTTCACATGGGGAAAACACTGGTCTTTGCAGCCGTGCCTCACTATGGAAAGGTTGGTGTCCTTAAAATAGGTTTGTGGAACATTCAGCATGCTGCGTGGAAGCGGGGGCCCAACTAAACATCTGTTTATCTATTGAGGAATGCATGCAAGCACATACATAAGAGTATGTGACATCTGAACACAAAAGCAGGAAAAAGCACAAAGCATCAGCGTTTTTAATGGTTTGTGCTTGTGTTATTTAATTGCCGAAACTTCATAGAATTCTCAGCTCACAAAAATACAGGTCAAGAGTGCACTGCTGTACACTGAAGGCTTCCGGTTCCCGATCTGTGTGCTTGGTGCATGGCGCCCCTGGCTACTTTTCATGGCGCACTGGGGTGCCACGGCGCACAGATTGGGAACCACTGGAGTAGAGTGTCAGAGTGAAGAAGAGTTGAGTGGCGTGGATTAGAGTGTCAGAATAGAGTAAAGTGGAGTGGCGTAGAGTGTTGTGGAGTGCTGTAGAGCAGAGCCTAGTGGCATAGGGGCTTTTGAGTGGAGTAGATTGTTATTAGAGTAGAGTGGCATACAGCGGTGCAGATTGCCAGAGTGGAGGGGCACAGATTAGAGTAGTGTAGTAGAGTGGAGTTGCATAGAGTGGAGTAGAGTGTTGTAGAGTAGAGTGGCATAGAGTGTCAGAGTGGAGTGGCGTACAGTGGAGTATAATAGTGTGTTGTAGAATACAGTGGAGTAAAGTAGCATAGAGGGCGTTGCACAGAGCGTCATAAAGTAGTGGTGCAGAGTGGAGTAGAGTGTTGTAGAGTGGAGTGGCACAGAGTGGAGTGTTGTAGAGGGGCCTAGAGTGAAGTGGTATAAAGTACAGTGGTACACAGTAGTTTGGAGTAGAGTGCACTGGTCGTGAGTAAAGGGGTGTAGAGTGCAATGACAAAAGTAGAGTGGCATAGAGTAGTGCAGAGTAGAGTTTAGTGGCGTAGAGTGCAGTGGCGTAGAGTAGATTGTTTCAGAGTACAGTGAAGTAGAGTGGAGTGGTTCCGGGTAGAAAAAAGAGGGGTTCTGGGGAGAGTGGTGTGCAAAGGTGTAGAGCAGAGTGGCATAGATTAGACTGGTGCAGAGTAGAGTGCAGTGGCATACAGTGCACTGGCATACAGTGCACTAGCGCGGAGTAGAGTGGTGCAGAGTAGAGTGCAGCGGCATACAGTAGAGGGACGCAGAGCTGAATAGAGTGCAGTGACGTAGAGCGCAATGGTGTAGAGTGGCATAGTATACAGTGGCGTAGAGTGCAGTGGTGTATACTGTTGCAGAGTATAGTGGAGTAGAGTGCAGTGGCGCAGAGTAGTTGGCTTAGATGGCATTGTTGCAGAGAGCAGTGGTTTAGAGTAGTGCAGAAGCGTAGAGTGACGTAGAGTAGCACAGCATAAAGTGCAGTGGCATTGAATGGAGTAGTGTAGAGTGGAGTTGCATAGAGTGCTGTGGTATAGAGCAGAGTGGCATAGAGTGCAGTGTTGCTGAGTAGACAGAAAGTGCAGTGGTGTATAGTAGAGTGGCGTAGAGTGCACTGGCATGGAGTGCAGTGGCGTGGACTGCAGTGTCAGAGTGGTGCAGAGTAGAGTGACACAGAGCAGTGGCATAGAGTACAGTGGTGCAGAGTAAAAGAGAATGGTGTACAGTGTAGTGGTGTAGAGTACAATGGCGTAGAGTGCAGTAGCGTAAAGTGTTGCAGAGTAGATTAAAGTGGTGTATAGTGCACTGGCTTTGAGTAAAGTGGGGCAGAGTGCATTGGCATGGGGCGGCGCAAAGTGGAGTGGTGTGGTGAGGCGCAGAGTGGTGTAGTGAGGCGCAGAGTGGTGCGGCGGGCACACAGTGGTGGAGCGCAGAGTGGAGTGGTGCACGGGAGAGTAGAGTGGCGTAGAGTAGATTACAGTGGCATACAGTGGAGTGGTACAGAGACGAGTGCATTGGCAGAGAGTGGAGTGGCACATAGTGGACTGGTGTACAGTGCAGTGGTGAAAAGTGCAGTGGTGCATGGAGTACTGTGGGATAGAGTGCATTGGCATAGAGTAGAATAGTGTAGAGTAGATGGGAACAGAGTGAAGTGGAGTGGTGCAGAGTAGAGTGCAGTGTCGCAATATGGAGTGGTGCAGAGTGGAGTATGCATGGTGTGGTAGCGCACTGCCGTTACAGACAACACAACTTCAATTGAAATGACCATTACATTTGCACAGACATGCAGTATTACTGATAAAACTATACAGCACACATATGATAATGTGTAGAAATGGCATCACCTACTGTATTGATTTGTTTTGATCATATTAAAGTATTTCTTTCAATCAAACTTCAAAATTACCAAAATATGTGCTACATTTGTGCTTTTCTAATTCTGATATATTCTAAAATAGCTGCACAGTTCATTTACAGACATTTACATTTTGTTGTGTGGTAGAAAAAATAACATTGTACAGCTTTCCTTAAGCACACCTTCAGTAGCCAGCATAATTGTCAAATAAATATTCTTACTTTGAAGTCAGAGAAAGAAAAGTAAACACCAACGTCCTTGGAAGACAGAGCTGACATTTGACCGCTGTCTTTAAATGCACAGGAAATGTAACAAGATAACAAGATTTAAAGGCCTGCCTACAGAAATCGAGCACTGGTGGAAGAATACAGTAAATAGGCTTTGGGCAATGGAGGGACGAACTTAAGCTAGACAGCCTAAAAAAATATAGCTACTTAATAGAAAACAAGCAAATGTGAGTCATAAACCACAAAGCCAATGGTAAGCAATAGGCAGAATGCATTCCCAGGGAAGCTTTCTGAATGTCCCCAAGATGTCATTAGCAAACCAGACAGCTGCGCTGTCTGGTAGGCTTCGACCTAAAAAGGAAAAACAAGAGCAGACGCTCCTGCGCCATTACTCTCTTTAGGTCTCGCCTACGCAGTGCGCATGCACTGCATAGGAGGGCCTTTAGCCGTCGCTCTGCTCATTTTCAAGCACACACTCGTGCTTGTGGCGGCATCCACCTTGCGGGAGCGAGCAGCGGCGCGCCACAAGCACGAGTGCAGTGCTTGAAAATGAGCAGACTGCTCTCCCAAGCGCGCGCACGCACCACTCCCGGGCTTGTCTCTCTCGCGCGCGCGCGCTCTCTCCCTCTTTGTCACCATTTACCAGGCATTTTCATCTGTGAAACTTTGGTAGGTTTGACATGCCAAAATTGATCAAGGGGAAAATCTGAAGGTGTGACCTTAATCACCAGTGATACTGCAGCAACAGTTGTACTTATGAACACTTCTCAAATAGGTCTTTGATAGTAATTTACCAAGGCGGTCGAAACTGAGGCACTAATATTTTGTTTCTTTGATTCACTGCATGCATGTTGTATGCAGTAAGGCCATGGTATCTAAAGCTTGCTTTCTTTGGATAATGTCTTTCTTTTATATCTATTTTGGCCCTATAACTCCACTTTTCTCTCTTCTTAAGAGCCCTACTTCCAAACATGTATTCCCTTTTTACATCTCTCCACATCGTATAGCCTTTTTTTTCATCTTCAACCAATTTGTAGCCTCACCTTACTCTGACCTTTCATCTCTGTATTCTCTCTGCTCAGCCAACTTTACTTCTAAAACTGAATTATTACATTCACCGTTTTCTACTAGAAGAGCCTGGGGGGTGGCTAAATTGAACTGGAGGTCAGAAAGAAGGTCATTATGGCCAATAGAGGCTGGTTGCTGTGGGAGTGGCTGGGGTGTAGGAGATAGATTAGTATCAGTTTGACGCAAAGAATATTTTACTGTGTAGAGTCATGCAGCTGAGTATGTCGACTTTTGCAAGTGCAAATCAGCCTCAGAAAACAAAATTGTATCAACTACATGAGGTGTCCCTCGTTCTTGTTCTGCATGCCCAAAACTAACAAAATGTTGGCCAAATGTAGGTAGAGGAACGATGACTTCAGTATTTGTTTTTCCTTCAAACATTTGCCAAACTTCAGAAAAGAATGAACTCTAAGGTCGCCATGGCTTCCCTAAGGGTTTCATTACACCTTGTCTTTTTTAATGAAAACTGTGCATACCTTAGCTTTTCGAATTTACACAACTTTAAAAACTCACTTTGCGCCATAGAAACTCAGACAGCAAGTACAGATCTGCTTTTTAACTACGAGATAATAAGCATTGGCATAGCCAATAGGTCTCGCCTTTGGGACCTTATAAGTGTTTAGTTATCCAGCACAATATCCTTGGTGCAATAACATCAAGTGTTGCATGGCTGGGGGGGCGTGGTCTGCAGCCCAAGATGGCGGTCGCTTAAGCGACGAGCTCCGGGCCGGGGCACTTAATCCGGGACATTATCCTGTACTCCCTACCTTGCCAGATGATACTTCCAGCGTCGGAGCGCTGGGAAAGCAGGCGGGCTGACTCGACGCTGCATTCCGGAGCTCTGGGACCCCGGCAGTGAGGACTTTCAGGCGGCGGCGAGTTCTGGCCTCCCCAGGGGCCTGCTCCGAGACTGAAGCCTCGGACTGCCCTGATTGCTGGCTGAGCGGCAGGCGCCGGCCCTCGGCCGCGACTGGAACTTTGGCACCCGGCCCCGGGGCCTGCACGCCCATTTCTCGGGGTCATTGCCACCTGGCCCAACTGGAACACAGACTGGTGTGCATCGGGCTGCTGCAACTGCGGGAGGTACTTGGGGCGCACCGGTGAGTGGGTGCTGGGTGGGGCCCCCGCAGCTCCTGGGACTATTTCGAGCCACGCTTCGGTGGCGAGTCCCCGACTGTACCGGCGCTGCCCTGGGTGAGGCCCCCGCGGCTCCAGGGTTTATTTCGCGCCACGCTTCGGTGGCGAATCCCCGGCTGTACCGGCGCTACCCTGCTGGGATGTGAGTCGGTGGGGGGCGCTGGGGACGGAATGCAGCCTGTGACTCCCTGATCCTTCCCGGACACCGAGGTGAACTCCATTGGTGAGCGCGGGGCCTGTGCGCAGTGCCCTCCTCCCCTCTACGGCCCGCGGAGCTGGTGGCCCTTGAGATCCCCGGGCAATATTGTTGACCGGCTGTGCCCGGGATACCGGGACGGACTGCGAGTCCCTGCTGCCCCCCCCCGGCCTGCTAGCTGGGGCGGTGCGGCTCCTTGCCATTAGAGGGGCCCCTTCGCGCCACATTTCGGTGGCGGCTCCTTGGTTGGTCCTGGGGGGACCTATGCTGTACCTGGGCTGACACCTGATCGGATCGGAGGTCCGGCTGCGACTGGGAGTCCGCCTTGAAGTGGAGGCTGGGGGAGCGCTGGGCTGAACAGTGGACTGCTGGGGCATTGCGCCGAGAGGGCCGCATGTGGATCTCCTGACACCCTTCACTCCGGTTACAGTCCAGTGCATAATAGGGGCCCACTGCTACATCCGCTGTCGGCTGCCCTGGCCTGCCTGGGCGCCCCCCACCCCCTCCCTGGGATAATTGAGACTGAGCGGACCGGCACTCCCAGCGTTGCCTTGGGGTCGTACTGCGGATCAGTGGTGGGAGTTGGGTGCCTGGCTGGGCTCCTCTCAGGCTGCCCCCCCTGACGCTGCCTGCAGCGGGGCTCTGCCACTTGAACGCGGTGGCTGGGGGCATATAGTCCTGTTGCGCAACGCCGCCGACCATGGGCAAAGGAAAGCCTAGAGCGTCTACGAGGTCGGGAAGAACTGGTTCTCTTTCTCCGCCTTCGGGCCATTCTTCCACCCGGTCCCATCATGCAGAAGGTCCTGCTGGTACCAAGGCTCCAGTGGATAAACTTGACATGATCTTGCAGGAAATCCGTGATTCTCGCTCTGTGATGGAAGCGCAACTGGGCATGATCTCAGTAGATCTCAATCTGTTGAAGGACGATCATAAGAAGCTCGCTGAGAAAGTTAAAATGGCTGAGCAGAAGGTGGAAAGCATGGTACCTCAAGTGCAAGCCCATGAGGAGCAACTCAATCATATGCGCCACCAGCTCGACTCCCTCCAGGCCCGAGCTGATGACGCGGAAGGCCGGGCACGCCGGAATAACCTCCGAATAGTAGGGCTGCCGGAGGGAACGGAGGGATCCACACCCACGGAGTACATAGAGCACTGGCTAAAGACTAGCGTGGCCCCGATCGGATTGTCTGCGCACTTCACGGTTGAGCGGGCACACCGGGTCCCTACACGTCGACCACCACCAGGTGCCAACCCGCGTCCAATCTTGGCCAGGATTTTGAATTTTCGGGATCACCTATTGCAGGCGGCACGGGACCATGGACCGCTGCAGATTGACAATGCGAAGATCTCAATATTTCCCGACTACACCCTGGCGGTCCAGCGCAAAAGGTTTTCCTTTATGGAGGTGAAGGCGCAGGCCCGGGCAGCGGGTCTGTTGTTTGCCTTATTGTTCCCAGCAAAATTAAAAATCCTCTATAATCAACGCTCCCTGTTTTTTGACACTCCGGACAGTGCTTGGGACTGGCTGGACAAGACGTTCCCCGCTGTTCATCCTATGAGGCGCATGGACTCCTCGCTGCCAAAGACACAGCGCCCCCCATGAAGGCGAAAGAGGGGGCTTCTCACTCAAAGTTCGATCTCCAGTCCCCTGGTCCGTCAACAAATGATAGAGGGAAGGCAAAGGGCGATCCATACAGCCTCGTCCTTCCGTACCACCCGCCCGTCAATCAGCACCAGTCCGTCCGAAGGGGCTAATACAGACACTGATTCTGAAGGCAGCGTTGCACTGTTTCCTTCTGTGACCACACAACTTAGTAATGATCCTTTGGCGTCAGCTGGTTCGCAGTTGTGTGACCCATAGCCTTGTATGTCTTCCTTGGTCTGCTGTGGGATCTCTGTCTGGCGCGTCATGCTGTAGTTCTAATTATGCTTATTTGCCTACCCAGGAGTGTGTTCTGGCATATGCATGTTGTGCGGCAGGTAGGGACTGTATAGTAGGTTCCCTGGCCCGGACCGCGTTCTGGGCGTTTTCATGCATTAATTCACTGCTTTAGTGTGGATGCTGATAGTGTTAGCGGCCTTCCCCCATAGGCGTTAGCATTGGTTGAATGTGAAGCATGTTAATTTGGTTTCTACGGTTTGGTCGAACGAAGTTTGGACGTTGGACCCAGTATTGGGACATTGTTGAGTTATGTGTATTTATGCTGTATGGTCTGGGGGTCGTGGGTAGGTGGGTGTGGGGTGGTGGGCGGGGAAGGGACCCGGGGGGGTTTTTAGCTACCTTTTGATGATGTCTGCTGATACTTCTTACACTTTTGTCTCATGGAATGTCCGGGGTATGGGGTCTATTGCTAAACGGCATAGAATTGCTGCACAATTGATTCGTTGTAAAGCACAGATAATATGCTTTCAAGAGACACACTTGGTTCCCTCCGAGACTCTGAAACTGCATAGGAGATGGCGGGGTCAATTTTACGCAACCGCATATTCGGCCTTTTCTAGGGGAGCTGCAATCTGGATCCGGGCAGGGATCCCTTTTTCACTTACCGAGAGCAAAATTGACGATCAGGGCCGGTTTGTTCTACTACTGGGAGCGTTGAATGGTAGACAGGTAGTGCTGGGGTCCCTGTACGCTCCAAATATTGATCAGGAGGCATTTTTAACACGAGTCTCCCGAGCACTTGCTGATTGGTCCCATTTCCCATGGCTGTTAGGCGGTGATTTAAACGCGGTGTTTGACCTATGTCTGGACCGTTCCCATCCTCCCTTACTTAACACTACGGCGAGGGCACAGGCCGAGGCCTTAACACATTGGGTACAAGGCTGGAATTTAGTGGATGTATGGAGGGCTTTACATGTGAATATGAGAGAATATTCCTTCTACTCTTACCCCCACAAACTACATACACGTTTGGATTACTTTCTATGCTCCCCCGAATTGTCCTCTTCAGTCTCCCAATGTGAGTATCTGGGTAAGACTATATCTGACCATAATTCCATAGAGCTATCGTTGAGATGGAGCCGCTCCCCTGCTCCTATTCCAACGTGGAGAATGCAGCCGATGCAATTGGAAGACCAGGTGTATCGGGCCGCATTGGCTACGGCTATAGATGGGTATTTCGTGGAGAATGAGGGTACAGCTTCTTCCAGGTCTATAGAGTGGGAGGCCTTCAAGGTGACAGTGCGCGGGGTGGCCATGGGGACTTTGACGGGATCTCGGAGGGAAACGATTAGGGACCTAACAGACTTGGAGGGGGACTTGCAGGCCTTGGAGATAGCGGCTCAGGGGAGCGCTGACGGAGTAGAGCCACTACAGTCCGCCAGGATTCGCTATGCTGAATTGCTGGAACGTTTACGCATAATAGATTTTAATGCATACACACTGCGCACCCATTCCGAGGCGGATAGGGCGGGCACATTACTGACCAGACTGATACGCCCCACGGCGAGTCATACTCCCATTTTAGCAATAAATACGATTCACACCACGTTGGTTACTTCTCAGGGTGAGATCAATGCTGCGTTTCAGGAATATTATGCTCGTTTATATACCGCACCCCCCTTGGATGTCTCGACTCCTATACTCTTCTTCCTGTCCACGGTCCAACTCTCTAAAGTTTCGGATGCAACTGCTAAGGACTTGGCAGCTCCGATTACTGTAGCAGAGATTCGGGTGGCGTTGAAGGCATTGGCTCGTAACAAAACGCCTGGCTCCGACGGTCTCTCTGTGGAGTTTTATTCTACCTTCGCTGATAAGCTGCTCCCTAGGTTGTTGCAATTATACTCTTCCTCGTTGGAAGACGGTGTTCTGCCCCCCACCGCTAGGGAGGCGATAGTCACGTCACTATTGAAACCTGATAAGGAACCGACTGACCTGCTATCTTATAGACCTCTTTCGATTCTTAATACAGAATACAAGATACTCAGCAAGGTATTAGCATCGCGACTACTTCCACTTCTTCCCCAATTGATCCATACGGATCAATGCAGATTTATAACTCAACGCAGCACTTCTTTGAGTATCCGCCGTCTTCATGCCCTAATGCATGCGGCGTCAGAAACTTCGCCTCTTGCTGGATGCTTGTCCTTAGACGTGCGACAAGCCTTTGACACCTTAAGCTGGCCCTATATGCTAGCAGTCCTGGCTAAATTCGGCTTCCCCCAATCATATTGTAAATGGATTAAACTCTTATATACTAATCCCACAGCGCGAGCAAAGACGGGAATGACCATCTTTTCCTCTTACACTATTTCCCGGGGTACGCGCCAGGGGTGCCCCCTATACCCTTTGCTCTTTGTGTTGGCCCTTGAACCTCTTGCGCAATATTTGCGCCAGGTCATGGTCCCTTATGGCATCCCTTTGCGGGGGGTGATACACTCGATATCACTCTACGCTGATGATATGTTGTTATATTTCCGAGACTTAGATGCCAATAAACGCACGATAGCAGCTGTCTTTTCTAATTTCGGGGAAATTTCTGGTTTGTGTCTTAATGCCTCTAAATCAGTCGCCTTCTCTTTCTATAATACTTATACTTCTCCCGTCTTACAATTTGGTCAGATGCAATTCAGAGTCGAACCAGTCACTTTAAAATATTTAGGGATTAACATATATAGATCTAACGCCGATACGATAGATGGTAATGTGGTGCGCACCATTAACTCATTACGCTCCCAGATCTCCTTCTGGAATACGTTGCCGTTGACGGTGGCGGGCCGCTTGGCGGTGTCGAAGATGGTTATGTTGCCCCGCCTCCTCTATTACTTTGTGAACCTACCGGTAGTCCTTCCGGCCTGGATTTTTAGAACACTTGACACACTGTTGACATCCTTGATATGGGGGACGGGCAGACACAGATTGGCGTTGGCAAAGTTACAACTTCCTAGTGCTGCGGGGGGTATGCGGGCGCCGGATTTCAGGACGTACTGTATAGTGGGACAATTACAGTGGATGGCGTACTGATTGGCGGGTAAGAATCTCTTTGAAATTGGTCAATCCCCGGACTTTTTAAAACGGGGAACCCTTCAATCACAACTATGCCCGGGCGGTCAGAAACTGCGCGATCCTCCTTATTTGCTGCATGTTGCATTACATTATTGAAAACAAGCTCATAAATTGGCAAGAGTGCCAATTCCCTTTTGCTCCGAACATCCCAATCTGTGGGCTGCCCACTAGGCGTGGGATAATCTCGATGAACCGAATAGGTGGATGGCCGCGAGGGGGGGGTGGGATCCGTTGGGGACCTCTTCTTAGACGGCCACATGATGCCACATGAGGAGTTTGTACGTACTTATTCGGTGCCTGGAACCCTGTTTCTCACACATGCGGCTATCCTATGCTATATTCGGAGTTTCTGGCTCATAGAACAGAGAGAACCTCCAACTTTTCAGTTGCTGAAAGCATTACACATAATGGGGCACGGACGCCACCTGGTGCGCTGGCTATATCGAGGCTTGAGGGACCATTTACACATCCCATTATTACATCTTAGGCAGAAGTGGGACACGATCTTAGGACGGGAACTGGATGACAGAGAATGGGCCCAAATGTTAGAGCACCCACGGCGAGTCTCACGTAATTGTCGCCTAAAAACGATCCAATTATTCATCTTGCATAAGGCGTACCTCGCCCCGGCAACGATACGAAAGATGTTTCCAACTGCGGCCTCGGTATGTCCACGGTGTAAGGCGCCCGAAGCTACTTTTATTCATATGCTATGGTATTGTCCAGTGCTGCAGGGGTTTTGGTCAGAGGTGGCCCGGGGTCTGGTAGTACTGACAGAACACACACCATGGGACACAATTGAGGCCTGTCTCCTGGGGCTCTTCCCCCTCCCTCGGAAGGCGAAATTGCTATGCCGATTCGCAGGTTTGGCTTTGATACTAGCCAAACGTATGATCACACAGCGCTGGAAGTCTAACTCAGCGCCTCGTGCAGGCACTTGGCACGACGAGGTGGTCAGGTGGGCGATTGCAGAGCGGGAGGCTTTACAGCGAGAGGAGTATAGGGGGCTGCGAAAACGACCAATTTCTCTGGAGTTGGCGCACTTGGTGGAATTGTTTGAGGCTTCCGGGGGGAATGAGTTGGAGGACTCACAGATTGCAGTGCTCGGAAGTGGTGCTAATGCCTGATTGCCAATGGCACAAGGCCGATGCTCATTTTTTCCTAGTGCCTCCCCTGCCTTTCCCTTCTCTTCTACGCTGCCCCTTTTGCCCTTCGCTGTTCTCCCCCTCTTCATTGGGGGCCCCCTTCCCCCTGCCTCCCCCTCTCTTTCCCTCCCCCGTGCCCCCTTCCCCGAAGGTAGCAGACCTGACAGGCGCCAGATGCAGGAACATCGGCTCAGTGTTTTGTCACAGTAGCAGCAAATGGGTTAATTGTTTAGTTTGAGTGTTGTGGGGGGTGGGATTTCATGGGTGGGAGTTTAACGGAATACTGCGATTAGTCGATTATCCCTAGGTTTTTATTTGGGGTACGAGTATACAGTTAGTACATTAATACTGCTCAAAATGTTGCACTCTCTGTGGTGTGGTTCTATTCATTGTATGTAAGGCTCCGGGACAGGTGCAGGAATAATGCTGCCTAGTCACTGAACATGTAACTGAAATGTTTGATATCGACTGTGTACACATGTATATTCTCTGCAGTATTTGATAAAAAAAATTTAAAAAAAAAGTGTTGCATGGCTAAACACTTATAAGGTCCCAAAGGCGAGACCTATTGGCTATGCCAATGCTTGTTTTAAAGATGATTCAGTGCACATAGATGAAGGTGCTACTTCTTCCTTTAGCATTCAGAGGTCTCAGCTGACGTTTTTACATCGCCCGAGTCACTCACGCCGTACCATTCACATACAAAATGTTACTGACATCTGCCACGCGCAAGCCCCTTGAACTCAACGACTTTAGACCCCCTAGGATCTAGGTTTCTATACTATGAAGAGTCCACCAAAATGTGTGTTGAGGTTATCTTCAAGGAACGGTTCACTGCCTTGTGACATATTATTTGAAAGAAGACATGTTTGTGATCCCTTCTGAGGTTGGGGTCTGTTGTGCAGCAGGAACACAAATGTTTTAACTATATGTAACTGAGTACAGATATTTAACAGAGGATGGGTTTTCTTCCAGACTAAATAATTACCTTTATATCTTGTTTGCTGGTTCTGTAAATTATTGTAAATGGGAAACCAGCTAACATACACTTACTAGGCTTTCAAGAATGTTCTAGAGGCAGGTTTGGGAAGGGCTTTGACAGACAAGTTCCTGCCTATCTGACAGCAAGTTTGCCTATCTGACAGCCAGGCTGTGGACTGCTTTACCTGTGGCTTTGAGAAGCTGCCCATCTGAAATGGTCTTCAGGTAAAAGATTAAAACGCTTCTCTTCGGCTCTGTAATAACCTCCTCCTGAGCTGGTTTCTGCCCTGGAACTCAGTGGGCACTCTTACCGTTAGCGCCAGGACACTCTATAAAATGCATTGTATGGTATCCAGAGGAGCTTGACTTGAGGTTTGTGCTGAATGCTGTATCTACAAGATTCCATGTTAAAATGGGTACTAAGGTTCTTCTTGTTTATGGCAATTAAGAGTTGTCCACTTGCCTTGTAAATTCACTGGCATTCATCAAGATGCTGGCCATGGAGGTAGCTGCACCAGGATACAGCAAAGCCAACCTGCTCGGTTTCCAATCCAGGGGAGTATTCTGCACTAGTCAACAATGGAGATAGATCCATTGGCAATGCTGTAAACCGGAGAGACTATGGAGGAGAGATCTGGCCAGAATGAATATGTGACCGAGGAAATGCAAGAGGATGAACTGGATTCTGAGCAAAGGACTGAGTGTAGCACAAAAGAAGATGGAGCAAACAGTGACGAAGAAGGGCAACAGCGAGAAAGCCAATTAACAAATTAAACATTTACTTGATATTATTTTTGTATTGCTAGCTGAAAAGCCCTTTAAATAACGTACAAGACAAAAAAATGTACACAGGTTTCTCTCTCTGTAAAACGGGAACATATTGTGAATTATTTTTCATCATCTGTATCTTGCCTTCTCATAAAATATAACTTTTCAAAGGTTGTCGACCGTTGACAAAAGTGAATGTTTTCAGTGTCTACTGTGAAGTTGTTTTCACCATGATAAGTGCAGAAATAACGATGCAATAGGAATGATGTGCAGGGAAGAGAATTCATTCAATGTATTTTAAAGTTATTTTACTTTAGGCGAAAATGATTATATGAATAAGGAGTGCGTGTAGTCCTATTCATAGTGCAATTTTTTTTCTTTTTTCCCTAGCGCCTTGAGACCCTCACGGGTAAGTAGTGCGCTTTACAAATTCTGTGATTGATTGATTGATTGACTAATGATACATATGTATGGACGGAAAGGAAAATAAATGTATTTCATTTGATGTAAAATCTTGTTTCCTAAATCTGTTGCCAACAGAATGTTATGTATTTTAAAATCGAACAATATTTGTCTATCTAACGTGTATTGATCAGGGGGGGCGTGGCTTGCAGCCCAAGTTGGTGGTCGCTTAAGCGACGTGCTCCGTGCCGGGGCAGCTAATCAGTGCATAATCCGACATTCCCTGCTACATCCGAATACTGGCAGAGACACAGGGAATAACTGCCCACAGGCGGAATGCTGAATCGGACAATCCGAGTGGCCGAGATGACCGGGAGACCGAGTCTCGAGTTGTGATGGATTCCGGTGAGGCATTGGGCCTAAGAAGTGGGAGGGGCCTATAACGCAGCGGTCTATCCTGGGGCTTGGTCAGGCCGGAGGAGCTTGGAGGCAGCTGGTGCACAAACGCAAGACCCCGGACCTGGGCCCAGCAGCCGGAGCCTGTGCTTGTCACCTGAAGACACTCCGATGTACTCGGCTGGGATTTGTATCGCCTGGTGTGACCTGGGGCGACCCTGGCACTGCAGTACAATCGTGGGGTGTATTAATTGGGCAGTGTAGACGGGCTGTTTGCCATCTGCGTGGCCGTCTCTCCCCCCCCTCGGTTTGCCTCGCATAATCCACCAGCAGCGGTAATCTCTCCGAGGGGTGTCGATCGGACCACCAACCCGGCAGAGTCTATCCGTATTGCTTTGTCACCCCTCCCCCCCGACAGTGAACGCTACTCCCGGGTAGCGATTTCGAATCTGTTGTTACCGTGTGGGGCCCCAGGAACTGTGTCTGGAGCGAGGACCTGCCGGGGGCACTTTATCGTGGACCAGGTTGATCGTGCCCCAGATCGGCCTGCGCTGCCCCTGGAGAAGCTGTGTAGCCAGCGGAGGCCCAAAATAATTGATACGGTGATACCGCGGAGGTCCCCGAGGCCGCCTCTCTTTTCCTGCTTGCCCCTCCTGGTGAACATAAGGCTGCAGGTCAGTGGGGGCCCTCCGTCGGTGATCGCTGACTGAGCTGGGAGCCCTTATTGAGACGGGCGCCCTGGCGAAGCCATAGCGTGGTGCATCACATCCCCTCATGTTAGACCCTGGAACCTATGTGGGGCCGGCTGGGGAGGTCCACAGAGGATCGCAACGATTGTGCCCCGGCTGGGATATTTCCTATGCAGCAGAGGCGCATAGTGCTACTATCTCCAGAAGGTGAAAATTCCGTGGTGCAGCCACCAGTTCGTTTCTTTCTTTCCACCTGAACCCCCCCTTCCCTGCCTGTGTTGGAGTTCCTTATGAAGGACAGCTTTACAGCAACACCTGGGCTCCGGCATATATACCCTCATCTCCGCGGACTGTGAGTACCTTTATTTTGCATCGGATTTACTATCTGAGACTGGACGGGACGCATGACAAGTCCCGGCTGAGACCCAGGGTGGTACTATCCGAGGAGGAGGCCGATTGGGGCACTGGGCGGTGTGGGACCAGAGGCATGGTCGAGTATAGGCGGGATCCGCTTGTAGAAGGTTCAGAGCGATGCTCTTGTGGCAAGACAACGGATTTGAAAGACGCATATAACCGAGGTGACGCCCGTAAGAAAGTACGGAAGCTGGGCATTGAAAATTTGAAACAACTGTACCGCCCTCCCCAGTGGCTAGTGCAGGGCGAAGTGACATCATTGAGGCATGAAACAATAGGGACACCCCTGCTACATGTAGCTAGCGTTGGACATTGGTGGGCTCTTGCAATGATCCACATCACCGTGAGCTCAATTACAAATTATAAATTTGGACTGAGGCGCTGATTCCTTATCGTTGTCTTACAACAGAGGCCCTGCCCTCACTTGGACAAAAGCTGAGCAAAGAGTAGACGTGGAGATTGGATTAAGCCATCATATAATCAAGTACCTCTCAATAATCCAGCTCCTTCGTAATCATGGGCAGAGGAAAGCCGAGGGCAGCCTCCAGATCCGTGAGGGCTGGGTCGCACTCACCGCACTCATCCGAACGTTCACATCGGGCCGAGGAGGGGGCTGTCGCCAATCACCCAGTAGATAAACTGGACATGATCCTGAAAGAGATACGAGACTCGCGATCCGTGACTGAAATCAATTGGGCACGATCTCAGTGGAACTCAACTTGCTCAAGGACGATCATAGAAAATTAGCCGACAAAGTTAAGTTCATAGAACAAACTTTAGAAACGATAGTACCACAGGTGAAAACTCACGAGAAACAATTAAGTCAAATGCGCCAGCAAATCGCATCTCTACAGGCTCGTGCGGATGATGCAGAAGGCCGGGCTCGGCGTAATAACCTTAGAATCGTCGGCCTCCCGGAAGGATCAGAGGGCCCTAACCCGACAACCTACATAGAGGACTGTTTGAAAACTAGTGTGGCCCCTGAGGGTCTATCCTCGCGTTTTACTGTCGAACGAGCCCACCGAGTCCCCACACGTCGTCCAATACCTGGTGCAAATCCCCGCCCAATGTTGGCCAGGATACTGAACTACAGAGATCAAGACCATTTATTGCAGGCGGCAAGAGACAGTGGCCCTCTACAGGTGGATAACGCTAGAGTCTCGATATTCCCCGACTACACACTAGCTGTGCAGCGTAAACGCTTTTCATTCATGGAAGTAAAAGCTCGGGTTCGAGCAGCGGGCCTCACATTTGCATTGCTTTTTCCAGCAAAATTAAAAATCATATGACTACGTTCTTTATTTTTCCACACGCCGGACAGTGCTTGGGATTGGCTGGACAGGAACTTCCCAGATACATTGCCTGCCAGACGTCTAGAATCAACGCAGCCAAGTCACAACGAGCCCCCCGGAGACGCAGGAGGGGTCTCCTCACACAGAGTAAAGGCTCCAGTCCTCCGCCTCGTCAGCAGGTGATGGAAGGTAGGCAGGAGGCCCTCTGATCCACCACGGCCCTCGTTGCCACTCGTCCACCTATTAGCACAAGTCCTTCCGACGAGGTAAATTCGGACTCGGACAGAAGTGTTGCACTGTTCCCATCGGAATCCACGCAGCTCAGCAATGATCCCTTAGGGTGACATGATTGTGTATAACATAGAACATTGTCTCCGAACAGTTAGACTGCGATGTGCAGGCCTTACACGTAGGCCATAACACTGACCCCACAGTCAGGTTAGCCAGTATTTACATTACAATGTAATATGGATATAATGTTTTGAACAAACGAAAGGGATGGATTGGTAAGTCCCCTGGCCTGGCCTGTTCTGGGCATTCCCACTCATTGATTACTGTTTGAGTTTCGAATGGTATACGCAGCCTCCCCCGCAGGCGACAGCAACTGTTTAAAGTGTATTATGTTGACTTTTCTTACACAGTTTGGTCGAGCGAAGTTAGATCGTTGGACCCAGTATTGGGATAAAGTATTGTTTGTATTATTGCCGCACTGTCCGATGTTGGGGTGGGTTCTGGGGGGGGCGGGAAGTGGGTTGGGGAGGTTTTTATAAATGTGCCCTGATGATGTCGATTGCCAAATCTTATACTATCATATCCTGGAATGTCCGGGGAATAGGAATGATTCACAAACGGCATAGAATAGCCGCACAACTCCACCGTTGTAACGCCCAAATAGTGTAGCTCCAGGAGACACATCTACTACCATCAGAAACTATGAAGTTACAAAGGCGCTGGAGGGGTCAATTTTATGCAACAGCTTATTCCGCCTTCTCTAGGGGGGCTGCAATTTGGATACAGGCGGGAATTCCCTTCTCCCTCAGTGAGAGTAAAATAGATGAACAAGGAAGATATGGGTTTATCCGGGGGGCATTGGATGGTAAACAAGTGGTGTTGGGTTCCATTTATGCTCCAAATGTGGACCAAGATGCTTTTTTACCACGGGTGTCCCGGGCGCTCTCGGACTTGTCTCAATACCCATGGATATTAGGTGGGGACTTGAATGTAGTGTTTGATGTGTACCTAGACCGCTCTCATCCTCCCTTGTTGAATACTAACGCTCACTCACAAGCTACAGCTTTGACCAGATGGGTGCAGGGTTGGAATTTATTCGATATCTGGAGGTCCCTGCATGTTAACATGCGGGAATATTCCTTTTATTCCCACCCGCACAAGTTACATACCCGCTTAGACCACTTCCTTTGTACACCAGATTTATCCTCGAACATTAAGCAGTGTACTTATCTGGGCAAGACCATTTCGGATCATAATCCCATAAAGTTCATGCTAAATTGGGGTCGTTCCCCTGCGCCTATCCCAACATGGTGATTGTAGCCTCTACATTTAGAAGATCGGGTATTCCGGGCCACATTGGCTACAGCTATATCCACATATTCTGAAGAAAATGAGGGCACGACCAGATCCTTAGAATGGGAGGCTTTTAAAGTAACAATACGGGGAGTCTCCATGGGGTCCTTGGTGGGATTCAGGAGGGAGACAGTTGGAGACATAACAGAGCTAGAGGATATTTTGCAGGCAAAAGAGGTGGCGGCTCAAGTAAGCGCAGACGGGGCAGAAAACCTACAGGAGGCCAGGATAAAGTATGCGGAATTGTTAGAACGTTTAAGGACGATCAACTTGAACGCATACACACTTCACACGCACGCTGAAGCTGATAGAGCTAGCACATTGTTAGCACGATTGATAAAACCCCAAACGAACTCCACTCCCATACTGGCGATAAATAATGCCCAGCGCACATTGATCACTTCCCAGGCTGAAATAAATAAAACCTTTCAGGAACACTACACAAGTCTGTACACTGCCCCCTCCCTAGACATGACAGAAGCAACTACTTGTTTCCTTGAGGATGTTGAACTATCCACTATCTCAGATTCAAACGTCGAGGAGTTGGCCGCTCCGATCACTGCAGCATAGATCCGTGCGGCTATAAAGGCATTAGTCCGTAATAAGACACCGGGCTCGGATGGGCTCCCTATTGAATTTTATTCAACTTTTGCAGCAACATTAATTCCCAAATTACTACAACTTTACACCACCTCACTTACTGAAGGCTCGCTGCCACCTACTACTAGATAAGCATTAGTCACATCCCTGCTGAAACCTGATAAGGCCCCGACTGAACTTACGTCCTATAGGCCCCTATCAATCCTTAATACAGATTACAAAATACTTAGTAAAATCTTGGCATCTAGATTACTCCCCTTACTTCCCAAGTTAATACATAAGGATCAATGTGGGTTTATACCCAAACACAGCACCTCACTAAATATTCGCCGGCTGCATGCCCTGATGCATACAGCTTCGGCATCAGCACCGTTAGCTGGTTGTTTATCACTAGATATACGCCAAGCTATTGATACCCTGAGTTGGCCTTAGATGCTGGCCGTGTTGGCCAAATTTCGACTACCCCCTGAATACTGCAATTGGGTAAAATTGCTATACACCAACCCTACAGCCTGTGTCAATACTGGGACAACTATCTCGCCTGCATATCAAATATATCGTGGAACACGCCAAGGATGCCCCCTGTCGCCCTTATTGTTTGTACTAGCATTAGAGCCCCTAGCACAACACCTGCGGCATATTATGGTCCCGTACGGTATTCCAATAAATGAGACAATTCATTCTGTATCACTCTACGCAGATGATATGCTGCTATATTTTAACGATTTGAACATAGATATGCACGCGATAGCTGCTGTGTTTTCACGGTTCGGGGAATTATCCGAATTATATCTAAACGCCTCAAAATCGGTGGCGTATTCCTTTTGTGATACTTATAATAGACCATATTTGCAATTTGGCCAATAGCAGTTCAAATTGGAACCCACAACTTTCAAATATCTAGGGATACACATCTACAGGACCAGTGCGTACACTATAGATGGGAATATCGTTAGAACTATTAATTCGCTCCGTTCCCAGATCTCGTTTTGGAATACTTTACCATTGACAGTGGCGGGCCGTTTGGCTGTGTCTAAAACTGTCATGCTGGCCAGACTCTTATCACTTTGTGAACCTCCCTGTTGTTTTCCCGGCATGGATTTTTAAAACGTTAGATACATTGTTATCATTTTTACTTTGGGGAACGGGCAGGCACAGGCTAGCGTTGGCCAAGATGCAGCTTCCGAGTACCGCGGGCGGTATGGGGGCTCCTGATTTTAAGGCATATTGCATAGTTGGGCAACTGCAATGGCTAGCATATTGGTTGGCGGGCCATAACTTATTTGAAATAGAATATTCTCCTGACCGTTTGAGGCGCGGAACTCTGCAAGCTCTGTTATGTCCTGGTGTTGAAAGGATGCGAGATCCCCCCTTTCTCCTGCAGAGAGCAATTCATCACTGGAAACAGGCACAAAAATATGCAAAAATACCTTTCCCATATGCCCCGAATATCCCACTCTGTGGCCTACCCACCAGACGTGGAATATTATCAATGACTCGGCTAAGGAGTTGGGCACAAGCCGGTACAGAGACGGTCGGTGACCTATTCTTAGACGGTAACCTGATGCGCCATAATGTATTTGTGCGTACTAATGCAGAAACCTTATTCCTCACGCATGCAGCAATTACGCAATTCATTCGGAAATATTGGTTGGTGGATCAGAAAGAACGACCCACCTTTCAATTGTTGAAGACCATTCGCATAATGGGGCATGGATGCCACCTTGTTAAGTGGCTATACCGAGGGGTGCGGGAACATCTGAATACTCCACTACTACCTCTTCGGCAAAAATGGGAGACGGTACTAGTAAGGGAATTGGAGGATAGAGAATGGGCCTTAGTGTTGGAACACCCTAGGCGGGTCTCCCGCAATTTCCGACTGAAAACAATACAGCTTTTAATATTACACAGGGCTTACCTCACCCCGATGGCAATACAGAAAACGTACCCCACTGCCTCTTCTGCCTGCCCATGATGTTCTAATCATAATGCTGACTTTATTCACATGTTATGGTCCTGTCCTAGATTGGGAAGGTTTTGGTCGGAGGTTACTCAGCCTATCATTACTAACAGAGCGCTCACCTTGGGATACTATAGAGGCCTGCCTTCTAGGCCTATTCCCTCTCCCCAAGAAGGCGACGTTACTACGCCGCTTTGCGGGATTAGCCCTGATGCTTGCTAAAAGATTGATCACACAGCGCTGGAAATCCCGCACAGCACCGCGAGAAGGTAAATGGAGAGAGGAAGTTATTCGATGGGCTGTGTCGGAAAGGGAAGCGCTTCAACGTGAGGAATATAGAGGGCTGAGAAAAAGACCAATCTCCCTAGACTGGGCACAACTGGTAGAGCAATTCAAAGCAGAAACGGAAGAGGTGTTGGAGGACCCCGGGGTACATTGGGTGACCATATCGATAATTGCTGATTCCCAATATTACAGTAACTCTGTCTCTGGTTGTTGTCTCCATCCCCTCCTAACTTCCCCCCCCCCCTCCGCCTTCCCCTCCCCCCTCTCCCCTTACCCTTCCCTATGATATCGGACGTGATTACCCCATACTACTATATACCTGCAAAGGGGTGATTAAACCATAGCGGCAAAGGTTTTTAGGGGAAACTGTTTGTGGGGTGGGTTATATAGTGGGAGGGGGGTGATGGGAGGTTATAAAATTAATAGTTTAACACACTGCTATCGATTATTGAAATACACACGATTCGAGCATGCATAACTATCATTGATGTAAATTGAGACATACCAATGAAAAGTTAGTAGAGGTTATAAGTGAATAGAGCAATGAGAAGAAATGTACACTGTGATATACATTTTTTAAAAAGAATATTTTGAAATGTCTAATGTGCATGAAACACCCGAAAAGCTTAATAAAGTTTGTGTTAAAAAAAAACAAAAAAACATGTATTGATCAGAATATTATAAAAGGGCTTCAGATTTAGTCAGTAGCTCTCTTGCTTCTTTCTGCTTGGACTCCTGTTGGTCTGCGCTGCTCTTTTTTTATTGGTAGATATTTTTGCTAGGGTATTTCATTATTCTGTACCTAATCATATTTTGCATTTGCACTATTTTGACTTGGACCTGTTGACTACAAGCTCACTTTTACTTGCTTTGCACAGATTGCACTGTTGGTTTTTCAAACGTAATATCGAACTTTTCTTGTGGTGCACAATTGATGGCCTTTTTTTCTGAGCACACAACGTGTTTTCTCATGCAGCACATTGGTAACTTATTCTAAGCGACCCAGCTATTTTATTACTACTTTTTAAACTAGATCATGTATTATTGCTTTTGAAAATGTATGTGCAGAGAGTTACAATTGATTTTCTATTTTGTATTATTTGTGCTGGCTACACTGCAGATGTAATTTTATATATTTACACCGAATAAATCTTTTTTTTTTGTTCCAAGAAATTTGTATTGAGATATTTTTCTATAAACAAAAATAAGATGAAACAGAGGCAACATCGAGATGCTGAGGTAGGCAGTTACATAGAAAATAAGTAAGTAGGCAGCATACATTGGTAATGATATGTGGGTTCTATAGGAGCATAAGAGAAGTACAAGCCCGAACTCAGCCTCCAAACACAATATAGAAGAGAGGTTAAGAAATTAAAGACAGCAAAGGCAGAGAAGGAAGATAGAGGGACCCTCTTGTCGATCTCGAAAAAGGATGCTATTATATAAGCCAACTAGCAGAGACAGTGCATCAAAAAGTATAACAGTGCATTATAGTATCATCTATATAGTACCTACATTTCAGCATAATTAATACATATTCATGTTCATATAAAAGTTGGGATACCTATTTGGTATATGTAGTGGGTGACCTGCTGTCTAATGGGGGTTTTGTCATGGCGTAGTAGTTGTCCAGGGACTCCCAGACATTGTTAATCTGTACTTTCCAAGGAGAATTTTGGAGATATTGCCTGCTCCTCTTAAGAAAGTAATCCAGTTCAGCCAAGCACGAAAGGAGGTAGAGGCAGTGTTCTTCCAGTTAGTCAATATTGATTTGCAAGCCGAGGTCAGTAGTACGTCTACAAGAAGTCTATCATTTTGTGAGTGGAATTGGGGGTCTAGGAAACCCTGAATTAGGGAGAGAAATTCTTTTTTAAGACGTATCCCACACAGAGAGTAAATTAAGTGGAAAACACTATCCGCCTTGCAGAGAAAGAGTAAATGGCAAAGGTCACGGTATCTGCATGACAATTCAAACAAGTTGGGTCATCTCTAAGAGCCATTTTATAAAGCAGCGCCGGTGTCCACAATGTCCTATGGAGGAGCCAGTACTTTGGGCGAGGGAAGGAGAGATCTTGTGGGATACAAGGGACTTCCAGATTAACTGTCTGGGGGAATGGACCCTTGGCTATTCCAGTGTTTTAGACTGTTCCCGTAATGGATGTGTTTTTTGGCTTTAAGATGTGATAAAGTTTGGAGGACTGGTGACCTGACTTATTGAGGGAGAGCATTGTCTTAATGATGGAAGGGTCTTTGTCCTGGTAACTTATCTTAGACAAACTGACTTTCTGCTTAAGAAAGTCATAAAAGTCTATGTCTAGTAGGTTGTATTGTTGTTGGAGTACTCTGCAGGGGATTGGTGTGTCTGGGGTGCCCAGTTGCTTTAAGAAGTGGATGCCTTTTGATGCCCATGATTCCCCGAAAATAGTTTTCCCCTGGATTTTGATCCTTGGATTGTGCCAGATCGATATCACGTTCGAGTGATTAAGAGGAGTATCTAAGATCTTATCGATTCTTCCCAGCACTCTTTTAGTATTGTTAAAAATGATTTTACCAGAGGATGTGGGTATTCTGTTACCTGTTAAAAATGCGATAGGATGAAGTGCACCCAGGATTTCTTTTTCGATTAGCCAGGAGGGAGTGTAGCCAGGAGGCTGGGACAACCACAAGGAGCCTTGTCTAGCCAGGAAGGAAGATTGATATTTTTTGAAGTCAGCCAGGTTCACTCCACCGAGGTGAACGGGTAAGCGCTGTTTTTTTAGAGAGATCCTAGCGTGTTTATTTTGCCAAATGAATTTTGATAATAGCTTATCTAGTTTTTGGTGAAAATCCTCCGATAGTACAAGCGGTAGCATGCTAATAAGATAATTAACTATTGGGGTGACCAACATTTTGATGGTCTCAATGCAGCCCCGCCACATGAGAAATATAGGGTTCCAGCCCTCCAGGAGCATTCCAACCTTTTTCAGTGTTACGTTTTCATTATGTCGGAGAAATTCTAATAAATCTGCATTGAAGTCTAAGCCCAGGTATTTAATGAAGAAAGGTTGCCAGGTTAAACCTGTAGACTTAAAAAGGTCTCTCAAACAAAGATTGTTCAATTGCAAGATTTCAGACTTGTCTTTATTGAGTTTGTATCCGGACACCCTAACATAGTTTTCGATTGTCTCTAGTAGAGAGTGAATTGAGCGTGTTGAGTCTTCCAACATAATCAAAATATCATCGGCGTATGCGGCCACCTTTATTGTCTTTTGGTTGAAAGTTACTCCTGAGATGGAGGGGTTTGAGTGAATCCGGTGGAGGAGTGGCTCCAGAGTCAGGATGAAGAGGGATGGAGACAGGGGGCAGCCTTGACGGGTGCCTCTCTCCAAATTGAAGGATGACGATAAGAGACCGTCTGAACGAACTCTGGCGGAAGGGGCGCTATATAGGGCCATGGCCATCCTTGTGAAGGTCTTACCAAGGTTGTACTTCAACAGGGTCTCTCGGGGGACCTGTCAAATGCTTTCTCAGCATCGAGGGTGACAGCTACAGTATCAGAGTTAGAGAGTTTGGCTTTCTCAATGATGTGACATAGGAGGCATGTGTTTTCGCTGGACATTCTGCTTTTCATGCATCCCACCTGGGACTGGTTAATTAAGGACGGCAAAAATGGTTCTAGTCTTTTACAGAGGATTTTGGCCTAGATTTTTGCGTCTAGATTAGAGAAATTGGCCTATAAATTTTTTACCAGCAAGGGATCTTTACCCTCTTTTGGAATAACCACTATGGTGGCTTCACTGGTAGAGCCTGAGATGGAACATGAGTCTGAGAAGTGTTGGAATAAGTACAGTAGAACAGGATTAGGTACCGGGGCAAATGTTTTATAAAATTTCGCCGCAAGGCCTCCGGGGCCTGGAGCCTTATTAAATTTGAAGGAGTCAACTGCTTTGGATACTTCAAGTGTTATTGGTTTACTGAGCCATAACTTATCCTGGCCCGTGATAGACGGGAGTGTGGACTCCTCCAGATACTTCTTTCACTCCTCCACTGGGGAGGGGATTCTTCGTTGTATAGGGATACGTAGAAGTCTCTAAGGATCTCTATAATTTTATCGGGATTCAAATGGGGAACATTGAGATTGTCTTTGAGCGAGTTAATCCCCCTACTGTTTTGTTTATGTTTTAAGTATGAGGCCAGAATTTTCCCTGCCTTATTGGCTTCACAAAGTTTTAGGGACTTGTATTTATTAATCCAGATCACCGCCCTATCACTCAGAACATTGTTGTATTCGTATTTTTGCTTGATAGGGAGGGGAGGGTTTGGGTGTCTGGGTAGGAGATGTATGTTAATTCCAGTGCTTTAATATCTTTCTCCAAGGAATCAATATCCCTGTTGTGGGCTTTGTTTCATTTAGATTGAATTTCAATTAGGGTACCCCTAACAGTGGCCTTGAGAGCATACCAGTGGATAGTCGGGGAAGTATCAGAAACCCTATTTTCTTTCAGGTAGTTCTTAATCGTAGATTCAATTGTGGCCCTGGATGAGGCAACTTTGACTGACTCCTCGTTGAATCTCCAGGTCTTTTTAGTGGGTCTCGTGTTGGTGCCGGTGAGCGACAGGGTAATCGCCGAGTGATCTGAGATCAGCCTGGGTAAGATGTCTGACAGGTCTATTAGGCTGTATGAGACTTGGAAATCAGAAGATAGTCAATCCTGGAGTAAGAGTTATGGGGATTGGAGTAGAAAGTATAGTCCCTAGTATCTGGGTGTTGCAGTCTCCAAGGGTCAAGTAGGCTGCATATGGTGCAAAGTTTAAGAAGCGATGTGTGATCTGGTGGAGTGAAGTCTGCTTCGGATTGACGGTCTATGGTTAGGTCAATGGGAAGATTAAGGTCACCCATAAAAATGATGAAACTGTCAGTGGGGATCGGATTCAAAGGGGTGGCTAAGGAGTCCCAAAAATCAGAATCCTCACCATTTGGTCCGTACACATTGAGGACATAAAGGCAATTGTTTTTTTTGGATAGTTTTGTAAGGATCCATCTACCGTTGTCGTCTGTGGCGTGAGAATCAACAGTGAGGCCAGAGTGTTTAGAGATTAACGTGAGTACCCCAACATTTTAGGTCTCGCCTAGCGTTGCAGCGCGCATGCGTTGCTCGCTCTGGACTGTCAGGTCTTTAATTACGCCGATGATACTCAACTTCTTATCCGGCTTAACAACTCCCGCCAGGCCCAGGAGTCGGCCAAAAAGTTGCTCAGGTTCACTGTGAATTGGATGACGGCCAATTCATTGAAAATAAATCCGGATAAGACCGAATTGCTCGTCATTCCAACAAGTAATAGCCCCTGGTGTGATCTCTTCTGGCCTCCGGAACTAGGTGTAGTCCCGGTACCAGTCCCGGTTGTAAAAAGCCTGGGGCTGAAAATTGACTCTGAATTATCTATGTCTTGCCAGGTCACCACGGTAGTAGGAATCTGTACTGGCTTACTCAGGCAGCTACGGAAACTTGCTCCTCTCTTGTCAACATCTTCACTACAGTCAATTGTCTCTGCCACTGTCATCTCCAGGCTGGATTACGGGAATGCCCTTTACATTGGCCTCCCCCAGAAGCTTATTGGGAGATTGCAGGTGGTGCAGAACGATGCGGCCAGGCTTATTTTTAGACTTCCTTTTCCTTTCGCGGCCGCGCTTGTTAAAGCCTCCTCCCCTACCCCTTCCTTCCCTCCCCCGGCTCCTTTGTGCCTCTTCCAGGAGCCGGCATGGGAGGAGACGCACAACTTAAACCTTCAGCTCCTCGCGGCACGGGAGGAGACGCACAACTTAAACCTTCAGTTCCTCACCGGTTCTGTGTTTAACCCCGCTTGGTTCCGTGTTTTGTTTTGTTGCAGTTTTATATAGCGCGAACTCAACCCGAAGGAGGCGCGCTTTACATGAGCACCAGTTACATTACATAAGGACCAGAATTGTTGAGAGACGGTATAAATATATAAACGGCTATCTCGTTTTATTTATTTTTTACGTAGCCGCTAGACGAGTGATGGGTGCATACGATAGTTTGTTGTCTCCAATGAGAACCGATAGGTAACGTAAGTGGTGTATTCTTCATTAGAGTAAGAGGAACAAAATGGTGGCCAACCGAACAAATTTTAAAGCGGCGAGCGCACCAGCGGCGACTTGCAAAATGGGAGGCTGGGTAAAGAACCAGCCCCATCTGTGACAATGCTAAACAGTGACCAATCAGAGTTCGAGGCAGGGAACATGGCAGCCAATAGAATAAACACTAGGCGGGTACTTGGTCTGGCGCTCTAAGGGAGTTTTTTTCTGTAGTGTGATGGGTGCACTCGCTCCAGCAGTTGGTTGCAGCTGCTGCGGAGACCGAAGCAGTAGCATCCACCATCATTGTCCAACCCCTCCAAACAAGGAGACGCCATGCTGCAGGACAAGAAATACGAGAATGATTCGGCCCTCTTGCTGGGCGAGTTGGTTGCAGCTGCTGCGTAGACCAAAGCAGTAGCATCCACCATCATTGTCCAACCCCTCCAAACAAGGAGACCCCATGCTGCAGGACAAGGAATACAAGAATGATTCGGCCCTCTTGCTGGGCGACGAACAAGAGGAACAGCTGAATAAGGAGGACAACTATAAGGGGAATGTCTACGAGACCCAGGCCAAGCGGCTCAAGACCGATGAAGACAGCGAGCAGGTGGCCTACGTTACGCACCAGGACGGCAATCGGCGAAACCACCGGGTGAGTGGTCTGGGGTAACCGTGCCATGCACATCCAATAAACTCCCTGGCCGAAGGCTGAACGCAGGGTCGCTGCTATCGGTGTCATGGGTGGTACTGATAAGGGGAGAGGGGTAATGGAGGACTTGAGCGCAGGGACACCTAGGCCGGTTATATGCATTATACTGGCAAGGAGAAAGTAAATGGAGGGGTTCCGCTTCTATGAGTGGTTGGGGGTAGTATATTTCTCCCAATAATGGTGTTAGACACCTGCGATGTTTGTTTTATATTTGAAGATTATCTTCTGCCCCATTCTACCCAGATCACAGTTTAGTGGCAGCCCTCATGGGGCACATCATGCTGCGATCCAGTATCAAAATGTCGCTCCTGTACCCAGCACAGTTGAAAGGCGGCGAAATGGCGGTTTTCTTAATACATCTTTAATTAAAAATATCTGGCGGCTGGCATCTGTTCTCGGCCACCCTTTGTGGGCCCATGTTAATGGCAGTCGCCGGTACTGATACTAGATTGGGTTTTATGTAGAAAAAGTGAATTTCGATAATATTCGCATGCTCTCCTCCATCTTTATTAGGCACCAGCGGGGTATTTGGGTTATTACCGTGGATCGCCTAGGGCACCCCCACAATTGCGGTGAGTAGGGGGTACTTTGCTTTTCCTCGTTCTGCGCCAACCTTTGCGCTCTTGCTCCACAGGATTTCACAGATGCGATGCCAAATCCGGCGCTGGCCCTGGGTGTTTATTTGTTCTTCTAGCCAACTCTTCAATTTACCATGGCTGCCGCCAGCTGTTGTTCCGTCTCCATGGCGCACGGGTGGCTCTGCATGTGAACTGCAGGTTGGTCCATGGTTTATTGCCCCTCACAGCGTTTACTCCACCTGCCAAGAACAAGGACTCCAGCAGTTTCCTCTTTAAAACTTAAAAAACAGCAAGGGTATCTGTTTGAAGTTTCTATTGCCATTGTAAATAACAATGCATTTTATTTAGGTTTTAAAAAAGAAAAAGAAAAAAAAAACATTGTCATTTACAATGTCAATAACTCAAACTAATGTCAATGCGAGACCTATTGCATTTCCAATGCTTGTTAATTGTTGGCCTGGGAGCAGAGGGTGTCAGAGAGCCAGCTATTCCCAAAGGAGGTCACTTCCCTATGGGATACTTTTGTTTCTTTTAGGAGAATCACGTCTGCTTTAAGCTTGTAGAGGTAATTTTCGATTTTTTCCGTTTAACCGGGTGATTAAGACTCCTGACGTTTAGTGACACAATTTTCAGATTCATATCAACGAGGATGCTTATTCATGCTTAAGGGGACAGTCTATGCAGTAGTGATGCTTGGGAGGGTTGCTAAGCGTGTGGATTAAAGCTGGTCGGGGGACGCTAAGATCAGCATAGAAAGAGTCATGTGGGATCCAAGCGCACACATCCACTAGCGAACACTTGACTCTCTTTTTGCAGCGCAGTACAGTTTCGCCTGACAAAACGGGACAGCGTGTCAACCCAGGGAGTCTGCAAGACCCGGGCACTGTTTGGCTGATAGGTCGAGTGTGAATCAAATGAGAGCACAAGAGGCAGATCGGAAAGAGTAGCTGAAAATAGGACAGAGAATAGAACCAAAATACCAGCAGTAACAGAAAAGAAAACAAATCTAGACCCAAACCCATTCCCTTCCCTCCCTTCCCATACCCTCACCCCCCCACCCACCCCATCCCAAACATTGCCTGTGAGGGTGACAACAGCGGAGTGGAGCTGCCCCGCGGTGTACAGCAGTGCTTACAAACGGTGTGGTGTTAATTGGATCCTATTTGAAGTTTGAGATAGAATCTCAGAACCTAAATACCGGTGTACCTACTTGATCTTCAAAGACATGTTAGCCTGATTTGTAGCATAGGCCCCCTAAAATGAAAAGAGACCCAATGAACCAACAAGCCAAGGAGGAAGTGGACCCTTCCCGAACCAATTAATTCACAGTGGGCCTAGTGACCGGGGTTTATTCAAACCATCTATAAGCCCCTCAAGACGGCAAGGTGTTGGCGTACTGGAAGGTATGTAGTAGGTAAAGTGTCACGTAAGTAATGTCAAGTAGGTATAGTGTCAAGAATACGGATTAAAAACGGGCCTGACTGAGCTGATGCTAAAGTTTTGTAGTGTAAAAAAATCGAGAAGCTGAGTAGTAGTGGCATGGCCATGTCTGGTCGGCATAGTGTTAAGCAAGTGAACAGTTGAGAACAAAACTATTGGACCCAACCGGATAACAGTTGCCTGACCATGTGTAGCCAGTGTAGTGTGTGTAAATGAACAGTGGAACCCAGCAAAGCATTGCTGCGAGTGGACAACAAAGACTAGAAGACCCAACAGGCGCAGTGTGTATAACAACAAGATAACAAGGTGGAACACGAGAAGGTATCATCCCAACCTGCCCCAAAAGCAGAGGTATAAACTAGAGAATTAAAAAATGATCCTGAGAAAATTGAAAAGGTCAGCGCAGGCCTTTTGAATCGAGATTTGGGACGGATAATGGAGCCGGATGCGTGTCCATTGAGGTTCGATCCCTTTCGTTTAAGAAGTCTTGCAGGGCTCTGTGGTCGGAGAAAACATGTTGCCTACGATCAACTTGAATTCTGAATTTGGCAGGAGCAATGAACGAGAATTGAATGTTTGCATTGTTCAGTCTTGGACGAAGTGCCAGGAAGCCCTCTCTAGTCTCGATTGTAAGTTTGGAGTAATCTTGAGATATGAAGATTTTTGGGCAATTCCACAGGATGTGATTATTCTTACGAACATAGCTGAGGATTAATTCTGTATGCTTGTATCTCAGCGGGCGACTTACTATCTGGCGGCTTTGGTTTTTGTGCGGAGGCTTGAAAGAGGGAACACAATGAGCTCTTTCCAGTTCAAACTCATTTTTGAAAATGATGCCTGTCATTTGTGGAATCCATTTCTCCAGGAAGCCGATGCAAGAATCCGCTGAGTCCTCCAAACCCTCTGGAAGACCAAAGATACGCAGATTCCCTCTGCGATTCCTGTCCTCTAACTCTGATACCTCTCTCTGAAGAGTCTTAGAGGTAGCCAGAAGTTTATTTATTTCTCTGGAAGAGGCAGTGGCATTGTCTTCCAAGGTGCTGATACGCGATTCTGCCTCTGTTGCTCAGTTTTTAATGGTATTTATATCTGATCTGATAGCGGAAAGCTCCTGCTGCATCATGTCTGTATTGGTTTTAGTAGATTTCACAAGGTTGTGGTTCCATTCACCCACCTACCAGTCCCTAGGTGCTGCGCTTGACCTGAGCTGATACTGAAGCGGATCCAGCACTGTGCGGACATCTAGTGGCGTTTTTCTTTGGTGGAGCCTCGGTGAGCTCGACTCTCCCAACAAGATGGTTGCCATCTCTCCGCATTGACGACCGTACTGGGCAGAGATTGTGCTCAAGACTTCACCAAGTGTGTCTCCGAGGGATGATTTGACCCTTACTTGTCGACTGGTTGGCAGTGTTTACCTCCCGACGCATGTCTCTCTTCACAATCTAGCCGTTTGACATCACCAGCTATCTTCTCTGCCTGACCCTAAAATGGCGCCGGCAGAAGCAACAATCGCAGCGAGGCCCTTCTGATTGCGGGTAGCAGTGTGCAGGATGCAGTGTGCGATAACGACACTAGGGCTCTCCGGAGGTTAACTGGCCTAATCATTCCCCCTATTAGGAGGGAGCACTGCTGACTCACCAATAGACCATCTGTATCAGCTCTATCAGTCCCTAAAATGATGCCCATTCACGTGGCTCTCTGATCAGATATAAGATCTTGCTGATCCCAGCTCTCCCTACAAATTATGTTGTTTTAATTAGAGCGGCCAGCCTGTTCCTGTCTCTAACCTGCAAAAGGACACAGATCACAGGACTTTCTCCTTATGCCCTGGGAAAAGTGGTGGGGACTTACCATCAACTCATCCTCCAATCATCAATCATCAACTCATCCATCGGACTAACGGCGGTGTACATCTTTCCAGAACCATCAGACTGAAAGGGGGGAACATTATTCCAGAATATCCAGCTCCATCACTTTAGCACTACCTCCCACAACTTACCATATCCATCTGCATCAGCATCCACCTGCATCGGCGCTCTGTTCTTCCTCAGCTCTGTCTTACGCCATAAGGGCGGCATAAGAACGCTTACATCATAGTACGCCATAGGAACACTAAGATAAAGATCAAGAGGACGTAAACTGGCTTCTGCTTCGCATCCCGGCACCATTCCACCAACTGCTAAAAATATGGCAGACAAAGAGCCCAAGCTGAGTAACAAGCGCACCAAAACCGAACCTCCCCTGCCAGATTCGCCCATCAAAGGTAAATCCGAAATGAACTATACCGAATAAATCTAATGATAAAAAGATCAAGTGAGAAGATTTTGGTAAATTATATTTGGCTCAGTTTTGAATTCCCTTTGAATTCCACTGATCCTGCTGATCAAGCTTTTCTGATAAAAAGAAAGCGTCAAATGTTTTGGTGGAGAATTGTGGCACATCCAACATTTCTGAAGAATTGCCGGAGCAACAACTATTGGTTTTTGATAAAAAACTTTAGGGCAAATATTTAATTAATTTGGACTTGAGAATGATATGGAAAGTTTACATTGTCCTGAGGCACGCTGTGCTGAGGTCCACAATTCAGTGGAGAGGTGATCGAGTTTAGGATTGGTAAGTAGGAGGCTTTTGATGTGGGAGGGAGAAGTGTGTGCTAAGGGCGGTTTGCTGTGTTGTGTGGGGTTGATTGTATTATTGTCATTGTGATGGTGTTGTATTAATAATGTCATATGCTGACACTATTTGTAATTTAAGTGCTGAATTTCTTGTTTGGGTAGACTCACGAGTCAAGGACTCCAGTATAGAGGCAATGAGCAAGGGTATAGTGTCTGTGAAGGATTAAAGGTGTGCAAGCCCCAGGTTTAAGGTATATGTTATGATTTCTTTGATGGTCCAGGTGTGGGCGATTACCAATTAGAACGGAATAGTTATGGTTTTTTTGCACAATAAAAGGTAAACTATTTGTGGTCCTGAGTAGGTTGCCGCTGCTCAAGACCTAACATTCAGAGTGACTGTGTAGTGCCTCTAAGCGTTAGTGTACTTGTGGTGAGTATGAATTTCCTTCCTGTTTCCCAGTGATCAAAAACACAGATGTTTATTTAAGTGGATATTGTATTATGAAACACTATTTTTGTATTCATTTGCATTTGTAGTGTTAGGTTGAATTTTGTTTGAGCCTGAGATTTTACAATGAGTTTAAAGTCTGATAAATGTGAGAGGTTTCTTCAGGGGACAAAACCATCTCTGCCGCTAGGAAGCCCACCTCTTGAAATTATGTTTGGAATGCATACATGTTTGTGG
Organism: Calotriton arnoldi; assembly: GCA_963921515.1. NCBI lineage: Eukaryota > Metazoa > Chordata > Amphibia > Caudata > Salamandridae > Calotriton > Calotriton arnoldi. Next base: position 1,419,082 of record CAWUFW010003659.1, read on the forward strand.
TTGAAGCAATGGAACAAGGACACAGAAACTGACACAATGTTACAGTTTCCTGAAAATGGTACACCTGATTTGTAAAAATAGCTTTTAAGAGATGTTGTAGGTTTGATATGAAACCTCTGCCAAGTCCTGCAGTTCGAAGCGTTAAATATAGCCTTATAGCCCGCCATAGCGGGCTATACCGGCTATTAAAGGCCCGCTACAGCGTTAAAGGCCCGAGCCGAAGGCGAGGGGCTTTAACAAGGGCGCGGGACTTTAATAGCCGGTATAGCCCAGCTACGGAGGGCTATAAGGCTATTAGAACATTCTGCCACTAGAGGGCAGAATGTTCTAACAAATAAAACAAAGGCCTCTCGGAGTTCGTGGGGGTTTAAATTCCCTCGGGCCCCGAGAGGCCTTTGTGAAAACAACATTGGAATGTTACTCTGCGGGCCTTTACCGGCCCGTAGAAGCTCGGAGCACTCCATTGTCTTCAATGGAGTGCTCCACATTCCAATGTTCTAATGAATGTTACACAGTAGTGATGGAGCAAGGTTTCAAAATTGAAACTTGCTTGGATGCAATCTTCCTCATAGTATTAATTTATTAAACTTGTACTGTCAAATACTAATACTTGCATTCACGAATACAAAAGGGACAGAAGCTTGCCTATGTGTTTTACTAATGAATAACGCTCGTTTCTAAATCAAAATGGCCGCTTAAGCGCGGGAACCTCTTTGCGCATGTCGCAACCTGATCACATGGTGTGACGTCTTTCTTTGCTTGGTGGGAAACTTCTGCTTCTGCGCAGTGTGCATTAAAATGACCGCTCAATGTTCTCACATGCTTAAGCTTGCTCTCATGTCATTATTAAATTGTCGTTTTCTTAACGCTACTAATGCAGGGTAGTATTATGATTAAATGGGAATAGAGTTAGGGAAAGTGGGTATACAGTGAAACGTTTTATTTATGATTTTAATATTTTCTTCTTGCACTTTTAGTAATTCTTAAACTTGGGCCTGGGTTGGTGACTTGAAACTCGAGAGACAGAGGGTTCTGCGCATGTGTCCTGTATGACTGCCAAAATGAAGTCAACTTGGACGTCTCACAAGGCCATGACCTATTGGCCGAAGATGATGTACCCAATGTATCCGGCGGATAAAAATGTTGCTCTTCTCCTGTAAATTGTATAATATTTGTCGTGAGAGCGGGTGGGAAATAAAGTGAATGTATTAATTTGAAGGGGCGGGAACGTAAATACAATAGGCTTCACAAATTAAGCCAAATTTGTCATGGTGCGAGAATCCACCCCCTGTTCCTGTCCAATCAGAAGTAGTGGTCCCATATTTTAGCAACATTAATGGGAGGTATATGGTTAGAAGGGTAGAATAGAATATAGCATTAGTTAATTAGTCAGAGCTAGTTTCCAGAGAAGAGAGAACATACAGAAGAGCTCCAGGCTGCTATGATGATCGGTTGCTGACTGAATCCCTATCCGGAAGAGGTCCTGAGGAGGGGGCGGCGGAGTCCATTAGACGGGAGAATCGAGGAGAAATCGAGTGCCAGAGAGGGAACGGCGCAGGCGTCGTTGTAGAGAGGTCACCAGTCCTGTCCTGATCCTGAAGGAGGTCCTTGCTTTTCATCCTTCCAGGGTCCTATTCTTTCCAACTCCTTAGCTAAGGGGCTTGGTTCTCGCATCTAGGTAACTATAATGCAACCTTTAGTTGCGCTGCTGTCTCTATCTTCTCTAATTTCCTTAAAAACTGTCAGTTATTAGAAAATTCGTTCCTATGCTTCCTCTTGGGTATTCTGATCAAATACCGTATTTTCTGTATTTTACTCTGCTAAAACTTTAGATAAACATTTTAAAACTTCCTGACTCAGTGGTTATTTCAGGATTATTGTATTATAGTGAATGTCACTCATTTTAAACTTCCCAATTAGCAAAGGATCCATTGATAAGTTATTACTCTTCAATCAGAAGGTAATTGGTAGCAGGGATTTTTGATATAAGAGTATATCTGACACCCAGCGTAAGTATTAGCGTAGTGTGAATGTATGGGCCTAAGTGAGTATATGGTGTATGTATGCTGTTTGCTAATATCGCGCTGGATCAGTTTTCTGGTAAGCAGAGGACGGTTGGTGTTACTCTTTGTTAATTGGGTAATGAGAATTTTTGTATTTTTATGAACTAACATTCCGCTTAAAGTTTTGTTTTATGTTGTCTAGAAATCCCCGGGAAAAAGAATAGCGGGTGGCAAGTGGAAGCCATACTGCAGTGAGGTTATCTGTCAGGCAGAAATAGTACTGAGACGTTAAGCAGGACTTCAAGTACTTGTTAGGGACTCTATGCGTGTGAGAAATAGCAAAAAGAGTACGCTGATAAAAATTTGATGTTATATCACCTAGTAAGGGTAACATTGGAGAAGTAACAGGTACTTCTGGAGCTTGTGTGAAGAGTAGACGGAAGTGTTTTACTCGTAGTGTATGTATTAGTAAACGGAAAAGTTTTACTAAGTGTGGAAGAAACTATCTTTTTCGAAATTAGTAGAAACTGGCACGATAGCGAATGTTTTTATGTTGTTACTGAAATTTAATTAAGATTTAAAGAGAAAATAAGTTTGCGTAAATTTTTGTAAAGGGAGGGTCAGTTGCCGGAGAGGGAGCTGACGTCACAAAACGCCACGCTGTGGTAGGTTGAAGCAGCGGGTGTGGAGAGACTCTTGTAAAGGAGGGGTCAGTAGTCAGGAGTGGTACTGACGTCACAGGTACCGCACTGGGATTGGTTAAACCAGTGAGGACAGAAAAGAGCAAATTGTAAAGGAGGGGTTGACAGAGAAACGTCACCAAAAGGCCGCGCAAGGATTGGCTTAGAAATAAAAGTTAGCAGACATTTGATTGGTTGAGAGTTTAGAAGCAAAATTCTAAGTGGATAAGGATTGCATGTTAAAACGCGATCCGACTTTAATAGGGAATCGTCCAGATAGGAGATTTCTAGGATTTGCAGAATACAATTTTATACATCGAAGATTAGATAGAATGTACGGAGAAAGAAGGAAAATGTCATTCTTACAAAAGATTAAGAATTATTTTAAAAAGGACAAACCAATCAAAACTAGAGAAGGAATTATTATTCCACCAGCTAAAACGCCAGCATCTTACATGATGATGGAGAGAGGTTATCATACTTGTGTATGGATGGAGAATTGGATAGAATATACTAAAAATGATGGAGTATTAGCATTTCCCGAGAATGGTACCTTCAATGGGCGAATTCTTCAAAACTTGATGGAGGATGAATGATTTAGAACCCATACCTAGATTAACTCAATACAAAGCCTTAGAAGAGTGGGAAACTGAGGCATTTGAACGTGATCGATCTAGAAGTAATAAAAATTACCCAGGATTTTATCCTAGATATTTACGTGAGTCTAGAGAAGCTCAGATGAAACAATGGAGAAGGGCCATGATTACAGAGGGACTGTATCCATTATTCACAGAAGGAGAGAAATCAGGAGGAAAGTGTACAGAAAAGACAAAACATTTAATAAGAAATGAGGATTCAGAAGACGAATTTATGGAAGAAATGTTAAGAAATCCCCCACCATATCAGGAAGGGACAAGTGGATGTCCTCCTAGTGCACCACCACAAACTCCCATGGTACCAAAAGTAATACATGAATTTACCCCGACTAGAATACTTAATGACAAAGAAAAAGAAGCTTTAGAAAAGACTAGAGCAGAATTAGTACGAAAGATAACTCAGATAAAAGTACATCCTGATTCATTGACTATTCCGGTAACAATTGGTCCAGTAGTTCCATTATATGGTACTCAAGGAAACTGCCCTCTATTGATACCTGTACCGACTCCTCTGAATACTCCTGTGAGTAACCCCAAACCTGAAGCTCCAGTTATAATTGAGGATCAATTTAGTGACTGTGAATCCACAATATCACTCATGGATTTACCTATTCGAGGTTCTGTAAATAATACTCCAAGAAGAGATGTACCTGGAGGTTCAAAAGATGTAAGTTTAGTAACTTCATCAGGAGCAAAAAGTGCCACCATAGTAACACCTGAAGATCTAGAAAGATGGGTACAAGGGTCAGTTAAACAGTGCACACCTCCAAAAGTACTGGATATCCATAAATTAAAAGTTGAATTAGAAGAAATAATAGCAGGAACTGTAGGAGTAGAACGCTTAAATTCCTATGATGAAGAAGAATTATTGTTCCTGTGTAGGAGTATCACTAGAAATGTGAGGATATTTCATGAAAAACTGTCCAATCTAGCACTACAGATGGGAATCGAAATAGGGAGATCCAAAGTCCTACAGAAACCCCCTATAGAGGAGAATTTTCAGACAAAGATTTAGAAAACATGAATGCATCTGGAAGAAGACTACAAATAAGAGAATTAATGTTAGTCTTACAAAAATGGGGAGATCTAGATAAATGGAGATCTAGGTGGGCCAAGAAAAAGGAGGAGGCAAGAACAAGTAGAACAGCATCAGAATATGTGATGAAAGAAGTAGGAAAAGCAGATCAAATGTATCCCATGCGAGAAGTAGCGGGAGGAGGATATGTACATGTCCCATGGAGCAGACAGGATATTTTATCATTTACAAATGATTTTCCAAAGCTGAGGGAAAAGCCAATTGAATGGTACAAGCAGGTTGAAAGGTTTGTAAAAGTGTCAAAGGTATTGTTGAAGGATTTGGATGGTCTGTTTGACATAGTGGTACCTGCCGATTTATGGACAGATTGTAAGATCACAGTGGATTGGCCAAGTGATGAGTATCCCAGAGATCCAAAGACAGGTGCCCCGGCAAGTGAGGTGATGAAAAAGTACCAACAGGTGATAACATACCTGAAAGGGAAAATACCTCCGAAAGAAACAGATTGGGTAAAAATAGATCGAACTACCCAAGAAGCCAGTGAAACAGTACATTCTTACTATGAGCGCCTTTTACAGGTGTTTAAACAGTATAGTGGATTTGAGGACATTGGAGACAAAAACATGAGTCAGTTTGTGTATCGGTTTGTTTACGGTCTGAAGCCAGAGATTTGCCAGATGATTAAACAACACATGCTGTGTTGGCAGGGAAAGCCCATAGATGAAATTCTGAAATATGCTAAATATTGTGGAGATGATATTGAGGATAGACACAAGAAATTGCAGGAAAAGGTGATGTGGGCACAAGTGAAAATGGCAGAAAAGCAGGGAATTAATTTGGAAAATCCGAGTGAGAATCAAGGAAAAGATTCTGGAACGAGTGGTGATACTGGAAATGGTGGAAAATTTAGAGGACGAATGAGTAGAGAAGAAGCTAAAAAGAAATTCCCTTGTCATGGATGCGGAAAATTGGGGCATTGGACGAGTGTAAAAAGGTTCGAAATAATAATGGCCCAAGTCAAAACTTAAAGCACAAGTTACTAACTTGTGTAACGATATATCTGTAAGAGACAGTAGTTAGTGATAGATTCCTTACCTTAGAATATCCCCAGGCGTCAGGCTGGATCCGGAAAAGTTTTGCGTAGCAGTACCCTTGCGCGTCGGTAGGCGGCGTCGTGCGGCTCCGCGTCCGTCGTCGGCGTCGTGATCGCCGGGATGACGTCGCGGGCAGTACTTAGGCGCCGCCCCTGCGCGCTGACGTCAGTTCTGTACACGACTTTCCGCGCCAGGAACGCAGAGCCATGCAAGAAGCTGACACAGGTGTCTGAAAAATACTAGGGCCCTGAAAGGGATGTCCTTAACCCTAGAAATCAGTTCGCAGAACGGGGAGGATGGGTGGGGCGGTAAGGAATCTATCACTAACTACTGTCTCTTACAGATATATCGTTACACAAGTTAGTAACTTGTGCATCTGAAAGAGACACGTTAGTGATAGATTCCTTACCTTAGAATAGATACCCCAGCAATACCAACCCCGGTGGTGGGTCTGCGAACAAAGATCAGACAAGGAAGTCCTGGAGGACAGAACGGCCAAAGAAGCCGTCCCTCCGGACCTGACTGTCAAGGCAGTAATGCTTAGTAAACGTGTGCAGCGAGGCCCACGTAGCTGCCTGACAGATAACCGGCAGCGGAACACCGCGGCCCAAGGCCGTGGTAGCAGCCGTTGCCCTGGTGGAATGGGCACGCAGCCCAACAGGAGGCTCCTTCTTGGCCAAAGAATAGCAGGTCTTGATGCACAGGGTAACCCAGCGGGAGACGGTCCTCTTGTGCACCGCCCGACCTTTTGGCGCCCACGTAGCCAACAAAGAGCTGGTCATCCACCCGGAAGTGTTTTGTGCGGTCGATATAGAAGGAGAGCGCACGTTTTGGGTCCAGACGGTGGAGCCTCTCTTCCTCTCTGGAAGGATGCGGAGGCGGAAAGAAGGTGGGCAAAGTGATGGTCTGCCCAATGTGGAAAGCAGTAACCACCTTTGGCAAGAAGGACGGACGCGTCCGAAGAACAACCTTGTCTGGATGAACAGACAGAAAGGGAGGTTTGCAAGATAGAGCCTGGAGCTCACTCACCCGCCGAGCGGAGGTGATGGCCACCAGAAAGGCAGTCTTCAGAGTCAGAAGACGAAGAGGACAGTTATGCAGAGGCTCAAAGGGAGCGCACATTAAAAAGGTAAGAACCAAGTTCAAGTCCCACTGAGGCATTACAAACGGAACAGGAGGGAAGAGGTGAGTAATGCCTTTTAAGAACCTGTTAACAACAGGGGACTTGAAAAGGGAGGGCTGATCAGGGAGCCTGAGGAAGGCCGAGATAGCACAAAGATAACCCTTGATGGTACCCAGGGCAGAACCCTGTTGGGCCAGAGAGAGAAGGAACAGAAGGACCTCAGAAAGAGGGGCAGAAAGGGGATCCACAGCCTTTGCTGTGCACCATGCCACAAATTTGTTCCACCTGCAGGCGTATACCACCTTAGTGGAGGGACGCCTGGCTGCCAGAATCACATCACAAACTTCGGGAGGCAAGTCGAAAGGAATCAACTGCCGCCGCTCAATCTCCACGCAAGCAGGTGTAGACTGGACAGGTTCGGGTGGAGGACCGTCCCCTGCTGCTGCGACAGAAGATCCTCCCGAAGAGGCAGACGGATCGGGGGATCTATGCTCATACTGAGTAGCTCGGGATACCAAACTCTTCGAGCCCAGTCCGGAGCCACAAGAATGACTTGGGCCCGGTCGTGCCGAATCTTCTTCAACACTCTGGGTAGAAGTGGTATAGGCGGAAAGGCGTACAACAGACCGCAACTCCACTCGCGACGAAAAGCGTCGCCGAGCGAGTGCCGCCTTGGAAATTCCAACGCGCAGAACTGATGACATTGCGCGTTCTCTTCGGTGGCGAATAGATCTAACCAAGGCTCTCCCCACTGTAGAAAGAGTCCTTGCGCCACTTCCGAGTGAAGACGCCATTCGTGATCCATCATGCACCTGCGGCTGAGGTTCGTCCGCCCTGGCGTTCAGAGAACCTGCCAGGTGTTGAACCATCAGGAACATGCCCTGATGTTCCAGCCACGTCCAGAGGCGCAGAGCCTCCTGACAAAGGGTCCAAGACCCCACCCCGCCCTGTTTGTTGCAGTACCACATGGCGGTGGTGTTGTCTGTGAACACCTGCACTACCTTCCCTTTGACAGAGGGAAGGAATGCCTTGAGTGCAAGCCGGATCGCCCGGAGCTCCAGAAGGTTGATATGGAGCCGGGACTCCGCCGGAGACCAGAGGCCTCTGATCTCCGCCTCTCCCATGTGACCGCCCCATCCCAGAAGGGACGCGTCCGTCACAACTGTATGCTCTGGCTGGGGAAGGGAGAGGGATCTGCCCATGACCCATTGCCGGTTCGAGAGCCACCACTGCAACTGTTTTGCAGTCCCCTCCGAGATCTGGACGCGATCGGACAGGCTGCCCTGGTGCTGCGCCCACTGGAACTCCAGGTCCCACTGCAGAGCCCGCATATGCCATCTGGCATGATTGACCAGCAGGATGCAGGAGGCCATGAGGCCCAGCAGCCTCAGGGTCATCCGTACCGAAACCCAGGATAAAGGCCGAAAGATCGGAATCATAGCCTGAATATCCCGGACTCGCCGTTCGGGAGGATAGGCCCGAAACTGCGTCGTGTCCAGAACTGCTCCGATGAAAAGGAGCTGTGGAGAAGGAATTAGATGCGACTTCGGCACATTGATGGAGAACCCCAGCGAGTGCAGGAGTTCGGCCGTAGTCTGGAGGTGGGAGACGACTGCCTGGGACGAGCCCGCCTTCAGCAGCCAGTCGTCGAGGTAGCAGAAGACTAAAACCCCTGCCCGGCGCAGATGAGCTGCGACCACCGCCATCACTTTCGTGAACACCCGAGGGGCACTGGTAAGGCCAAAGGGGAGCACGGTGAACTGAAAATGCTCGGGGCCTACCGTGAACCGAAGGTAACGCCGGTGGGCCGGCAGGACGGGGATGTGGAAATACGCGTCCTGCAAGTCCAACGCTACCAACCAGTCTCCAGGGTCGAGGGCAGTCAAGACCTGAGCTAGGGTGAGCATCTTGAACTTCTCCTTCCGGAGGAAGCGATTGACGTTCCGGAGGTCCAAGATAGGACGCATGTCCTCCTTGTCCTTTTTGGGCACCAGAAAGTAGTGGGAGTAGCAACCACGCCCTACTTCTGGGGTCGGAACACGCTCGATGGCCCTCTTGGTCAAGAGGGCCGTGACTTCCTTCTGTAGAAGCACCAAGTGATCCCCTGACATGCGGTGGAATTGAGGTGGCATGGCTGGGGGGGTGGTCTCGAAGGGGAGGAGTAGCCCCTTCGGACAATGTCCAAGACCCACCTGTCCGAGGTGATGGTGCGCCAGTGGGGAAGGTGATGGCGGACCCTGCCCCTACTGGCGTGCCGTGCACCTGAAAGGAGGGACTAGGAGGGCTTGGAGGCCGCGGACGGGTTGGAGGTGGTGGCCTGACCCGCACGCTGGTTGCCCGATCCGCCACGGCGGAATCCACGTCCTCGGCCACGCGAAGACGCCTGCTGCGCGGGCCGGTGGCTGGGCTGCTGACGTGAAGGGGCGCCCCTACCGTGGCCACGATAGGGGCGAAAAGCAGAAGGCAGCGAGGGCGTGTAGCAGAAAGGCCCAGGGACTTGGCAGTAGCCCGTGAGTCCTTAAAGCGCTCCAACGCATGGTCTGCTTTGGACCCAAAAGACCGACTCCATCAAAGGGCATGTCCATGAGAGTATTCTGGACATCCCCTGAAAAACCAGTGGTTCTCAGCCAGGCGTGGCGTCGGAGCGCCACCGTCGTTGCAATCGACCTGCCCAGCGAGTCGGCGGTGTCAAGGCCACAACGGATAGTGTATTTGGCCGCATCCCTTCCTTCCGCAATGGCGCGGGAAAGCAGTGCCTGGACCTCCTCAGGGCACTGGGGCAAAACATCCGCCACCGAATCCCACAGGGAGTGGGTATATCGGCCCAAAAGACAAGCGGTGTTAACGGACCGCAAGCCAGCACTAGAGGAAGAAAAACCTTTCTTCCCAAACTGATCCAGGCGTTTGGATTCCCTATCCGGAGGAGCGGTAGGGAAGGCGGTTTGGGAAGCGGAGGCTTGGACAACCAAGCTCTCAGGAGTGGGGTGGACAGAAAGAAACAGGGGTCGCCCGGAGCGGGGCGATGGCGTCGTGACACGTTCCGTCCACAGGAGCCCCTGTGTTGGGCTTGGACCAGGCGCCCAAAGAACGTCAGTGAGGGCGTCGTTAACGGCAGCACAGTCTCCGCAGAGGAGGCTGCCGGCTGAAGCACCTCTGTCAAGATGTTAGGCTTGACCGTCAAAGTAGGGAGCTGGAGACGTAAGGCCCCAGCAGCCCTACGCAACACCGTACCAAAATTGGCCCCCTCCTCCGTAGCCACGGGAGGAGACAGCATGCCAGTGTCAGGGGAAGTATCCAGACCACTGGCCTCCCCTAGACTCTCTGTCCAGTCCTCATCATACTGACAGTTGCGCGTCAGAGGGTCATCAGACCCCTCCCAGTCCTCCTGGTCCTCCTCTGGTTCAAAATAAGGAGGAGGAGGGACATTTGGGACCCAAGGTCCCATCGGCGCCGGCGTCGAGCGACGTCGCTCCGGGTCCATGTCCGGAGCCGGAAGGAACTGGGGGACGACGCCGCCCGGAGCCCAGGGCGGCGTCGAAAACGGCACCGGAGACATCGGCGCCGGCGGAGGTGTCGTGAGGTCGACCGGCGTCGATGGAGGTTGTGGAGCCGGGATCGAGGCCGGGGCCGGAGCCGGGATCGAGGCTGGAGGCACGGGCGACGCCGGGGCCGGAGCCGCCGGCGACGCCGGAGCAACCCCATCAGGGCCCGCGGGGCCCGAAGGCGCACCGGAGGGGCCTGAAGGCCCGAAGAGGCGGGCCATGGCCGACAGGAACTCCTGTACCTTGGCCGGATCCGCCCCGAACCCGGGAAGGGCGGGTATGTCGGGGGCGACTCCACAGGCAAGTCCGGGGCCGCGGGGGCGGGGACGGTGCCGGGAGGGGCCTCAGCCGAGTCGCGAGACCGGCGAGGCGAACTCCGAGAGCGACGATGCTTCTTGGACTTCCTGTGCTTAGACTTACCGGACGAAGAAGACTTCGACGCCGGCGACCGGTGTGCACTCCGCGAGCGACCCCTGGACCTCTCACGCGACCGGGGCTTCCGTGGAGCCGAATGCCGGGCCTCGAGGAGCTTTCGAGACCGCTCTCGCAAAGCTTTCGGGTTGAGGGCCTGGCATTCGGGACAAGACTCGGTGTCGTGGCCTCGGCCGAGGCAGAAGAGACACTCCCAATGCGGGTCGGTGACGGACATCATCCGCGCACAGGCGCCGCATCGCTTGAAGCCGGGCATCCCTACGACACCTTAAAGTTGGAAAAAACAGTGAAAAAATCACCAAAAAGTATGGTCAAAAATTGACCAGGGCACTGCTCTTCCCGGATCTGCGCTTGCTGGCGCGGAAAAAGAAGAACTGACGTCAGCGCGCAGGGGCGGCGCCTAAGTACTGCCCGCGACGTCATCCCGGCGATCACGACGCCGACGACGGACGCGGAGCCGCACGACGCCGCCTACCGACGCGCAAGGGTACTGCTACGCAAAACTTTCCGGATCCAGCCTGACGCCTGGGGATATTCTAAGGTAAGGAATCTATCACTAACGTGTCTCTTTCAGATTCAACAGACACAGAATGACTCACAGCAGGGTGTAAATCCCCAGAGTCAGTTGCCACCTCCACCTGTTCAGGGTAATGTAAGCAGAGCAAAATACGGTACAGACATCGGATACCCAGGAGGAAGTGGTAAGAATGATTATATGACATCGCAATTTCTTTTGCAGGAAAATTACAGCGAAAACTACTCATGACGGTGCCAGGGAGAGGGGAAGAAGGAGTGCATACTTGGCGCATCCTTACAGGTAGATCAATCTGGTCCATTTGTTGAAGGAAATGTGAAAGGTAATGATATTACTTTCCTTTTGGACACTGGTGCTACTAGGTCTACTGTGAGATCAGCAGACATCCCAGACCTTCCTCTCTCGGGTGAAGATATCCAAGTAGTAGGGGTAGCTAATCAAAGAATTAGAACACCTCTTACCGAACCAATGGAAGTTAAAATTGGAAACTTCAGAGAAATGCACCAATTTGTAGTGTGCGATTCTTGCCCCGTGAACTTATTAGGTAGGGATTTGCTGTGCAAGATGAATTGTACCATTTTCTGCACACCGGACGGTGTGGCAGTTCAAACACCAGATGAAGACCATGTATATAAAATTATGGTTGCAAAACAAGGGACAGAAATAGACGAAATGTTTTCGTTGATAACAAAACATGAGTTGCCAGAAGAATTAAAAGGTACAGTGAACCAAATAGTATGGGATTTCACTGGAAAAGAAGCAGGACTTATGGCAAAAATAGATCCAGTCCAAATTACGGTAAAAGAAGGTGCAATTTTCCCCAATACTAAACAATACAAAATGAGTGCAGAAGTAAAAGCAGGAGTCATTGAAGAAATAAATCGAATGATAAAACAAAACATTCTAAAAGAAGTAATGAGTAGCCCATGCAATTCACCGATCATGGGACTAAAGAAACCTAGTGGGAAATATAGGATTGTTCAGGACCTGAGGAAAATAAATAAAATTGTAGAACCATGTTGTCCTATAGTACCAAATCCTGCTGTGATACTGTACCAGATTCCTTGGAATGCAGGATGGTTCACAGTAATTGATCTATGTCAAGCATTTTTCTCAATACCATTACATCCAGACAGCCAGTATCTTTTCTCATTTAAATTTGAGAATAAAGTCTATGTGTGGAATCGTGTTCCTCAAGGGTACACAGAAAGTCCTTCCATCTTCAACCAGATATTGAAAAAGTGCCTTGAAAAATTAGTGATGCCAGGAAGTTCAGTTTTAGTTCAATATATCGACGACCTATTAGTGGCGTCGACCACCAGAGAAGACTGTGTTGTTGATTCCATAGCATTATTAAATCTTTTGGCTGAGGAAGGGCATAAAGTCTCACCTGAAAAGTTACAGTTTTGCAGAACAGCTGTTAAATATCTGGGACATCAAATTGAGAGGGGAAAAAGAAGAATAACCTCTGAAAGAGTAGAATTAATAAAAAGAATGCAAATGCCTGTAACCCAAAGACAAGTACGAATGTTCCTAGGAATAGTGGGATACTGTCGACAATGGATAGCAAATTTTTCCATGTTGGCTAAGCCCCTAATTAACATGACCAAAAAGAAAGCAAAAGATCCTGTTGAGTGGGAGGATGAAAGTGTAGAAGCTTTTGTGAAATTGAGAAATGCACTTTGTTGAGCACCTGCCTTAGGCATGCCTGATTACAAGAGAGAGTTCGCATTATTCTGTCAAGAAAGAGACAATTGTGCACTTTCTGTTTTAACTCAGAGTCACGGACTAGACAGACGTCCTATAGCGTACTTTTCTGCTACATTGGACCCAGTAGCAGCTGCGTTGCCAGGATGCTTAAAAGCAGTGGCAGCAACTTGTTTGAGCATTGAACAAAGCGAGTCAATTGTAATGGGACACCCTGTAAAAGTGTATGTTCCACATGCAGTTGTGATTCTGTTGACCAGAACCCGAACTCAGCATCTTACTCCTAGTCGGCTGACTAAATATGAGAGAATAATAATGGGTGCTGAAAATGTGACCATGGTAAGGTGTACGATAATAAATCCAGCAACCTTACTGCCAGACCCATATCATGAAACAAATAAAGATGACGAAGAAGATGAACATGATTGTATACAGATTACAGAATTATGTACAAAACCATGCCCAGACATTGAGGAACAGCCTCTTAAAAAGCCAGACAGGGAGCTATTTGTTGATGGATCATGTCAAAGACATGAAGATGGTAAACTAACTGCAGCATATGCAGTATGTGAATTAACTGGAATAATCGAAGCATCCTATTTACCAGGAGTCAAATCTGCACAAGTAGCTGAATTGATTGCATTAATAAAAGCTTGCAAAATTGGGAGGAATCAGAGAGTAACTATATTTACTGATAGTCAATATGGTTACGGGGTCGTGCATGATTTTGGCCAACTGTGGATGCAGAGGGATTTCATGACTTCTTCAGGATCCCCCATTAAAAATGGACAATTTGTAAGGGAATTGCTGGAAGCAATACAATCACCAAAAGAATTGGCTGTGGTGAAATGTGCCGCACACCAGTCAGGAGATGACTGGGTGGTAGTCGGCAACAGATATGCTGATTTAGTGGCTCAATATTGTGCCAATACAAGAACGTCGGTCAATAAGAGGGTGGAAAGGATGGGAATCAGCTGCCAACTCATACTGTATATGCCACCAGAAACGTGGAATGAGGTGAAGAAATTGCAAGATGAAGTCGAGGAAAGTGAGAAGAATTTGTGGATTAAAGTAGGTTGTTCACAAAGAAAAGACGATGAGGTATGCATCAGTGCAGATGGCAGACCAGTCATGCCAGACTGTTTACTCTCACAAATGGCTAGAATGCATCATGGAGACACACACATAGGGAGAGATGCAATGATTAGGCTGTTCAGACAAAATTGGTACAATCCCAAATTCAGAGCTGTTGCAGAGAGTCTTTGCCAGAGATGTCTAACTTGCCAAATGCACAATCCAGGCAGGAAAACGATAATTGGGTTTGGGAAGATCGGGAAGGCAGAGGGTCCATTCATAAGACTCCAGTTCGACTTCATACAGTTACCACCATGCAGAGGGCTGAAATACTTACTAGTCATAGTGTGTCTGTTTTCAAAGTGGGTGGAGGCTTATCCAACTAGGAGAAATGACAGCATTACAGTTGCAAAACTGTTACTACGAGAGCTTATACCTAGATTTGGTTTCCCAGTATCTTTGGAATCAGATAGAGGAAAACACTTTAACAGTGAAGTGATCCAGATAATATGTGAAGCATTCCAAATTAAACAGAAATTGCACTGTGCATATCGCCCAGAGGCTTCTGGAGTGGTTGAACAATTGAATGGCACTATAAAGTCAAGACTGGGAAAAATGTGTGCATCAACATCATTAGAGTGGCCAGACGCACTGCCACTTGTTTTGATGGGAATAAGAAGCATTCCTGATAGAACGACAGGATTGAGCCCACATGAAATTATGATGGGAAGAGCAATGAGACAAACACATGTTCCCACAAACAAATTGGTAAATATTTCTGATGATATGGTTCTGGATTATTGCAAAGGATTGGCTGACCTCGTGCGTTCTGTCTCTCATCAGGTTGGAGAAGACGCAGTTTCCAGGCAGCCTGAATTAGAACATGATCTGAATCCTGGTGATTGGGTGGTAGTGAAGTATCACACCAGAGAAACGTGTCTATCACCCAGGTGGAGCAGACCTTGTCAAGTCATATTGACCACCAACTCAGCAGTGAAGTGTGCAAGATTTCCTAATTGGATTCACGTAAGCCACACCAAGAGAGTACCAGAACCTGAAGAAGAGAACCTACCGACAACGCCAGTCACTGAAGAAGCTGAAGGTTGCCCAGCTGAAGAATCTCAAGCTAGAGGTTCGAGAGAAGCTGACGGAGAACAACCGAGCACAAGTCAGGATTGGATACCAGTGGTAGAAGTGCCTGAAGTATACTACAGAACAAGAAATCAAACAAAATTGCAAGAAATTGAAGAAGATCCAATAGGGGAAGAAGAAACAGTTCAAGATCAAGAAGACAAGACAGTAAAAGATCTTGAACTAAATCAGATAGGGAAAGAAAATTGGACTCAAAACAGTGAAGATTTAATAAACTTTGAAGAGGGACAGACAGGTCTAGAAGAAGCAGGTCAGGCTGCAGAAGTTCACAGTGCAATAAGCCCTGATCAGAAGCAGATAGATCAAGAAGAATTCACAAAAGAAAAAGGGGTTAATACAAATGAACATAAAGAAACAAAAAGGGAACAAGATCAAGTAAGACATTGTGGAGCTACTGAAGAGAAACCAATCAGACCAGAAAAGGAACTAACAAAAGAAGCAGTAAACAAAGAAAATAAAGAAGCACAAAGCAGTGAAAATAACGAGACCACTGAAGACGAAAACAGAGAAACAGTGTCAACAAAGAAAACAAGAAAAGGAGATCATTGGCCAAGTGTCATCAAAAGAGTAAAATACCACATAACAACCAGAAGTGAAGATCCAGAACAAGTACCTGAAGTAACAAGTCAAACAGAACAAGAGAAAAAGTCAGGAAAAAGAAAAAGTAAAAGACTGAGACTTGTGAATAACAAATTCAAGGGTCCTGACTGGACTTATATCATTCTTGAAGATTTTGAAAATTCAGAGTCAAGTGACAGTGGTGGCGAAGGAACAAGTGCAGAACTAACTTACGAAGAAGAAACAAGACCACCCTGACTAAGCAAAAGAATCCGCTGAAGAAAAGGAATAGAGATAAGAAGAGCAATCTTCCTTGTCGAAAAATGCCTGATGATAGAGTTACTGGGAGACCAAAACGAAATTGTTGTAGAAGATGCTGTGCAATTTGCATATGTAGTCTAGTATTGGTGCTTATAGTATGGTTAGTCCTGATTGTAGCAGTTCCTTACCTTATGATAATAGACAAGAAGATTAATAATGAAACTAAAGGGAGGACAGCAAACATGAAGGGCAATAGAGTAGAACTAATGGCAGAAGATGAGGCAGAAATTCATCATGAAATAGCTGATAACGACACTAGTTTAAATGTTTTCACAAAGTTATTGTTTCAGTATGTAGACACAATGGAAGTTAGTAATTGTTATGTCTGTATGAAATTACCTGAATCAGTAGCGGAAGGATTAACATACCATCATTTACCACTGACATATGGCATCTCATGTAGTGTATTAACAAGTTTATTTTATAGAACAGGGAGACTACAGTATTATTATTCAAACTTAGACGTGATATTTTCTGAGGTTCCAATTCGCAAGAGTATGAACCCTGTGCTTAGTAGTCAAGATGCACAGTTTATGGGAAAGTTTTTCTTAACAATGAAAACAATAGACATAACACATGCACATAGACACAATCTAACATGTTCTTTATTAGAAGAAGAGAAAATATTTTTGAATTTAGTAGAAGATAGAAGACAAGATTTCCAAAAGAAAGCTTTAGAGCATAAGGCTCATTTACCACCTTGGGCAGAAAAAGAAGGGAGTTACACACCTGGCAAGGCTCAAGCTGCTATGGCTCTGGATTTTGAAAAGAAAGGGAAAATTTGTTTACATAGATTAAAGACTGACTATAACAATGTTTTCATCGGTACCAGTGAATGTGAACACAATTTTTTAATTTTGGGAGGTTGGGGACTCAAAGGAGGAACAGATTCAGTTTTTCCTGGAATCTATTTTGTATGTGGGAATAAGGCTTACTTTAGGCTTCCTGCACGGTGGTATGGAAGTTGTTATATTGGAATAGTTTTTCCAAAGATATACCACGTAAAAAGAAACACTGGAAGCAATGAAAACAATGGCGAATTAATACGTAGTAAAAGAGCTAGTTTTTCTGAAATAGTAGGTGATATATTTGGTGCATTGATACCTTCAGTGGGAATAATTCTGAACTCAAGGAAAATATGTAAATTGTCTACAGTGGTTGATCGTTTATCAACGGATACTGCTGGAGGTTTCCTAATGATTAATACGGAAATGGTTGCTATTAGATCTATGGTGATGCACAATCGACTTGCTCTTGACATTCTATTGGCAAAAGAGGGAGGAGTCTGTAAATTATTGAGAACGAAACACTGTTGCACTTATATTCCTGATAAGAGTGCAGAAATTGGAACGTATATTCAGAACATAACTAAACTTGAGAAGGAACTTAAACCACTGGAAGTTGATAGTGTATGGGAAAGATTGACAAATAGTATATCGTCAATTGGAACCTGGTTTGCTAATATAGGGAAAGGACTTATAGGTCAATTACTAGTACCTTTAGCAGGAATAGCAATAATAATTTTAGCAATAACAATATGGTGCAAATGCTGTAGAAAGAATGGAACGTACAAAGTGACAGAAAAAGGAAAGAAGAGAAAGAGGGATGAAATCGAATTAGAAGAATGGAGAAGTGCTTTATACAAGAAATTGAAAGGAGACTGTAAGAATAGAAAAAGTAAAGATGAGAATGAAACAATTTGCTAGAAGTTGGCATCTGATTGAGGGTAGTGTTTTTGATGGCTCAGAAACGCCATCAGAGAGGGGATTGATGGAGCAAGGTTTCAAAATTGAAACTTGCTTGGATGCAATCTTCCTCATAGTATTAATTTATTAAACTTGTACTGTCAAATACTAATACTTGCATTCACGAATACAAAAGGGACAGAAGCTTGCCTATGTGTTTTACTAATGAATAACGCTTGTTTCTAAATCAAAATGGCCGCTTAAGCGCGGGAACCTCTTTGCGCATGTCGCAACCTGATCACATGGTGTGACGTCTTTCTTTGCTTGGTGGGAAACTTCTGCTTCTGCGCAGTGTGCATTAAAATGACCGCTCAATGTTCTCACATGCTTAAGCTTGCTCTCATGTCATTATTAAATTGTCGTTTTCTTAACGCTACTAATGCAGGGTAGTATTATGATTAAATGGGAATAGAGTTAGGGAAAGTGGGTATACAGTGAAACGTTTTATTTGTGATTTTAATATTTTCTTCTTGCACTTTTAGTAATTCTTAAACTTGGGCCTGGGTTGGTGACTTGAAACTCGAGAGACAGAGGGTTCTGCGCATGTGTCCTGTATGACTGCCAAAATGAAGTCAACTTGGACGTCTCACAAGGCCATGACCTATTGGCCGAAGATGATGTACCCAATGTATCCGGCGGATAAAAATGTTGCTCTTCTCCTGTAAATTGTATAATATTTGTCGTGAGAACGGGTGGGAAATAAAGTGAATGTATTAATTTGAAGGGGCGGGAACGTAAATACAATAGGCTTCACAAATTAAGCCAAATTTGTCATGGTGCGAGAATCCACCCCTGTTCCTGTCCAATCAGAAGTAGTGGTCCCATATTTTAGCAACATTAATGGGAGGTATATGGTTAGAAGGGTATAATAGAATATAGCATTAGTTAATTAGTCAGAGCTAGTTTCCAGAGAAGAGAGAACATACAGAAGAGCTCCAGGCTGCTATGCTGATCGGTTGCTGACTGAATCCCTATCCGGAAGAGGTCCTGAGGAGGGGGCGGCGGAGTCCATTAGACGGGAGAATCGAGGAGAAATCGAGTGCCAGAGAGGGGAACGGCGCAGCTGTTGTTGTAGAGAGGTCACCAGTCCTGTCCTGAAGGAGGTCCTTGCTTTTCATCCTTCCAGGGTCCTATTCTTTCCAACTCCTTAGCTAAGGGGCTTGGTTCTCGCATCTAGGTAACTATAATGCAACCTTTAGTTGCGCTGCTGTCTCTATCTTCTCTAATTTCCTTAAAAACTGTCAGTTATTAGAAAATTCGTTCCTATGCTTCCTCTTGGGTATTCTGATCAAATACCGTATTTTCTGTATTTTACTCTGCTAAAACTTTAGATAAACATTTTAAAACTTCCTGACTCAGTGGTTATTTCAGGATTATTGTTTTATAGTGAATGTCACTCATTTTAAACTTCCCAATTAGCAAAGGATCCATTGATAAGTTATTACTCTTCAATCAGAAGGTAATTGGTTTCAGGGATTTTTGATATAAGAGTATATCTGACACCCAGCGTAAGTATTAGCGTAGTGTGAATGTATGGGCCTAAGTGAGTATATGGTGTATGTATGCTGTTTGCTAATATCGCGCTGGATCAGTAGCAAAGGAAAATGCAAATTGCAGACGCATGAACGGGCATGTTAAAGCTATTCAGGATTGGATGAATACTATAATGAGGCAGATAAAACGGGCATGGAGTAAAGAAGTGTTAGAAACTATGAGAGCTTTCCATTGTATAGCTGGTTGGGACACTAAGAACCAGCTGAAAGAAACATCTGAAGGTGCAGAGCAGAATGGATCAGATGATAAGGATGATGAAGTGAAAGCGGAATTACTGAATGAAAGGCCTTTGCCTTATAATGGGGATGGAACACAAGGACGCAAAGTAAAATTGCGTTTTATCTGTGGTTGTGGAGTTAATTGAGCTTGTAGCGAGATCTAATAAAGGTAGAGTTCAGAATGTGAGTTAAATATGGAACCTTTTGTGGGTTAATGCAATTGAAGTAATACGCTTCCAAAATATACATCTGATGAGTTGATATTTTGATTTTAGAAGAAGGAAAGCAAGTGAATCGAGGATTTGAGAAATTGAAGAAACTAGCTTAAGGAAGGAATGCAAATTTAGATAAAAGGAGAATTAGTAGATTTCATGTAATGGAAATTTCAGAAGCTGACTTCGAAAACAAACAATCATTGTGCAAATGCATTGTTTTGAAAAACATCTAGAGAAAATTGTAAATTGTGAAGATGTTAAAGCCGAAGCTCTTGGAAGGTTATGGTAGTAATAGTGCCAATGATTTATCATGCGGTACTGTTGAAGGGGAATTTCCTTTGAGAGAAGTTCTTAGTCCTGCATCATGTGGGCCAACTTACATTGATGTGCCATGGAGCACACAAAATGTATGGGCTTTTACAAAAGATTTTTCATAACTGAGAGAAGATCCGGATAAATGTTATACAGAAGTTGATAGGATTGTGAGTATGTCAAAAGTTTTATGGACAGATTTTGATGCACTGTTTCGACACAAAGGGATTTGTGGCTTAAATGCAAGACAGTGGTAAAATGGCAAGAGAAGGAACCTGAAAGGATGGCACTGGTTTATAAGCCTTCTACTGACATTATAAAGCAATATAATGAGGTTATTAATTACTTGAAAATGAAGATTCTTGGAAGCAGGTGAACTGGTCAAAGATAATGAGAACAACCTTAAATTGCGAGAAATGAGAGATTGATGCAGGTGTACAGAAGACAATATAGTTGGAGGAAGATCTTACTAAAGAAGGTTCATCAGGTTTTGTGTCCGCCTTTGCGTTGGGCTTGAAACCAGAACGCAGGCCCCAGCTTTAAAAAAGTGTGATGTGCTGGTAAGAAAAGTCAACTGATGAGATGTTGGCGTATGCAAAATACTGTAGTGATTATCATAGGAGAAGCTGATGGTAGCACAGACCGAGTTATTTCACCAAGGAGGGCATGTGCCATTACCCCATCTTATGGTGTTCAAGCTCATGACCCTCCAATACAAAAGGTGTAGGCAGGGGTCAAGGTTGAGGTAGAGGCTTCAATTATAATGATAACAATGGGATGATGAAGCCTGGAGTGTGCCATAGATGTGATAAAAGTGGACACTGGAAGAGAAATTGTAGAGTAAATATACAGGTTCAGCAACCTGTGAATAAGATGCAGATACCTGTGATGACTATGATGTCACAGAACGGAGTGATGATGGTGTCACCGAGCCCAGCCCAATAGACACGTGCAAAACACCAGACGTCTCTATAGAGCTATGCTTTCAGCACTATCCTTACAGCCACAGTTATATACTGGTGCTGTACATTTCCACAAAATTTACAGGTGCAAGCGAACTTGGAAGAACAGCTCACGAGGCAATCAGTGATACATTTCCACAATTTGCAGATAAGCTGTGGGTACCATAAGGGCCTAGTCGGGTACAATGACTGTCCTGAGGGGGGAGGAGGACTGCATGCTTGGTGCACTTCTTGACGTAGAGCGGAGTGGATCATATGTGAAAGGTACAGTAAATGGTTATGCTGTGTCCTTCCTAGTTGATACTGGTGATGTCCATTTCATAGTTAGACTGGTGAAGTTCCTACCCTACCCCTCTCTGGAAAATAAGTACAAGCTGTAGGCATTGCAAATAAACAAGTGATTCCTAACCTTTTAGATTCTGTTCCAGTGAAGATAGGTTAGGTTACAGATTAGCATGAGTTTATGATTAGTCAAACAAGTCCTATAAATCTGCTGGATAGAGCCTGCAAACTAAATTGTGCAATTAATTTATTGTACACAGATGCTGAGTGTAAATTGAAATAAAAGGTAGGCAAGTCAATGTTTTTCCAGTTCTCACAGAAGAGGAGATATCGCAGAATTTAAAACAGACTGTGGATACGGAGGAGTGGGATTTGACAGGTAAAACATTGGGCTTATTTGAAGTGCTAAGCTGGTGCACGTTGCATTACAATAGGGAGCAACCGATCCACGCATACCACAGTACAGACTTTCTTGTGAAGTTGAGGAAAGAATTATCCTAGTGACTGAGAAAATCATGCAACAGGGTATTCTAACGGAAGTTTTGGGGAGCCTATATAACACTCCAATAACAGGGATGCATAAAGCCAATGGAAACTGAAAAACAGCACAATATTTAAGGGTAATGAATCATTTAGGGATCCCATGCTATCTAATAGTCCATAATCAAACAGTGATATTGTTTCAAATAATAGCAGATGCACCGTGGTTCATAATAAATGATTTATGTTCAGCATTCTTTTCCATTCCTCTCAAAGAGGACAGTCAGTATCTTTTTTCCATTAAATCAAAAAATAAAGTAAATGGTGCAGGAAAGATTGGCACAAGAGTATACGGAATCAACATCAATCTTTACACAAGTTCAAAAAAAGATCTAGAGACACTGCGATTACCCTGCGAGTCAGCCCTAGTCCATTATATTGACAAGCTTATGATCGTTGCGAAAACAAAAGGGGTCCGTAAAATTGGACGTCTCTGCATTGTTACACCATTTAGCTGAAGAGGGACACAAGGTCTCAACCACAAAATTACGGTACTGTCAGACAGAAGTTACTCATTTAGGACAACAGGTTCCGAAAAGAAAGAGGAAGGTGTCAAAAGAGTTACTCTCTGCAATTCTGAGAATGGGTTCACCTCATGCACAAGATGTAAGAGTGTCCTTGGGAATGGTGGGATCCTGTTGTCCGTAGATCCCCAATTTCTCCTTAACTACTAATCCATTGCAGATACAAATCTATAGTGACATAACTGATCCAGTGCCCTGGGGCAGGGAATTTAAGAAAGCTTTCCTGGAGCTGAGACACGTATTGAGTACATCACCCTCTTTAGGAATTACAGATTATGGAAAGGAGTTCTTTTTGTATTGTCGAGAAAGAGATAGGAGCTCTCTTTCTCTTCGCATTAAACAGGAGAGTAGTGGAAAAAAGACCTGTTGCATGTTTTTCTGTAATCCAGTTGCCATTGCTCTTCCTGGATGTTTGAAATTTGCTGTCGCTACTGCTGTCGCCATCTCTACAAGAGATTGAGCGTTTTGGGAACTAGAGAATGATATTGACGATGATGAGGATTGTTTGGAAGTAGCAGAATTATGCACATAATCAAGACCTGACTTATAAAATGTGCCATTGAATTCAGCTGATTTGGTTCTATTTGATGATGGGTTTTGCCTAAGAGAGCATGAATAACATTTGGGTGCAGGATATGGGGTTTGATCATTTTCTGAAGCATCATATCTGTGTAATGTGTTTTCTGCACAGTTTGCTGAGTAGATTGCTTTCACTAGAGCCTATATTGCACACACACAGTGTTACAATTTCCACTAATAGTGGGTGCCTCCTTTGGAGTTTTTCACAATCTTGGTCAATTATGGTCAATTATGGTCACAGTGTGGTTTCATGACCTCTGCTAGAGCATCATTTCAAAATAGACCAAGAATTATTGATTTTTTATATTTCTTGAGATTGCCATCTGAAATTGTAGTTGTGAAATGTTCAGCACATGGACGTGGAAGTGATGATGTCACAAAGGTAAATAATTACCCAGATGCACGCTACTATGCAGCATTGCGCACTGCACTGCCAAAGCGGGTTGATAATCACCTGGCACTTGTTCTTACTTGTGTGCCAACACAAACATTGGATGATTTAAGTGAAGTAAAATATACAATGTCAAATGAAGGATAGAATGGGGAATGGAAAAGAGCAGGATGTAAACAAAGACAGAATGGTTTCTGGAAAAGTAATTACGAAAGATATGTCTTGTCAAATTCACCTTTACCACAATGGTTAGATTAATTTCATGGTCCTACACATGTGGGAAGAGATGGAATGATCAATACATTTAATTGGTGCTGGTTCGATTATCACCTTAGAATTATTGCAGAGAGCCATTGTCAGAGGTACACAGTGTGTCAGCAAAATAATGTTGGAAAGAGAGCTCATGCAGTCATGAGTCGTCTGGCAAAGGAAAGTAGTATTTTTACAAGACTGCGGGTTGATTTTGTGGGAATGCCATCATTGAATAATCTGAGGAATATCTTCGTTGTGTGCATGGTTTTAAAGTTGGTTGAGGCACACCAGACAAGGACATGTGATGCCATGACAGTTGCAAAACTGTTTCTCAGGAAGTTAATCCCTAGATATGGAACGCAATTAACAATTGAGTCAAATGCACTGGACATTGATCAAACATTTCACTGTAGTGACCACCCACAACTATCAAGAACTGTTGTAAGACCAAATGGCGTCTTGAAAAACAAAATGGCAAAGCGTGCACATCTACTTCTTTGAATTGGCCAGATGCACTCTCTCTGGCATTGCCGAGTATGAGGTGTACTCCAAACAAAATAACTTTTCTAAGCCCTCATTTAATCTTAATGGACCATCCAGTGAGGATTTCTGGTGTCCCGTATGCAGCCTTGTTCAGTATTAATGATGATTTAATCGTGGATTATTGCAAGCGTTTGGTTGATAGTGTGCTCCATCTCTCGCTGGTGCAGTTTGCCATCCCATCTGAGCCATTAGTTGCATGTCATGATCTACAACCAGGAAACATGGAAGAAGAGACTGCCTGCAGAGAAGGTGGAGCAGGCCTCATCAGATCATCCTGCCGATGAAGACAGCTGTAAAGAGTAAAGGTCTGTCTTGTTGGATCCACACATCACACACTCGGAGAGCGTGGGTTCCAGAAACCCTTATCTCGAGTTCAGCCAAAAGTCTGATTGCGGCACCCTGACTTACTGCCCTGAGAAGATGTTGCTAGAGAGAGCTGTAAGTAGGCGCTGAGATACATCAACCTGTTTTGGAAGAGGGGTATAATGCCTCACATTCACTTACAAAAACACACACATGGCAAAGACCACTTATTAGCTGGCAGAAATGCCCATATTCCTTCAGGAAATGGCAACAAGACTCCTGATGGGCAAAAGTCTTTAGAGTGGTAATGACTTCCACCGGGAAAGAAACACGTAGATCAGGATACCATCCAAATGAGGACAAGAGGAAAAGCTTGCACCAACGGGGCTCAGACCAACCATGTTGAGTATAAACTGTGGGACTCCAGTGTCCAGAAACACCACAGGGGACACATGTGAACTACAAATTCAAGTACTATTTAAGTGCCCTGCGCACTAGATGCTCGTGCAAGAAGCTGTCTTCACTGGGTTCGGGTGACTCCCATACCCAATATTTACAATTTATGTTACTTCCAACCTGACGGCAATGTCCCAGGGACGATAGGCCACTGTAGGAGCCATCGGCAGAAGAACTGCAGGAAAAGGACTACATTTAGTTTCACATGTTTGCTAACAATTTCACAAAGGATGTAAGTTCTCTGGCTACAAAGTGAGACCTTGGTCTCGGAAAGGCTTATTTACAAGGGCAGAGCAAGGCAGAATAGCTCTTGTCAACATTATTGAAGTGGACTGTTGATGATGTAACTGGTTTAGGAAAGTAAGAGCAATAGCACTACTATTCTCAAATGCCCAAGACTGCTCTCCTGAAATAGATTTCTGAGGGGTTTCAGATAGAGGCCTGGAATGACTCAGTAAACGCATTTCTCCCTGTAGAGCCTGCACTCAGTCTCCAGGAACTTCTCATTAGATGTGCCACGGCGTAAAGGATAAAGACAGTTAAAGGATAAACCCACAAAGACTCCTGGCACAGCTTTCAGGTTTAATTGGCTCCTGGGAACAGGTGATGCCAAAAGAAAGCTACATTAGGTAGATTTTACTGTGAGTACACCAAGGAGAGAGCTTCTTTGAAAAAGTGTAAGAAAGGCCTGCACTAAACACAGCCCACACACATCCTTTCCAACTTTTTAGCAGCTAAGGCCATAAATACAATGCTAGGAATAAGGTACCAAGGAATAATACTTCTCCCAGCAGGGCAGTTTCAAGGCACTGCCGCCGGTGGAGAGACTTCACACAGCTGTGCTGGGGCAGCGGGAGAACTGATTGCCAGCTGCTGTCTCCTCATGAGTTGGTGGGCTCACACACTGAAGGGCTGGCCAGTAGAGAGAGGGGATGGCACTGACCGCGCCAGACGCTGAGGGAGACACCGCCTGCAGATAGATCACACCTGTTATTACATGTCAGTCGGTTGTTGGAGTTGCACACTGGCTTCGCCCACAAACTTGTCTGACTCACCATCAGGGAGGGAGGGATGGATGGGAGACAGTCCCCCAGGCACAGCAATGCTGCCCAGCCTGTGGTTCAACCAGTGCCACCCACTGCTGCCACCATGCACCAAGGGTGACTACCCTGCCCCCAGCGGACAGGAACAGTGGGCCCAGTCGGGACAGGAAGAGGATGTGGGGGTCAGACAAGAAACCAACAATCAGCCAGGTTTCACCCGCTTTCTTTCCACTCACAGGCTCCTCCCTCTCCAGCTCCTTCTAGAGAAGCTCCGTGACCTCACATATGTGTACAACCAATGGCAGAACAGTACAGGTTGTGGTTAGTTCACGGTCAGAGCAAAATCTCCCAGCATTCATTTGATGTATCAAACTACGATTTACAGGAGTTATTTTTCTGCATTTCTTCCACATTCCCTTTAGTCCGAGTATAGACACATTTTTTTATTCTCAAAGAGCAGCTGAATATTCAGGGGAAACAATTTTGCAAATTGAAGATTACATCCGCCAAGCAAAGTGCAAAAAGAATCTACAACTGAAAATCCAGGGGGACATTTACACTTCTCTGTTCCACCATTAACCCTAATATTTGCCTCCAGAATATCCATTACGAATTTTGAAACGTCCCTATGTTGGAATTATATGTTTTATCTTACTACAATACAAAAGAAATGTATATTAGAACAAGATTGGCTCCTCGTAGCCTTTTTTTCTAAAATATTCACAAGTTGAGCAATAAGAACGGAAGATTCTCAAAGTTGGCACTTGGGAGGGTCACTTGGAGGACATAATATTTTACATGTTGAAATTAGAAACTTCGGAATGAGAAAACAGAGACCGAAACCCTGACTTGACTATTTGCATAAATATTGTGATCTAGAGCAAACAATATTCTGCCTTCTTCCCAGTTCACTTATCTGTCAGAAAGTTTAGAGCATCTTCAATTAACTGAGTTTACGGTATGTACCAGAAAAACATTAACTCACACTGGGGCAATGTTAAAGTGTCACACACATTTTCACTGGTCCCATTGTAGAAATAGGCAGGTTGTACATGGCAATATAACTTGTTTTCATATAGCGTGCACTCGACAATTTGCAGTTTGTAAACACTGTACATAAAATCTGTGCCTATTATCCAAGATAATGGTACTCAATTTGCCGAATTCCAAAGGCTAACTTCAACTTGCTCGGATTTGTACTAGTGACCTGCAGATCACTGCACACTTACGCAAATTTACTGTGACTATAGTAAAAGTGCATTTTTATTTTCATAGTGCAAAGATGACGTGGTGAACTTGTTTTTACCTTGTGTCATTGCTATTTTTTAAATAGGTTCTTGTAAAAGGTAAACTTGCAACATTCATGGGAATTATTAGGTACAGGCTTGTTTGCTCACCATGAATATATTAAAATATTTAGGAATTCCTCTTCAGAATCTATGGCTGTTTATCAAACATATGTGAAAATATCCTAAAAGGGCCTACTAGCCACCATGTTTTAAAAACACATCATCTTCGGGCCAGATCGTAGCCCCCCAAGAGGAAGGCTGGCTCCCTTGCTTAGCACACTGTGTGGAAGGCATTTATTTGTGCGTCATGTTCAAAGACCACCTGTTAACAGAGATTCGTATAGCGCCGCCTTGCCATCTGTATTGCCTCGCAGCTCTGGGGAACAATAACCATTATGAAGGAACTAAAGTAGGGAATATACCAAAGGCCCACTGTGTATCAGCAAATAAAGTAACATCTTAAATAAAATAAAAGTGACTTTTATGCCACTGTGGCAGTAAAGAATGCCTGGAATGAATGGGAGAGTTTCAGAGAGTTTCCAATGCTTGATAGATTGTTTCTCGGCAGGGATGAGCAGACTGTTTGTTAGAAGTAGGGCCCTACTGTCCGAGCAAAAGTAGTGTCAAGCTGAGCACATGTTCTGCAGAATCACAGGCTGCGCAGATGAGAAAAGGAACAGGAAGTTATGAAATACAGAAAAGAGACAGGATTTCAGTTCGAGACCGAAAGATGAAAGGGGCAGAAGAGGCACGAATCTCGAGACAGAGCGGGTTTGAGAGTAGAGAAGCGAGAAGATGAAAGGCACAGACATGAGGGGAGAAGCAGAACAAGTAGACGTGTTAAGGCAAAGGGGGTGAGAGGTACAAAGTGAGCCAGCCAAAGACAGGATGGAGCGAGGTCGAGAATAGATATCAAAGCACAGCACAATACATTAAGGATGATATTTTAGAGTTTGGTAGTTGGTGAAGTTAAAGAGAGATAGGAGAGCAGCGGGGGATGGGAAGATTAACAGTGAGCAACGGGTGCAGGCTGCGGGGAAAGGATAGAGACAAAACAAGGCAAAGAACTCCGTAGAACATGGACAGGAGGTTGGAATAGAGGAGGGAGGCTGGAAAGGGGTGGATGTTGTGAAGAGCAAAGCTGAGAAATTAAGACAAGAGGAGGTCTGCTTCAACTCGGACCTTTGAACCTGGAGACCTTAAACCAGCTTTTGGTTCTTGACCAGCAAATGTTTGATTCAAGTGAAGTAATACACTACTGCGAACTGTAGGGGATGGTCAGTTGTCCCCCATCCTCTACTGATGTTTAGTACTCTGTTTCCTACGGGGGGTGTTCCTCTGTTGCCCCCTAGGGATTTTCATTTGTCCTCCCATCCTCTACTGATGTTCAGTCATCTGTTGCTTCGTAGGGATGTTCAGTTGTCCCCCATCCTCTACTGATGTTCAGTCATCTGTTGCCTACGAGGGTTGTTCCCCTGTTGCCTCCGAGGGATGTTCCCCTGTTGCCTCCGAGGGATGTTCCCCTGTTGCCTCCGAGGGATGTTCCCCTGTTGCCTCCGAGGGATGTTCCCCTGTTGCCTCCGAGGGATGTTCCCCTGTTGCCTCCGAGGGATGTTCCCCTGTTGCCTCCGAGGGATGTTCCCCTGTTGCCTCCGAGGGATGTTCCTCTGTTGCCTCCGAGGGATGTTCAGTTGTCACCACCCTCTACTGATGTACAGTCATCTGTTGCCTCTGAGGGATGTTCCTCTGTTGCCTCCGAGGGATATTGAGTTGTCCCCCATCCTCTACTGATGGTTAGTCCTATGTTTCCTACGAGAGATGTTCCTCTGTTGCCTCCGAGGGATGTTATTCTGTTGCCTCCGAGGGATGTTCCTCTGTTGCCTCCGAGGGATGTTCCTCTGTTGCCTCCGAGGGATGTTCCTCTGTTGCCTCCGAGGGATGTTCCTCTGTTGCCTCCGAGGGATGTTCCTCTGTTGCCTCCGAGGGATGTTCCTCTGTTGCCTCCGAGGGATGTTCCTCTGTTGCCTCCGAGGGATGTTCCTCTGTTGCCTCCGAGGATGTTCCTCTGTTGCCTCCGAGGGATGTTCCTCTGTTGCCTCCGAGGGATGTTCCTCTGTTGCCTCCGAGGGATGTTCCTCTGTTGCCTCCGAGGGATGTTCCTCTGTTGCCTCCGAGGGATGTTCCTATGTTTCCTATGAGGGATGTTCCTATGTTGCCTCCGAAGGGATGTTCCTCTGTTGCCTCCGAAGGGATGTTCCTCTGTTGCCTCCGAAGGGATGTTCCTCTGTTGCCTCCGAAGGGATGTTCCTCTGTTGCCTCCGAAGGGATGTTCCACTGTTGCCTCCGAAGGGATGTTCCTCTGTTGCCTCCGAAGGGATGTTCCTCTGTTGCCTCCGAAGGGATGTTCCTCTGTTGCCTCCGAAGGGATGTTCCTCTGTTGCCTCCGAAGGGATGTTCAGTTGTCCCCCATCCTCTACTGATGTGTTCAGTCATATGTTGCGTCCAAGGGATGTTCAGTTGTCTCTACCCTCTACTAATGTACAGTCCTCTGTTGCCTCTGAGGGATGTTCCTCTGTTGCCTCTGAGGGATGCTCCTCTGTTGCCTCTGAGGGATGCTCCTCTGTTGCCTCTGAGGGATGCTCCTCTGTTGCCTCTGAGGGATGCTCCTCTGTTGCCTCTGAGGGATGCTCCTCTGTTGCCTCTGAGGGATGCTCCTCTGTTGCCTCCGAGGGATGCTCCTCTGTTGCCTCCGAGGGATGCTCCTCTGTTGCCTCCGAGGGATGCTCCTCTGTTGCCTCCGAGGGATGTTCCTCTGTTGCCTCCGAGGATGTTCCTCTGTTGCCTCCGAGGATGTTCCTCTGTTGCCTCCGAGGGATGTTCCTCTGTTGCCTCCGAGGATGTTCCTCTGTTGCCTCCGAGGATGTTCCTCTGTTGCCTCCGAGGGATGTTCCTCTGTTGCCTCCGAGGGATGTTCCTCTGTTGCCTCCGAGGGATGTTCCTCTGTTGCCTCCGAGGGATGTTCCTCTGTTGCCTCCGAGGATGTTCCTCTGTTGCCTCCGAGGGATGTTCCTCTGTTGCCTCCGAGGGATGTTCCTCTGTTGCCTCCGAGGGATGTTCCTCTGTTGCCTCCGAGGATGTTCCTCTGTTGCCTCCGAGGAAGTTCCTCTGTTGCCTCCGAGGAAGTTCCTCTGTTGCCTCCGAGGGAAGTTCCTCTGTTGCCTCCGAGGGATGTTCCTCTGTTGCCTCCGAGGGATGTTCCTCTGTTGCCTCCGAGGGATGTTCCTCTGTTGCCTCCGAGGGATGTTCCTCTGTTGCCTCCGAGGGATGTTCCTCTGTTGCCTCCGAGGGATGTTCCTCTGTTGCCTCCGAGGGATGTTCCTCTGTTGCCTCCGAGGGATGTTCCTCTGTTGCCTCCGAGGGATGTTCAGTTGTCCCCCATCCTCTACTGATGTTTAGTCCTATGTTTCCTATGAGAGATGTTCCTTTGTTGCCTCCGAAGGGATGTTCCCCTGTTGCCGCCGAGGGATATTCAGTTGTCCCCCATCCTCTACTGATGTTTAGTCCTATGTTTCCTATGAGAGATGTTCCTTTGTTGCCTCCGAAGGGATGTTCCTTTGTTGCCTCCGAGGGATGTTCCTCTGTTGCCTCCGAGGGATGTTCCTCTGTTGCCTCCGAGGGATGTTCCTCTGTTGCCTCCGAGGGATGTTCCTCTGTTGCCTCCGAGGGATGTTCCTCTGTTGCCTCCGAGGGATGTTCCTCTGTTGCCTCCGAGGGATGTTCCTCTGTTGCCTCCGAGGGATGTTCAGTTGTCCCCCATCCTCTACTGATGTTTAGTCCTATGTTTCCTATGAGAGATGTTCCTTTGTTGCCTCCGAAGGGATGTTCCCCTGTTGCCGCCGAGGGATATTCAGTTGTCCCCCATCCTCTACTGATGTTTAGTCCTATGTTTCCTATGAGAGATGTTCCTTTGTTGCCTCCGAAGGGATGTTCCTTTGTTGCCTCTGAGGGATGTACAGTTGTGCCCCATCCTCTACTGATGTTTAGTCCTCTGTTGCTTCGTAGGGATGTTCAGTTGTCCCCCACCCTCTACTAATGTACAGTCCTCTGTTGCCTGCTAAGGGATGTTCAGTTGTCCCCCATCCTCTACTGATGTTCAGTCATCTGTTGCCTCCGAGGGATGTTCCTCTGTTGCCTCCGAGGGATGTTCAGTTGTCCCCATCCTCTTCTACTGTTCAGTCCTCTGTTGCCTCCGAGGGATGTTCCTTTGTTGCCTCCGAGGGATGTACAGTTGTGCCCCATCCTCTACTGATGTTTAGTCCTCTGTTGCTTCGTAGGGATGTTCAGTTGTCCCCCACACTCTACTAATATACAGTCCTCTGTTGCCTGCTAGAGATGTTGAGTTGTCTCCCATCCTCTACTGATGTTCAGTCATCTGTTGCCTCCGAGGAATGTTCCTCTGTTGCCTCCAAGGGATGTTCAGTTGTTCCCCATCCTCTACTGATGTTCAGTCATCTGTTGCCTCCGAGGAATGTTCCTCTGTTGCCTCCGAGGGATGTTCAGTTGTCCCCCATCCTCTACTGATGTTCAGTCCTCTGTTTCCTATGAGGGATGCTTCTCTGTTGCATCCAAGGATGTTCCTCTGTTGCCTCCGAGGGATGTTCAGTTGTCCCCCATCCTCTACTGATGTTCAGTCATATGTTGCGTCCAAGAGATGTTCAGTCATATGTTGCGTCCAAGAGATGTACAGTCCTCTGTTGCCTCTGAGGGATGTTCCTCTGTTGCCTCTGAGGGATGTTCCTCTGTTGCCTCTGAGGGATGTTCCTCTGTTGCCTCTGAGGGATGTTCCTCTGTTGCCTCTGAGGGATGTTCCTCTGTTGCCTCTGAGGGATGTTCCTCTGTTGCCTCTGAGGATGTTCCTCTGTTGCCTCTGAGGATGTTCCTCTGTTGCCTCTGAGGATGTTCCTCTGTTGCCTCTGAGGGATGTTCCTCTGTTGCCTCTGAGGATGTTCCTCTGTTGCCTCCGAGGATGTTCCTCTGTTGCCTCCGAGGGATGTTCCTCTGTTGCCTCCGAGGATGTTCCTCTGTTGCCTCCGAGGGATGTTCCTCTGTTGCCTCCGAGGGATGTTCCTCTGTTGCCTCCGAGGATGTTCCTCTGTTGCCTCCGAGGGATGTTCCTCTGTTGCCTCCGAGGGATGTTCCTCTGTTGCCTCCGAGGGATGTTCCTCTGTTGCCTCCGAGGATGTTCCTCTGTTGCCTCCGAGGGATGTTCCTCTGTTGCCTCCGAGGGATGTTCCTCTGTTGCCTCCGAGGGATGTTCCTCTGTTGCCTCCGAGGATGTTCCTCTGTTGCCTCCGAGGATGTTCCTCTGTTGCCTCCGAGGATGTTCCTCTGTTGCCTCCGAGGATGTTCCTCTGTTGCCTCCGAGGGATGTTCCTCTGTTGCCTCCGAGGATGTTCCTCTGTTGCCTCCGAGGGATGTTCCTCTGTTGCCTCCGAGGGATGTTCCTCTGTTGCCTCCGAGGGATGTTCCTCTGTTGCCTCCGAGGGATGTTCCTCTGTTGCCTCCGAGGATGTTCCTCTGTTGCCTCCGAGGATGTTCCTCTGTTGCCTCCGAGGGATGTTCCTCTGTTGCCTCCGAGGGATGTTCCTCTGTTGCCTCCGAGGGATGTTCCTCTGTTGCCTCCGAGGATGTTCCTCTGTTGCCTCCGAGGGATGTTCCTCTGTTGCCTCCGAGGGATGTTCCTCTGTTGCCTCCGAGGGATGTTCCTCTGTTACCTCCGAGGATGTTCCTCTGTTGCCTCCGAGGATGTTCCTCTGTTGCCTCCGAGGATGTTCCTCTGTTGCCTCCGAGGGATGTTCCTCTGTTGCCTCCGAGGATGTTCCTCTGTTGCCTCCGAGGATGTTCCTCTGTTGCCTCCGAGGATGTTCCTCTGTTGCCTCCGAGGGATGTTCCTCTGTTGCCTCCGAGGATGTTCCTCTGTTGCCTCCGAGGATGTTCCTCTGTTGCCTCCGAGGGACGTTCCTCTGTTGCCTCCGAGGGACGTTCCTCTGTTGCCTCCGAGGGACGTTCCTCTGTTGCCTCCGAGGGACGTTCCTCTGTTGCCTCCGAGGGACGTTCCTCTGTTGCCTCCGAGGGACGTTCCTCTGTTGCCTCCGAGGGACGTTCCTCTGTTGCCTCCGAGGGACGTTCCTCTGTTGCCTCCGAGGACGTTCCTCTGTTGCCTCCGAGGGCGTTCCTCTGTTGCCTCCGAGGGACGTTCCTCTGTTGCCTCCGAGGGACGTTCCTCTGTTGCCTCCGAGGGACGTTCCTCTGTTGCCTCCGAGGGCGTTCCTCTGTTGCCTCCGAGGGACGTTCCTCTGTTGCCTCCGAGGGCGTTCCTCTGTTGCCTCCGAGGGACGTTCCTCTGTTGCCTCCGAGGGATGTTCCTCTGTTGCCTCCGAGGGATGTTCCTCTGTTGCCTCCGAGGGATGTTCCTCTGTTGCCTCCGAGGGATGTTCCTCTGTTGCCTCCGAGGGATGTTCCTCTGTTGCCTCCGAGGGATGTTCCTCTGTTGCCTCCGAGGATGTTCCTCTGATGCCTCCGAGGGATGTTCCTCTGATGCCTCCGAGGGATGTTCCTCTGATGCCTCCGAGGATGTTCCTCTGATGCCTCCGAGGGATGTTCCTCTGATGCCTCCGAGGGATGTTCCTCTGATGCCTCCGAGGGATGTTCCTCTGATGCCTCCGAGGGATGTTCCTCTGTTGCCTCCGAGGATGTTCCTCTGTTGCCTCCGAGGGATGTTCCTCTGTTGCCTCCGAGGGATGTTCCTCTGTTGCCTCCGAGGATGTTCCTCTGTTGCCTCCGAGGGATGTTCAGTTGTCCCCATCCTCTACTGATGTTTAGTCCTATGTTTCCTATGAGAGATGTTCCTTTGTTGCCTCCGAAGGGATGTTCCTCTGTTGCCGCCGAGGGATATTCAGTTGTCCCCCATCCTCTACTGATGTTTAGTCTTATGTTTCCTATGAGAGATGTTCCTTTGTTGCCTCCGAAGGGATGTTCCTTTGTTGCCTCTGAGGGATGTACAGTTGTGCCCCATCCTCTACTGGTGTTTAGTCCTCTGTTGCTTCGTAGGGATGTTCAGTTGTCCCCCACCCTCTACTAATGTACAGTCCTCTGTTGCCTGCTAAGGGATGTTCAGTTGTCCCCCATCCTCTACTGATGTTCAGTCATCTGTTGCCTCCGAGGAATGTTCCTCTGTTGCCTCCAAGGGATGTTCAGTTGTCCCCCATCCTCTACTGATGTTCAGTCATCTGTTGCCTCCGAGGAATGTTCCTCTGATGCCTCCGAGGGATGTTCAGTTGTCCCCCATCCTCTACTGATGTTCAGTCCTCTGTTTCCTATGAGGGAAGCTTCTCTGTTGCATCCAAGGATGTTCCTCTGTTGCCTCGGAGGGATGCTCCTCTGTTGCCTCCGAGGGATGTTGAGTTGTCCCCCATCCTCTACTGATGTTTAGTCCTATGTTTCCTATGAGAGATGTTCCTCTGTTGCCTCCGAAGGGATGTTCCTCTGTTGCCTCCGAGGGATATTCAGTTGTCCCCCATCCTCTACTGATGTTCAGTCCTCTGTTGCCTCCGAGGGATGTTCAGTTGTCCCCACCCTCTATTGATGTACAGTCCTCTGTTGCCTCTGAGGGATGTTCCTCTGTTGCTTCCAAGGGATATTCAGTTGTCCCCCCATCCTCTACTGATGTTCAGTCCTCTGTTGCATCAGAGGTATGTTCCTCTGTTGCCTCCGAGGGATGTTCCTTTGTTGCCTCAGAGGGATGTTCAGTTGTGCCCCATCCTCTACTGATGCTCAGTCCTCTGTTGCCTCCGAGGGATGTTCAGTTGTTCCCCATCCTCTACTGATGTTCAGTCCTCTGTTGCATCAGAGGTATGTTCCTCTGTTGCCTCCGAGGGATGTTCAGTTATGCCCCATCCTCTACTGATGTTCAGTCCTCTGTTGCTTCGTAGGGATGTTCAGGTGTCCCCCATCCTCTACTAATGTACAGTCCTCTGTTGCCTACTTGGGATGTTCAGTTGTCCCCCATCCTCTACTAATGTTCAGTCATCTGTTGCCTCCGAGGGATGTTCCTTTGTTGCCTAGGAGGGATGTACAGTTGTGCCCCATCCTCTACTGATGTTTAGTCCTCTGTTGCTTCATAGGGATGTCCATTTGTCCCCCACCTCTACTGATGTTCAGTCATCTGTTGCCTCCGAGGGATGTTCCACTGTTGCCTCCGAGGGATGTTCAGTTGTCCCCCATCCTCTACTGATGTTCACTCCTCTGTTTCCTATGAGGGATGTTTCTCTGTTGCCTCCGAGGGAAGTTCCTCAGTTGCCTACGAGGGATATTCAGTTGTCCCCCATCCTCTACTGATTGGAATCGGCCCACAAGATGGTGACCGCCTGTTCCCACAGACTGGGGAGGAGGGGTCCTGGTTATAATAGAGTGACAGTAGGAGAGGGATAGTCAAGGGAGTCCTGCAGACCAATAGTTGATTCTTCAACTACTAGAAATCGGTATTAGTACCTTCCCTGCAGTAAGCAGCAGGATGCAGGACTTTGAAGGAACAGTCGGGTGGCATCAGGAACTATACAGCATAAGTTTCGGAACACACCATGGGTTAGACCCACTGACTGGTGAGACAGGTAGGGTTCTCGTTGGGTAAGCAGGAGGATTTTTATCTAGGGTGACTGTGTGGTTATCGAAATACCTGGTGTAAGCATTGTGCTTTTACTGCAGAGCAAATGTAGCCCTCCCTTTCAGTGCTTCCTGTCTAGCACCACTCATGAACACTTAGTTTGCACACTGAACTCAAAGACCTACTGTAATGCTAGACTTCCCATTAGATACCAGATTATAATCTATTTCTGTTAGGTGATGAAAAGCTTGAACAGATACCAAGGTCCTTTGGTGCGAAGGCAAACAAACAGAAATGAGCAAAAGCAGGCTTAAGATGGCCGATAGAGAATACGTCTCTTATATTGGAAGGGGTATAGTTCCAAAAGGCATGTACAAGCAAAGAAAATGCCCATCCTCTCTATCTTCTGTTCTTATACCTGGAAAATTCTAATAAAGGCTGTTATAGTGTACTAAAAAAAAAATGAGTCCAGAATGGCACCATCTGGAACACCTATGAACACAATAAGTGATTGGTGGATTGTGCTAAATAATCTTAGTCACTGATGATTACTCGGGTCAATACAGTCTACCGGTTTTTGCCCACCATGCCACCTCAGATAGCAACCAGCCACATGTAAATGAGCCTTGGCCCTTCAACAGTCTAAACAGTTGAGCCCGAATTGCTATTCCAAGCCCCGTCTCAAAGGGAACACAAGCAACCTCAGACCAGTATAGGACTATTTGGGAGTCGTCAGTAGAGTGCAGCTTGAATCCTACAGCACAGTGAGTACAGGACCCACATCCGGACACAGAGAAAACTAACAGCACTTGGCGATCCCAAAGTAACATCTGCGAGTTGTCTTTGGGCTTTTCACATACTATTGTGTTTCCGATGTCCATGCACCAGAAGCACACCAGCGGCACGCGGATTTAAATATGTTGTAGGGCAGCCATGGTCAAGTGAAGAAGATGCAAAAAGTATGAGATATTAAATTCTTATCATAAGGGGAGCGAAAATAAGCGGGAATAGAATACACGATTGACTCACATGATTGACTCTCTGATCCAGGGTAAGACCTTGTGGACCGTGAATGTGGTTTGGGGCTGGGAGGTGCAACATCGTAGCGCCTCGTAGGTCTGCCCTCCCGCAATTATCCTGGGCTCCGGCCTTTACAGAAGTTCCAAGATATCACATTGATCTTTCATTAACATTTGCGATGGGACTCACGCTAGACGTAGATCAGGCTGATTCGAATTACAGTAATGAGCCAAGTTCAAGACTGGGCTGCACTCTATAACCACACAACCCTTCATATGCCTACGGAAAAAAGTGCAACCTCTTAATCCTGCTGTGATATGATTTTAATATGTGTCTGACCCTATGGGATGCACACGTTGGGACCCTGGGTCCTAAAGCCAGGGTCTGATTGGGAAGGCAGGCAGTCGGGCATTGGCCAATGGGCCGGTACCTAAGGGTGACATGTGGGCCAGTTTTTAAAGGGCCTCTGCTTCATTCCTGCCCTCCCAGGCCATCGCACTTCAGGCTATGGTGTGCGGGGAGAAGGTGTTAAGGGTGACAATCTGTCTTAATTGTGACCAGGTGTTGCTCTATTTGTTGGGTCATTTTTACCTCAGCCCCCCAGTGGGACTACGAAGCAGTGTCTTGCTTCTGACCCCCTCCCCTGCCAGGCAATGGTGGGTGGGAGCATGCAGGGGCCTCACTGTGGGAGCAGGATTTTTGGATATGGGCCATCTGCATCTCAGGCCCAATGGAGCAGCAGTAGCTGTGTCCTTTTTCTTGACCCCTCCCCTGCAAGGCCATCACCCTGAGGATATGGAGGGAGTGAACAAAATGAAGACTTCCTGCGGGGGGGGGGGGAATTTGCATAGGCCTTGCTGTGAGGTAATATTTTTTAGGCTTTTATTAAACTAGAGAGGATGTGGCGTTGTGGCCAAAGCTGCCTACTTTGGCAGTCAGAGACCAGGTTCCAGTCCCAGATCGTCAGCTCAACATCCTGTGATTCTGGGCAAATCAGTTAATCTCCCAACGCCTAAAGTAAAAATAAATTTGATCTTGAGCAGTGTAACTGTTGCTCATGTAAATCACTCGAATGCCCTAACGCCAAGTTCACCTTATGTAAAAAGATAAAAAAGCAATTAAAAAATAAAGCAGCAACTTATTTATGTTATAAGATTTTGAAGTGCCAGAGCATGATAATTAGAGAGCACTATTTATATAAAAATATCCATATTCATTTTTAACATGAACATGGCTTTTCTGTCTTTTTTAGGTCGAGCTAGACAGCGTATGCGCTGTCTCTGAGACCTGCTGTAATTAGTCTGTATGCATCAAGTCCATCCCCTTTTTTGTGTTTGCTTTTCATTTGTCTATGTCAGTGTCCTTTAAAAATCCCTGCTTGCTAGTGGTCAGTCGTGCCTCTTTGTCCCTCCTTTGTCTCTTCTGTTCCTCTCACAGAGCAGGGACTTAGTACTGTCTCATTTTGCTATGGTTCTTTATCTGCTCAAAGAGGGACTATTTTTTTTCTTGGTTTCCTGCTCTGTTAATGTTTGTCTGTGTTCAGCTTCAGCACCCTAGGTGCTTACATTTGAATATAGAATTCTTCCTCCCACTGACTCATAATGCCACAGTTGCATTACTGCCGCCTCCTACCCCATTGCTTGTATTATTTTTAGTTGTTTTTTTGCAGTTTTGGATGTCGATATGTTTGGTTGGTTTTGGGCTTCCTTTTGATGGGGATTGGGCTTGTTACTCTTTGGCATGGTTGTTGATTTTTTACGTGTCCCCTTAGGAGAGTCCATTTCATCTTCAGCGCAGACAAGGTAACTACATCGGAACAACCAATTCAAGCGCGCACATGAAAGGCTGATTTAACAACACTGCTCAAATGTATTACTCACTTGGCATAATCAGTGATGCACTGGGCATTGCGGCTGGTTTTAGGAACACGTTTTACAGTATACCAAAGAGGGCGAGAAGGATTTCAAGGGCGAGAAAAACAAATGCCAGGCTGCATTCCATTACAGGAAAACCACTGCAGAGAGAAAGCCTGGAGGCAGCTTCTCATTCATGAATTCAGTGGCACCTACTGCGCACATCAGCCAAAAGTGTTCCGTCTGCTGACTCGAGTGAATCACTCGGGGAGGGATGCCGTAAATGAACAGCTGGCTCCTGCATGTCTCTGCAGGACACAGGTAAAGAACTTGCTTTGAGCATGAAGTGGTTTACGACACCTGTTGGCTCCAGCCTCTCCCCCGTCTGCTCCCGGAGCTTCCAGGAGACTCCAGGAAAAGGCCAGGCCCTCTGTGGTCGGCCCAGTTCAGAATCACCCACTCCGTGACTGTGGCTGCTTTCTTCCTCCTAGGTGTAGGTTGCTTAGGCAAAAGACAGCCTGAAGTCTGCAAACGGGTTAAGCTCAAACGTAATGGGCCTCGGGAAAATATTGACCACTACAAAGAGTGGATTTAGAAATATAAAAACTACATGCGACACCGGCAGCGAGTAGACTCTATCTAAACAAATGAACGCATCGAGACACCGGGCAGCATTGTCAACGAGGACGTCTGAATTTTAAAATAAGAGTTGGAAATCTGTGGATCTAAACTACTGATCCGGACTACTTTTGAAAGGTGCAGATGGTTCATAAGGATGGTGACATCAGACTTGTCAACTCACACAGTGCTACTGCGAGTTAAATGATTTTGGCTCTCTTCACACCTGGCATTATTTTACACGGTGGCACAAAGTGTGTTGGAAACACCTGCCGAGAGTGATTTTTAAACTCAGGTTTGGAGGCACTGGGCAACTGCGGTCCATCAGGGGTTTTACAATCTCCCACGGTTGTCAGCAAAGCCTCTGTTTGTGTTTGCCAGGTGGTGATATCTCAAAGCCCCGCCCCACACTCCAGACTCCCCACCACACCCCCCCCCCCCGCCTTAAAGACCTTACCTCCCTCCCACACACAGGAAAATGATTTCCAAAGTTAGCAGGTCTGTGACAGATTGTTACAGCACACTAAAAAGAGTAATCACGTAGGAGATTCCGATTGTATGAGGTTTTAGCATTCCAACAATCGACTTGAACATTAGTCAAACAACAACTGTGAGCAAATCCAATAGAACTGGCATTTGCTACTTGCTTTGTCAATGCTTGTTTTGTCATCGTTTTTAAAAAAACAACTTTTGCATTGAGGGAGTTGCAAAGCCTTCGAATAGAAATACAAAAAAAATTGGTGAAAACACCAAGCAGCTAAACATTAAAGTGAACTACTTTTTCGTAGCGTCAGCAGAAGCGACGGGCAGAGCAGATCCAACTGCGACAGGATTCAAAAAACAACTTTCCATGCAGGAATCATTACACATGCTGTTCTAAATTGTAAGTAAGAAAACCCAACACTTCTTTCGCCCATACACGTTAAACATACTTTAATTACAAGACGCTTAAAAGAAAGTAACTGAATATATACCAGAGAAGCTTTAATACCGAGAGGAAGGAAAACGAGGAAAATAAAACTCAATAAATACATAAATGGACGAAACAACACGGAGCTAAAACACTGTTCAACCTTCACGCGTAATCACAACATCTCAAGAAACCTCCTCTCTGCAGAGGATTTTATAGGTCTGCATCGATCAGAAGGAAAGTTCTCTGCAGACATGTGTTTCACGCTGGACCCCTCTGACTGAATGGATGGCCTTTCCTTATTCCATCATTTGCCGATATCAAGCAGGGCTGCATGCTCGCTCAGTTTTTAGTTGGCAGCTAAATACGTCGTGGAGACATTCAGCAAGTTTACCCAGGAATGCATTCTGCCCGTTGCTTAGCACTGGCTTTGTATCTCACATTTTCTGGCTTTATGTGCCTTAGGCTAAGCAACTCGAGTTAGTCCCTCCCGTGGCACAAATCTTGTTTGCGGTTTTCTTCCACTAACTCACTTTCTGTAGACAGGCCTTTAAATTGTGTTCTTATCTTGTCACATTTGCTGTGCATTCTAGGAAGGGGGTCAAATGTCAGGCTGTGACTTCCAGGGAGCTTGGCATTTATTTTTCTTTCTCTGACTTTAAAATGAGATTGTTATGTGGGGGTCTGCTTGAGGAACAATGTTATTTTTTTTTCTAGCACACAACAAAATTTGCCTGTAAATGAACTATGCTGACGATCAAATCAATACATTGGGTGATGACATTTCCACACTATCGTTTGTGCGATGTATACTTTTATCAGTAAAACTGTATGCGAGTGCAAATGTAATGGTCATTTCAATTGAAGATGCGTTGTCTGTATTGGCTGTTTTTTACAATACCATACATACTAAGCATTACCCCACTCCGCACCACTCCACTCTACTTTGCCCCAGTCCACATTACGCCACTTCACTCCACACTGCATCACTGCACTCTTCTCTGCACCCCTCTCTACACCACTCCACTCTATGCCAATAAACTCTATCCCATACTACTCTACTATACACCACTGCACTCTTCGCCGCCGCACTCTACACCACTGCGCACCACTTCACGCCACTCTACAACAGTGCACTCTATACCACTGCACGCCAGTGCACTATATGCCAATACCCTTTATGCCACTCTAATCTACTCTGTACCAATGCACTCTACTCTGAAACAATCTTCTCTCCGCCACTGCACTCAGTCAGCACCACTCTATTTTGC
Organism: Calotriton arnoldi; assembly: GCA_963921515.1. Classification (NCBI taxonomy): domain Eukaryota; kingdom Metazoa; phylum Chordata; class Amphibia; order Caudata; family Salamandridae; genus Calotriton; species Calotriton arnoldi. Next base: position 1,460,537 of record CAWUFW010003659.1, read on the forward strand.
ACCACTCTACTCTACTGCACTCTCCGCCACTTTACTCAAAACCAATGCACTATACGCCAATCTACTTTCCATCACTGCACTCTATGCCACTCTATTCTACTCTGCGTCACCTCTCTCTACGCCACTTTATTCTACTCTGCACCACTGTACTCTGCCACTCTACTCTGCACCACTACACTGTACGCCACTGCACTCTACGACAATGCACTCCAAACCACTCTACACCACTACACTGTACAACGGTATACTCTGCAATACTGCACTCTCTACCACTCTACTTTTTGCCACTGAACTCTACATAGCTCAACTCTACCCCAATCTACTCTAAGCCACTCTAACCTACTCTATACCACTGCACTCTACTCTATACCACTGCAGTCTATTTCACTCTGCATCACTCCATTCTGTGCCATTGCACTCTGCGCCACTGCAATCTATGCCAATTTACTCTGCAGCACTGCACTGTATGCCACTATACTCTACTCCACTGCACTCTGTCACTTTACTCTGCACCACTCCACGGCACTGCACTCTATACCAATGCACTCTACTCTATGCTTCTGCACACATGCTATGCCACTCTACTCTGCAGCAGTGCATCTACTCTACACCACTCTATGCCAATGCACTCTACTCTAATCTACTGTGGACCATGCACTCTACACCACCTCATTATATGCCTCTTTACTCTGCACCACTTTACTCTATGCCAGAGCAGTCTATCCCCATTCTACTATGCACCAGGGCACTCTACACCACTCCAGCCTAGGCCACTTAACTTCATGCCACTCCACTCTACGCCACTCCACTCTGCAACACTGCACTCTATACCACTATTCTATACCACTCCACTGTACCCTGCACCACTATACTTTACTCTGCACCACTCCACTCTACTCTGAAACAATCTACTCTATGCCACTGCCCTCTACGCCCCTATCCACTGCGGCTACGCTAATTACATTGCAACACTGCACTTTACAGCACTATTCTCCACAGCATTCTACTCTATGCCACAGCATTCTACTCCACTGAACACTACGTCACTCTACACCATTGCACTCCACCTCACTGCACTCTATGCCACTCTACTCCACTTTGTGCCACTCCTCTACGCCACTGCAATCCACGCTACATCACTCTACTGTATGTCACTGCGCTCTACCCTGCACCATTATACTCTACCCTGCACCACTCTACTCTGAAACAATCTACTTTACTCCACTGCACTCTATGCCACTGCACTCCAGGCTATGCCACTGTACTTTAAATCACTGCACTCTATGCCAATGCACTCTACACCACTTTACTCAAAACGAATGCACCCTGCACCACTGCACCTATGCCAACTACTCTGCACTACTATACTTTACACCACTATACTCTACATTCTACTCTATGCCACTGCACTGTAAGCCACTGCGTCACTCTACACCATTGCACTCTACGTCACTACACTCTATTCTACTCTGCACTATGACCCTGCACCACTCTACTACTCTGCACTCTACGATGCATGACTGCATTCTGACACGCTACTCTGCATGACTGCACTCTATGCCACTGCACTCTACCTTATACTACTGCATTCTACCCTGCACCACTCCACTCTATGCCACTCTACTTTACACCTCTGCGCTCTACCCTGCAACACACCACTCTACACCACTCTATTCTACCCTGCACCACTCCACTTTATGCCACTTCACTTTATGCCACTTCACTCTATGCCACTCTACTACACTCTACTCTGCTCTACTTCACTTCACGCCACTGCAATATACTCTGCAGAACTGTACTGTATGCCACTGCACTGTACACCAATGCACTCTACACCACTTTACTCAAAACTCACAACACTTGACGCCAATTTACTCTGCACCACTGTACTGTATGCCACTTCACTTTAGGCCGCTCAACTCCACTCCACGACACACACCACTTCAAAATACTCCACTCCATGATGCTCTACTCCATTAAACTCTGCTCCACTGGCACTCTACTCCACTCCACAGTACTCTACTCCACTCTATGGCATTCTATAATACTGCTCCACTCTTCGCAACTCTCTCTGCGCTACTCCATGCCGCTTTACACCACTCTATTTTATGACACACTACTCCACGCCACTTCACTCTATGCCACTCTACACAGCACCTTCAATGCCACTTCACTCTGTCCTGCACCACTCCACGACATTCTATGCCACTCCATTTTACAACACTAACACTGTACACCACTCTACGCCACTCAACTCTATGCCCTTCAACTCCTACAACACTACTCCCTCCGCAACACTGTATGCTACTCCATAACACCACACTTCACTCCTCTCCACACCTCTCAACTCTAATGTACGCCATTCCACGTCTCTCCATAACACTCCACTCTAATCAACTCCACTTTATGGTAATCAATCATTCTAATTCCTTCAAACAGTGCTGCTACCTGCTTATCTGATCTCATTGGTAATTCCTCATTCTTTAGTCCTCTAGACAGTGCTGCTTCTCTCGTCCCAGTGGTGATTCCTCATTCTAAGTGCTTTAGGCAGTGCTGCAGCTGTGCTGTTCCCAGTGGTAATTCCTCACTCTTAGTCCCCTATACAGTGTCACTAGCTGCATCTCTAGTACCGTCAGATACTCCTCCATTGTAGGTCCTCTAGGCAGTGCTGAAGCTGTCTCTTTAGTCACAGTGCTAATTCCTCATCCTAAGTCCTTGAAAACAGTGGTGCTACCTGCTTGTCTGATCTCATCGGTAATTCCTCATTGTAACTCATCTAGACAGTGCTGCTTCTCTGGTCCCTGTGGTAATTTCTCATTGTAAGTCCTTTAGGCAGTGCTGCAGCTGTCTCTCTGGTCACAGTGGTAATTCCTCATTCTAGGTCCTCTAGGCAGTGATTCTGGCTCCTTCTCTGGTCAGTAACTCCCCCATTCCAAGTCCTCTGGATAGTGCTGCAGCTGCGTCTCTGTTCATACATCCGCTACACTCTAAACCAAAACACGTATGTAAAACACATTGTCATTTACAAAGCCAATAGCTCAAACTCTCACAAATGCGAGACCTGTTGCATTGCAAATGCTTGTTTAGTTTAATCATTAGTCACGGTTGAGTAAAGTAGCTTTAGAACATATTTTAAAGTGCTTTCAACTTACGTTGACTGTTTACATACTGATCAGAGGAAAAAAAGAGAGACTTTCGCATTTTTCTTCATTTTCGAACCGGACAGGATGATAAAATACAGGTCATGTCGGTAAAAAACAGCTAGGTGGCAACCCTAGCCAGATCAGGTATTGTGGCCCTTGGGCCATTATATTTCAACTCGCCCACCAGGCCAAAATGCAGTGCTTCTAGTTTTCACCAATCTTACTAATTCTATAGGCTTTCCAATGCTTAGGTTACCAAACATTTCTCTAAAAATAAGTCCAATGAGACTAATCAAACGATGTTTTCTGAAAGGGCACAACCCGTGAATGTGGGCCACTTTTTCGGGACTGCCCGGGCCTAATTGCAATCCCAATCCGACCCTGCCATAAGCAACCAAGATGGGCCAGATATGGAAACCGTGACAGCGGGAGGAAGCAGGGTGAACAAGGAAGCAGGGTGAACAAGGAAGCAGGAGACGGAGATACAGAAACCAGACGTGAAGAGTGATGGAAGTGAGAGATGAGGCAGAATCAAGAGCGGCCAAGCCTGTCACTCAGCAGCGCTGGCACTGATGGTTTAAGACTCCGTGAGGACTGTGGTGGTGAAAAGGTGATCCCTGTGGTTTGGAGGGGGGAGTGGAGGGGCGGGGAGGGCTGGGGCACTTGACAATTAGACACAACACTTATGTGTCTAATTGTCCAAGTGGAGGTCCAAAGTACAGACAGAGCCCGAGGGAAACCATCTCATTTCCATTCAGGTTTAAAAATGTCCTTATCTTGATCTCCAGCCTTCCGAGTCCCGACCAATCAGTGAATCTGCCTGAAGGGCCAACCGTACCCTCTACAGCCACTCACGGTGCAACGGACCCAAACACTCGAACAGTGATGGCCGCTAGGCAGGTCTCTGGCAAGTGAGAGCCCGTGCAGCGCATGCGCAGGCGAGAGCTGAACACAACTTACTATAAATGCACTACAGCTAGCATGGACGGGACGCTATGCAGAACACTGAGGAGCAGCACAAACTAACACAATCTACAAACTAACACAATATTATGGTAATGCCGATCCTTGCAACCGCGGGCATTGCGCTGTTCCCATAATATAAAAAAGCCCTCAGCGTGACAAACGAAGAATGCAATTTCAATTCACACTAAAAAAAATTCATTTGAAGTCAGGGGACTTGCTGAGGGCGGTGATCAAGTACCGGCGCCTCTTAGAATGTGCCAATGTCCGCCATGGGATGCTTTAGTCCCATTATTGGCAACACACCCCACCCACACCACAACAGAGTATGCATGCATAAATAAATACACAACACAACTTTTGTTTGGGAAAATATTGCTGCAGGTTTATTCCATACAAAAGTATGCAAATATGGTGGGTTATCTTACGGGCGATCCAAGGGCAGGCAGCTGTACCACTCTATGCTGCCCTGCCCGCCTGATGAGCCAAGCACTGTGGAGAATCCAATCAGCGCTACCCTTATGGGGGTGATCCCCTTACTGGATCACGTGACACATTGGTCCCTTATTACTCACGCCCCTTTCAGGGCGGAGCGTAGCAAGGCAAGCCCCCGGTTGTTCAGGCCCACAACCGCCCGAAGGACTAACGGGGCGCCGACGTAATTGTTCCAGGACCCTCCCATGAGGCTCCTGGGATTTGGCTCTGGCCCCCCTATTGTGCCCACGCAGAGGTACCCTTCTGTACCCATCTGCTTCCAGATCGCCCTGTAACTCCGCCTGCAAAGACAAAAGAAAAACATTACAATGTTCTATGTACTTCGCCTGCCAACCCCACGCCGGGTAAGCGGTAGGGTGGGAGACGGCGTGTCCGGCGCAAAGAGGACGCCAAGATGGCCAGGGGAGGCATAAATACCTCCTCACCTCCTCTGCGACCCGGAAGTGACGCGTCTGGAAGGGGGCTCCTCCTCGAGCCCCGCGTTCTTAGTGGGGGTGGGGAAGTGCCCAAATGGCACTAAAGGGGCCGCCCGTTTAGGGGCCCCCTGCGGGGCCGCGGGCAGCCGCATAGTCCCATTATTGGCAACACACCCCACCCACACCACAACAGAGTATGCATGCATAAATAAATACACAACACAACTTTTGTTTGGGAAAATATTGCTGCAGGTTTATTCCATACAAAAGTATGCAAATATGGTGGGTTATCTTACGGGCGATCCAAGGGCAGGCAGCTGTACCACTCTATGCTGCCCTGCCCGCCTGATGAGCCAAGCACTGTGGAGAATCCAATCAGCGCTACCCTTATGGGGGTGATCCCCTTACTGGATCACGTGACACATTGGTCCCTTATTACTCACGCCCCTTTCAGGGCGGAGCGTAGCAAGGCAAGCCCCCGGTTGTTCAGGCCCACAACCGCCCGAAGGACTAACGGGGCGCCGACGTAATTGTTCCAGGACCCTCCCATGAGGCTCCTGGGATTTGGCTCTGGCACCCCTATTGTGCCCACGCAGAGGGACCCTTCTGTACCCATCTGCTTCCAGATTGCCCTGTAACTCCGCCACAGCTCTGGAGGCGGCCACCGTCGCCTAAAGAGCCCCCCACCAAAACAGTTCCTTTCTCACTGCAACCTGCAATTTCCCGGGCCTCCTTCATGTCCAGTAGGGACAGATCCAAGCCCACCTGAGCCAGGTGCACCCCAACTTTGTCAAAATAACCTTTGGTGTTCGCCCGGCATAGCTCATGCCTGATGAAGCCAAAGCCCCTTGCTCTGCAAACTTGCGCAAGGAGCGGTTTATCCTTCTCTGGGAATGTACCAGTGCCTCGCATTACCTGCAAGAATGTGATGGCCTCCCAGGATGGGGCTCTACTTTTAAACATCGCTATATTACCCTTCAAGCTGATGTGGCTCCCACCTCCTGCAACCTGTAGTTGCAGTCCTTCTAGCATTTCGTGCTCCCTAACACCTGTTTCGCCAATTTATGGAACAGCAGCACACTTGCTTAGCAGACCGCTTCCACAACCAGCCTAATATACTCTGGCTATGCGGACGGGGCATTTCATGCATCACTGAAGCAACCCGTAACCTGCCCCGGGAGCAGCGTGCACCTACTTTGTTGAAGTTGGCCAGACATGTGCCCAGACCTTTGCGATTAATAAACCCTGGCGAACAAGACTGTTCGCATAGCACACACCATTGCGGTCACAGCAACCATCTGGAGTGACAACTTACGCCACCTACCAGGCTTGCTTAACTAAAGCTCGATCACAGATACACACATACCTGCTAACCAGCTGTGACCCTTAATGCTCAACCCAGCTAAAGACCTAGTACTTTGCTTTTCCAGGGAATATTGGCCTCCACAGGATCAAGCCGCACATGAGCAGTAGGGTGGGCCGAGAGCAGTGTGTGGTCTGGAATTGACAGCAATGGTGCTCCAAACACATTTCAAGCCGCTATTGGAGCAACGGCACACCTTCTGGCCTAACCAACTGACGCATGCCCACTGGCTAACTTGCCGCTGCGAGATTTTGATCTTAACACCACGCACTTGCGGTTACTGGTGCACATCCTCTATAGGTCTTACCCCCACTCTATTAAAGCAGTTTCCCGCAATGTCCCTTCTGCCCCTGTACGGGCGGGAAAATACCTGTAACATTGCAAATCCCACTGCACTCACATACTCGGGCAGTACGGTGGGGGAGAGGGGTCCTTAGAATTGGTTCTGCTACATTGCCTGGCCTCCTAGCCCGCAACACCCTCGTTTGACAGCAGACTATCTGCCGTGTCGCCCGTGCAATGTCCGCACCCTGGCGCAAGACGTCCCGTTCTATACCTCAACTAACAGGCTACCTTCAGTGAGGCTGGAGTGAACCGATGTATGTTGTGCCTCTGACCATCAGAACCTAGGTTTACTTTGGCAATGGGAAAAAATTGTTGCATCGGTCACCCTTAAAATAGTGTCATGTGCAGTTCTTTTGCATTATACCTGCCGAGTGTGCCTGGTACAATCCTAGACCCCCCTTGAGTGCCAACCCGCTTTGACCCAAGATGCCAAGCACAGACCCGGTACACTTGGTTACCCCGGACAGACTTACTTGCCCTCCACCGAAATCCATGTGTAAGGTAGCTGGTCCCTGATTTAAATTCCTAGTAGGCTATGTGTTATGCCATACACCGTTTATGCCTTTTATAAAGCAGTTAAAACCGTTCACACACAAGACCCTCTGCTAGCAAGACCAGTATAACCTGTACATGGAATTTAAATTTTCCTACCAACTGCACTGAGGGCAAGCCACACTCACTGCTACTGGTGTCTGCCTAATCGGCCCATGGAGGGTGTAGCAATACTGCCCGGTTAGCAAGTATGCCCACTGTACAGTTGTAATTTAGTAACTCCTGGCGCTGACAACCGCAGGTGCCTAATACCGGGCTGTGTGTATGCGGCCCAGGCACCTAGGCAATAGGCTTGGTGTGGATGGGTTGTTAACAATGCCTGGCAATAAGTGTAATATTTTTGACAAACCTCTCCTGACCAGCATCTATATCATTCTTTAACATGTTATTTTTTTTTTTTTTGTGCCACATGGCACTCTTCTGGTTGGTGATACGGAACCACCTACCCAGCGTAAGCCGACAGTCCCGCGTTGCCGTCACACCACCTGTGTCCCTTGAATCACCCTACATCCTCCTGTGTCACCTAACCTCGGTTCTAGAGTGCACTTACTTCGCACTGTTGACCAGACCATTCCGCAGACCTCTTTGCTTGCTAGACCCTGGTGAACACATTAATGGTGTCAAATATGGTTTGAAACAATATATGTCTGGTGCCCACTATTGGAGACAACTCACCCCTTTGTGGAGTGGCAACTACACAGGTGCCTACTCAAGTCACCCCACAGACAAGTTGGCCCTGACTACCTTGTGTTCTGGTGCCAGCTTTGGAAAGAGCCTTGCCTTCACTTGCTGATGCCTGGGAAGCACACAATGCCCGTGCTCTGGCCGCAATGCGGCGATGCCCCCGTGCAGCACCGAATCCCTGGTCAAATAAGAGTGCCAACTCCAACTACTTAAACCTACACCTTGACCATGGGTGGAGTCTGGCTCTCCCCAAACATCTGCTGGTGTAACCCACGGTCACGCCTCCTGTTCACTTCAATTTAGTAATTCAAGGCACTGACAACCACAAGGGGCCTAATACTGGGCTGTGTAAATGCTTCCTGGGTGACCTTAAGCAATCGGCTTGGTGAGGATGGGTGCGAACAATACCTGGCTGAAGTGCAAACTCTGACACTCACTCCTGACAAGATGAGCCCATGCAGGTAGAAGAAAGTTATCCAGTTTATCCAAATTAAATGCGTAACATCCCGGTTTGTGCCCACCTTAATGTGCTATGCTGGGAGCAGCTAGGCACCCCACATACCTTGTTTCCCCAATTGTTGGGACAGCAGCACCCTGTTGGCTTCCAGCGTACCCAACCCGCCTGGCTGGTCCCGCTCTCCAGGCGGGGCCTTAGAGCTTAACGGAGCAACATGGAGCCTACCCTTGGTTCTAGGATGCACTTCGCCCAGTAGACCAGTTTGCACCAACCTTCTTGATTGCTAAACCCTAGTGAACCTCCTAATTGTGTCACATCTGGTTTGAAAGGGTATGTATTGTGCCCACTATTAGCACCACCGCACCCTTTCGTGGAGTGACAACTGACAGTCCACCCTGCAGCTGACCCCGTTGCTTAATACGGCCCATTAATGCCATTGCCTGTCCTTCAACGACCCTGGCAACATAATGCCCAGCAGCTTGGTGAAGGGGGGTTTTTGGTCCCAGCGTACGACCCAGCTCATACTAGTTTGCACAGTCCCGGTTAGCCTAGGTGAATGGTCCCTCTGAGCTCTGTGTGGGGCCTATTTCACACTTAAACAAATGCCTATTCTCCTGAATTTAGAGTGATGCAAGATTGAACTGGCGGCTACCATTCTCACTCACGCCTGCATATACTAGGCTCAGAACACGGAACACTTGCTCTATGATCCCTTGGATTCCAGCCTGGCATTCCTATGTCCAGCTACGCCAATCGATAATTGGCTCTACTTGATCATACTGACCGAAGACACATCAACCCTGCGGAAACCAGGTGGGGATGCTAACCTGCCCCCAAACTGCGGAAACCGCAGCAAGTGCAAGCTTGCGACAAACATGAAAAGCTGCCAACCAGCAAGCCATCCCCAGCACCCGGGGGGCATGCCACCATTCCTAGGCTTGTACCCTGACGAGCTTAAGAATAATAAAGGTATCGAAGGACCCATCTCTGAGCGCATGCTGGGAATGCCAACTGTTCCTTAATACAGTGTAGCCTGTTTGTGCTTTGGCTTTAACTTTACTGCTCCAACCCAGTTTGACCCCAAAACTTTGAAACATCCTTCGCAGTAACCTGCCCTTTCGTAGAACATGCCCTTAATGGTACATGACGTTCTACAAGCACTGCACAGAAATCCCCCTCTGAACAGCGGCCATTCTGCTGAAAGCCCTGTGTGCCTGGGGGAGGGCAGTGCTACAAACCCTCAAGTCCTCAGGAAGCTCCCTCACTGCTGCAAGTGCCCCAAAGCATTTATTATAAAACATTTAATGGGTAACAACCTGGTTTGCGCCCACCTTAATGTGCCATGCTGTGAGCAATTAGATACCCCACATATCTCTTCCTTATGAAAAGATTAAACAAACCGGTCAAAGCACAATGCACGGCCAGTGAGTGTGCCCACTGAGACACCCCCAGCTCTGTGTGGTACAAACCCTAACGCACCGCGTGCCAGTTTGTACATATTCTGGGGTGACTAAGCCCTAATGTGCCCCTTTCCCTGGATGATCCCCAGTACAAGGGTACAGACTGATGACCAAGTGCTGCGCCAGCCAATACACAGGTAGACGTGTGTAAAACCCAGCCGCAGCCAAACGAAACCACTAGAAGCAGTTTATCAGGGAAATGTAGAGACCACCGGAGTCCCTCCGCGCCCTCCGTACTTCCGCAACAGCCAGACAGGTTACCTGCACGTATGCCAGGTGCCGAACCAGAAAGCGGCAGCCCTTTTGAAAACGGAATGGCGGCGCACAATCCCCGCGTTGGAGACAAAATTGACCTCGTTATAATGCGAAAGAGGCACGTGCGGAGACAAAATAACTATTCTTTGCAAAACAGAGCCCGTCTGTAACTATTGTCTATCTTGGGACAAAAGATGAACCATGATATTATCACTGATCAAGTCTGTGATGTCATATTCGCTACCTCTGGCATATTTCTCATAAATCGCCATATATAACTGACACCGCACTCTCATCCTATGCTTTGTGTGATCTTGGCCCACTTTGGTGAGAGCAGAGCCCCGTGAAGTATACTTGGCTTCATGGTCGATAATGCACAAGTAAACTACCCCCATCCCATCAAGTTGGGTTGCACAGTACATAGTAAGGGTGCAGTGGACTAGTTACTCTCCTGCGGCCCCCATGCCCCTGCACTTGCGGCGCTAATGAAAACTTTGTCGTTTTGGCTGTGTCAACGTTGTTGCCTGCGCCACCCTACAGCCCCATGAAAATAGTGCTGAGCTCTCGCTTACTACACTGCGCGGAGTGAGCCCACTGTATTCACCAAATTCCTTCACAATTTCCGCTTCTGACTGTAATTGGGAACACGTTCGCCCCATGGTATCTTGGTGCTGCATAACATGCTTATTGTTACTCAACTCCATGGTACTCGTATTATTGACCTCAGAAGGATGCAATGCTGAGTGGACCTACCGGGATCTGAACCTGTGGCCAAGAGATTGAAACAAGCCACTTTCTGTTCTGCCGCTCCACAGGCCTGTAAAATTGTATCCCAGGGCCGACATCTGTCACCTGAACCCTTACTTGGACAGGACCAAGCTAGGAACCCAGATCTAGACGCCTGCCCACCGGAAAAGGAAAAGGAACTTAACCTTCCTGCAAACTGTGTACACTGGCCCGTGACACCAACTGCCGAGCCGCCATGTCTGGAGCCCAAAACCACCAAATAAGGACAAGCCGATGCCAAGGCCACTCAGCCTCAGTTGCCAATGGAACAAAACATTGCAACTAAGGCCCCAAAACCGGCTCCAGTCCCCCGCTGCGGCACGAAATGCAATCAATCGACCTCCCCCAATGAGGCCCGGCAACACCATGAGTCGGGCTGCAGATGCACTAGTCCCGGGGACCCATCTTGGCATCAAACACAGAAGGCGCCACCCCAGGAGCAAGAGCAATGGCCCCCGAAGGGGCCCCGAACTCCCCAAAACACTGCCTCCGCAAACCACACGCTGCCACATGACGCAGCTTCCCACGGTGACCGTGATGGCCACACACTCGCAGCGACCCACTTACACCCATGGGCCTGCCCCCACTAGGTGGAAGCAGGGGGGGCTCCAGACTCACCGCAGAACAGAAGAGGTGATCAATGCTGCAACACATCCGACACTACACGATGGAGGATGCACGTGGATGCAACCACCATGCCACCACCATACCAGACTCTGGACAGCGTGTCCCCTGTATGCATTTGCAGCCGTTAAGTTGGCCTGTCTTTCATGTGCGCCTCCTGCCATAGTTTCTTTTAAAGGTGATAACCGACATAAAAAACCCTGAATGAAACCCAAGACGGGGAAATAACGTGGCGAGCCACCTCCCAACGAAACAAATTCCAAGCGAGATTCTCCCAGTTTGTAATTTTAGAGCCTCCAAACAATTTTAACATTTCTTGCCTGGTCGGGATTTGAACCCCGACCATCCCCTTCATAGCTATCACATTTAGTGCTTATTGCTATAGTTATCTGGTGCCCTTCAATGCAGACATGCAGCGCCTGAAAACACCACCAAACAAAACAAACATAATAGGTCTATACCTCCTCAGACATAGTTCCATAGCTATAAAAGTCGCAGCTTCGTACAATATTGTACTACCTACAACCGAAACCTTTATGCGCAGCAATCTACCCTTGATGAATCGGGTGACTCAAAAACTCCATGGGTGGCCTCCGAATGTGTCCTGTCTGACCGTGAATGGTCTGCGCTGCGCCTATCTCGACCCTGTGTTGGAGAGTCGCCAATAAGGATGAAGAGTCTGCCGACCCAGCACATCCGGGGAAACAAGGCGCCTCAGAGAAACTTTGTCTCCGCAGACTCAGTATCTCCAGCGTAGAGTGCACTTTGAGCAATTTTTTTTTTTTTTTTTTTAATGTACCTAGAATTAACACACCTGTTGCGCAATATCTTCAATTACAGAAACCCATGACACAACAGTGCCACCACTCCAGCACCAATCATCAGCGCCGGTGCCCGTTGCCAAGCGCTAGAATCCACCAGCACAACTTAAGCGCTGCGAAATTACTGGTGAGGCAAACGTGGCCCTTTGTCTACCCTCACTACAAACGCGAATTCATGTGAAGACAAACCACTGCTGGGCCCATGTCACACGTTAACGTTGTGAGGATGATTAGCAGGTAAGGTCAACTGACAGAGTCCGCAACAGGGACGGCTACAAATGGTTGAGTGCACAATTTGGAAACACTTCAGGCCCAAACCTCCCGGGAGACGATCGGCCCCTCGGCTCTAATTACCCTGCCTGTCTCCAACCTCCCGGACCCCACACAGTGGTGCCATTTTTGTTTGCTCTAGCAACAACAACACAATTGTGGTGGACAATGCATAGTGCTTATGCCACTAATCTATGCGGTGTCATTATTTCCTGTACGAGGCACCTTTAGCCGCACCGGTTGGAAGCGCCTGGCATGCCACTGCTCTAAATTCATATGCAAAGCCTCGATCCCGCATAGGCTCCCGAGTTGCCCATTTGTCCCCACCACAATGCATACAATTGCTTTTAAATGTTGGTCACGTGAAAACGCGAGCCTCACATCTAGGTCCGTTCCGGCGGCGTGTCCAGCGGCCAAATCTCAACCAGCAAACGAGCTGAGCCCGAGGCTCCGGTTGTGTTTGCATGACAACCCCTCGCAATGCCCACGCAAATGCCCCTGTGATGCCAAATCTCCAAAAGAAAACTTCCGCCACTGTGCCACTGAGCAGTCCCACCACCCTACGACGTGGCGGCGGCCTTAAATACACGTATCTCAGCCGTCGTAAAACCACATCCTTTGCAATTGCCTGCCCATGCTGTGCATGCAATGGTCATAATTTGCTTTCCGTTTCATTACGGTGAACACCAATTCCACCAACAGCCATACACTATTTCAGCCGCCGAGCGTTCGAAAAGGGACACAGGCCCGCCCCTGCACCCGAGGCAGCGGCGTTCATTACCACCCTCCCGGCTGCCCAGGACAGCAGCTCATATTTCAGGCCATCGGCCTCGGTCAAACCCGTGACCTCTTCTGCCCTGAACCCGAAAGCATGAGGATTGATTACTTAGGGATACCGGGGGTTGGGGCCCGGGACCACCCACACGCCATGTGCCCCATACAGGCTTACCCACCAAAAGTTAACCAATGCCGCATAATTCGATGCGGGCGGGGAAATCACTTTCGCGGCCTCAATCCCGCGGCCCCTCCCCTGTCGCCAGGAGGGCCGGAAACAATTTACAGGCTGCACGAGGTGAGTGGGGAGGTCGGACCCCTGGTGCCAGTTTGTAACCGTGTGGGAGAAGCCCACATGCTGCAGCGGACTCGGAGCACTGCTGAAGCACCACCGGGTCCACAGCAGGGGCGGTGCATTCCAAAACTGCAACACCCCTACCAAGACGAGCAAAGCGGGTTGTACAAACTCCTCTGCTGCTGCCGTGATTGGGCAAGGAGCAAGACCGGGATGACCACAGCGCGACTAAACGGCGTGCCCTCGGTGGTGTACCCGCGATCTCACACAGACGGCAGGGCGTTTAGAGGTGCAAACTTCTGCTGGAATGCCTCTCCATCCCCCCTCCGCGCCGGTGAACAAGTCACGCACACCGCCCGACTGGTTCCCGGACCCACCAATACCATCGGGTCACCACCGGGGTCTTTCGCGCCACACCACCCGGCCAATCAGTACAGCCTAACACCACAACAGCCGGAGATAGACCGAGAGAGGCAGGGGCGAACACAAACCCTGGCTCACCTTAATGGCACGACGATGACCCCGGCGAGCCTGGACAACGTGTCCAGACGGCGTGTCCGGCGCAAAGAGGACGCCAAGATGGCCAGGGGAGGCATAAATACCTCCTCACCTCCTCTGCGACCCGGAAGTGACGCGTCTGGAAGGGGGCTCCTCCTCGAGCCCCGCGTTCTTAGTGGGGGTGGGGAAGTGCCCAAATGGCACTAAAGGGGCCGCCCGTTTAGGGGGCCCCCTGCGGGGGCCGCGGGCAGCCGCATACTGGGTAGTGAAGTATCCCATTCCCAAAAGTGGCCTATTCACGAATGTGTGCGCTGGTGTCCAGATGCACAACCCATGTAGCGCTGCGTGTGACAGCGATCTCTTCTGCCATGCAGCCATTTTAGGTTATAAAAACAAGCTAGTACAAATATATCGAGTACCCTCCATCATTTTGTGAATTAGAAATTATAATCAAATTACAAATTGGATAAATGCAGTGTGTGCTTCTAGATCGTATGCAATAAAGAGTTATCAGACTCCACTGACTATTGGTGCTTTAATTATCCAATTTTCGCCGTTACTGGTAATTAGCTCTGGCACTGGCTTAGTGAAGGTGGGTGGTCAGAAGGCTGAGCATATCAGTTCTAATCAGTTCTAGGTTTTTTGGAGCGTGAGGTCAGAGAACTCACCCAAATTGCTCGACAGTTGTCCAACGGAATGGCACACATTTCCATAACCACGTTAAGGGCCAACAAGGCCAAGTGGATCCATCTGATCCCGTTATCTACTCGGCGGCAGGGGCACCACTCAATGGACTATATACCAGCTAGAAGAGAAAAACCTAACACCACCAAGGGAGGAAAGTGAAAGATCTGCTCCAAACCAGTTAACTGGTTAGGGAAGATCTTGTGTGACCATCACTGGGTCCTTCAGGCATCTATCAGGGGCGGCTCTTCCGTTAAGGCGGAGGAGCGTGCCCTACTAATTAAAAAGACCCCAGTTCAAAAATACAATAATAATAAACATTATTACCATTTTATTTTTCATTAACTCAGCAAACCCACGTCCCGCACAGAGTGTCAGGATGGGGCAGGGCCGTTGCTGAGTAGCAGCAGCAGAGAGGAGTGATGGGCAGGGCACTTTAAGTTTAAAGTGTGCATGTCTCTTTGGCCGGATGGCTTACGATGGCCAACCAGACATTTGCACTCTGTACCTCTCAACTCAGCAGTCTTGAACCCAGCTGTCTTGGACAGTCGGGGTGAAAGCAAGGACAGGCCACCAGTGCCCTTTGGAGCGCTTCAAGAGCCTGCTCCCTCCAACCTGGCGCTTCTCTCCTGCTGGTTAACAGCATGAGAGCAGCGCCAGGATTGGTTAAGGGAGTTGGCTGGGCCCACATTGGAAGAGAGAAGACCTCCGGGACCAGAGCGAGGACCTGCAGCAAAGTAAAAAGTAAGTGACTTTTGTTTCCTTTTTTTTATGTACTGTATGTGTGTATGCCCTAAATCACCGACATGCATTACATTACCATTTTAAAGTTAAACATTTTAACTTTAAAACGGTAATGTAATGCATGTCGGCTTGAATTTAGTTAACGTAGTATTGCCCGTGTATACACCCACCACTCATTTGCCCGCCCTACACTCTGCACAGCTGGCGGCCGCCACTGACATCTACACTCATCAACATACACAGAATCCTTCGAAGCTTGCCAGTCTGGCCTTCAGAGCTGCCACTGAATAGCCCCGACGCCCTGTACCAGTTAGAACCCTTTGCTGCAAAAGACCAGCACCCACAGCGCATCCTCGCCTTCTCCTTCTTAGACTTACCTTTGCGGAAGCAGCGATCTCCTGCACCCCTTTGGCGGCGGCATCTCGGATGATAGGTGTGATGAGGCCTCGCTCCGTTGCCACAGCGACAGAGATGTCAACGGAGTGCAGCTGCCGGGGGCCCTCTCCATCCCAATTCACATTCACCTCAGGCATTTGCTGCAAAGAGGACAGAGAGGCACAGCTGGTGAAGAGGGCGCGTGGTGGAGGCAATCAGTACCATTAATACACTGAAGAATGGATGTCAAAGATGTCTGCAAACCTACGAGGTTTCTCAGGAACCAAGCACAACACAGACAACACCATTTCAGGCTCCCACAATTACAAAAACAGGTCGATTACTGAAACCCAACAATCCAATTTGACTGTATGGGCCTTAAAACATCCCATCACACAGTCGGGCTGGGTTGGTCAGGAACGGGCACGGTGAATAACTGTGTTGGTCAGTCTACTTTATTTATTTACAGAATTTCAAATAGTTCAAACCAGGCCACATGTGGCATCAGAGTGTTGCACAAGAAGGGACGGATCACTGGTCACTACACCAGAGGACAGACAAGATAATGGAGAGTAAAATTATATAGTTTGACTTTGCCGTCATTAAACCTGTTGACTGCGAAAACTCAACACAAGGGCCTACAATGTAGTGCAGAGTTATCACCGCTCACTCGCAGCAAATGTAGGTTTTTACCCACACAGCTGACCATGGTACATCCAACATGTTCAAGAGAGACAATGGTTATGCTTGCAGTTATTACACTAGATTTACTTCCAGGAGAAAGAAAGAGAACTAAGGGGGATGGAGAGGACCCAGATGCGACTCCTTGGCCAGTCAATCATCGGTCTCTGTTCCTTTGCCATCACCAGGACCTCTACCTGTGGCCAGACCGCTGCCATCAATGACCCTTTAATGGTGGACCCTATCCAATCCTGGTTTCCATTTGAATACATCTGTACTATTTACAAAACAGTGTATGCTGGTCAATCATGTCTGGCAAAAACACCAATTTCTACCCAAGCGCCCTACCTTCCTGCCTGTAAACTGGGTGCTCCTAAAAGCAGCAGGAAATGAGACGAGCACCGGTGTAGCCAGACCACATTGAACAGTTTCTAAGCTTTCATCAAACCAAGAAGCTGGCTGCGCTTCAATGCGCACCCAAACAGGGACCAGTACTCCCGAAATAACGCCCAAGATTATTCCAGGAGAGTGTAAAATAGAAATTTGCATACAGTGAGAGCGGCAAAGAAAAGCATTATAAATACAACAAACACCCAGCCAGAGTAAGACCAGAAAAACCTCTACATCTTAAGGGAGAAGTTAGCAATAAGATCCGAAAAAATGGGTGGGGGAGGAATATGCACACTAAGTAGTTAACTTCTCAGCAGTAAAAAATGTAACAGATGAGAAAATAAAGGCAAAATGTAACCTGATTTCCCATTTTGTCCTTGGACCTAAAACTCTTGCCGTTAGCACACAGGGCCGTCTTTCTTAAGGTCCCTGGGCAACTGGATTGATTAGATGCTTTTCTCCAGCAATTGACCAGTCCAGCGTGAGGTGATGCCACTGATCTATTGGCGACGCATTTGCCAAAGATCACCCCTGGAAATGACTAGTGGGTTCTCAAGGGCTCCACCAGCAGTGGTGACAACAGTGCAGACTAGGTCTTACTGCTTAAGTGAGTCCAGGACACAAACAACGGAACCAAGATCTTAGTAAACAAAGAAATGAATTAAAAGAAGGCTGGAGGAGGAAGGATGACGAGGAACCTGTATTAAGATACTGTATATATATCAGAAAATACGCTACCGAAGATAGTGCCTCGTTTTCATAATGGAGGGACATAGCAATACCTGTCACAAGAGAGGGGTCAGTGACAGACAATTCCATTCATTTTTATAGCAGAACATGTTGTCCTACAGCTCTGTCAAATTAAACCTTCCTCTCTCACTTGAATCAGGACTGTGATGTTTGGTGGAAATATCAAGTGAGTCAAGTTGAAGCTCAACAAATCTCAGCATTTGTCCCTCCTTCCAAGTGCTGAGGGAGATGCCCACCATGTTCAATGATCTGGATCCCTTCTGGAGGTTCTCTCTGACCAATTTGCAATGTACTTTAGAGGAAACAAAGACTCAAACAGGTAATTGTCCGTTCTCGCACACACTGGATTTTCTGCACAGAGTAACCTCCACAGAGATCTTCATC
Organism: Calotriton arnoldi; assembly: GCA_963921515.1. Classification (NCBI taxonomy): domain Eukaryota; kingdom Metazoa; phylum Chordata; class Amphibia; order Caudata; family Salamandridae; genus Calotriton; species Calotriton arnoldi. The sequence goes on from CAWUFW010003659.1 coordinate 1,478,746, forward strand.
AGTCCTGCTTTGGAAGTTTCCTCAAAGTAAACATAAACAGCTCTCTTAAGATGCTGACGTGGGGGTGACAGAGAAATGATTTCCTCAACATGGAATACTGAACAATATTCAAGAGAAAAGAAGGGTGAACCTTTGTCAAGAGGATACAAGGAGAATACAAACCAGTGGTGAGATTTCAGAGAGAGGTTGTGCTTCCCCATCTATCTCAGCAAATCTAATGACGAGAAGAAACTCTTAACATAGCGTACACAAAGTGCTTTGGTTCAAATGAAGGCTTTATTAGAAAGGGAAGACCCAGATTAAGAGCCATTTTAGAGAAAACAAAAGGACTAGGGCAGAAGTATTCCGAGTTCCGTCACCTTATAAAGTGACTCGGCATTTGTTCTTATTCTTGTATATGGTGATGGAACTCCTAAGGGACTTAATATCCTTAAAATGTAGGATAGAGGATATATTATCCCATACATAAACTACATAGACCAGCAGCAGTGATTTAAATGCAACATGGTTGGACAAGGTGCACCTCGCCTGTGAACTGTTATTTAAATTTCATTTGGACTCTATATGATTATTTACCAGAAGCATTAATGGGCTCAAAGCAGGGGTATACGAGAGGATAGAGTGGGTAGGAAAATCCATGCTTGGACAGAAAGAGGTGTCGCTGAATGCTACAGGAACCTAGTGTTGCATATTACCCGCGTGCAGGAACATATACACTTTAGGCCAAGACAAAGATGAATAGTCAGCAGATCAGAATAGTGCACTACACTGAACAGGCAGGAAGTAGGAAAGTGAACACAACAATGTCTACACCTTAACGGACAGTCTAACTGAAAGATTACAACACCTCAAAAACCTGTCAAGAACCCATCCTGCAAAAACAACAATCTGCATTAAATGACTTGTCAGAATTGGCAAACTGACATCTGACTCCATTATTTCTTCGTTTCACCAATTCGACTAGTATTGCTTTCACAGTCTTTTTTAATACAGGTAACACCTGCCTAGTGGAATTGTTTTTTTTTAACCTTTCCAGCTGTATACTGCATCTCTTAGTTAAATAACATCTTTGATATTAGGTGTAAAAAGTGTCTTTCTTCAAAGCCTGGCAAAACTTCAAACCCTACAGAGGAACCTAAAATCTGGCCACACTCTGTTCGTGGTTCACCTCAAATTCAAAGGATCGAACATGGAAGCGAGTTGAAAAAGGTTCAAGGCCCCTACGGCTGTGGCGCATACTTCACCGCAAGCTGAAATCTTACCAAAAGTCTGGGGCAATAAAGCAGAAGCTGAAGACCACACTTGGGTGGAACACTCCTCAGAGACCAGCCTTTCCCCAGATGTCTCAGCACAACCACAGGTCTACCTTCAGCACGGCTGCAGAGTCGTATACACCACAGTGAATGTTCCACCAAGGGATGAAGACCCTTCAGAGTCAAGGGTGACAAACTGCTAAACACAGCATTTTAAGAACCACCCACAGGTCATCCATGCAGAATGTCCCCCTCTTGCTATGAAGCCACAAGTCAGAGCTCTACAAACTTCTTAAATAAACTGGAGTGTTTGCATTTTAAGACTACCCTAGAGCAGGAACTAGCAATTATTTTAGCCCACATTCAAATTTACTAGTTCTGGACTAGCTGGTATGCTTCTATTTGCCACACTGTAAAATGCAGTTGGTCAACAGAACTGGTCCTGTGCCCGTCCTTGCATGATCCATATCTAAGGTCACCATCCCGCCTTGTTTGAATGGTATTGATTCCACAGGAGAGGTAACAAAAGTAAAATCCCATGTTCCCAGATTTCAGGTAGGAGAACTCCCATCTCCTTTTTCCATTCATTTGTTTTGCTGATGATGTTCGACGGTAAGTATTATTAATGAAGGATTACTTTGGGTACACTGTCTTATGTCCAAGACAAAGTTCCCATCGGAATACTGGCATTTTTCCAGGACTAATAACACTAGAGCAGGGTACAAGCCTGATTAATTCTTGCCCGCCTAGTGCCTAGTTCTGCGCTAGCTGGCATGCCTCTATTTGCCACCCTTCACAATGCAGGTCAACAGAATAGGATATTAACAGGGGTCTGAGTTTAATTCACGCTGTTCTTGTGATGTCAGAGTGCACTGGGCCCCTACAGCACGGTGCAGCACATTGGTGCACTTACTACAACTGCGGTGACCTCCAAGGTCACCCACCAATGTAAACATTATTTGAACATTGAACCCACTCAATGCTAGTTCACTCCGTGTCAAGCCACCGTCCCTAAAGAAAGAAGGACATTAATTGGCTCTCGAAAGAGATGTGTTGCCCCTGCGGGCGGGCAGCTCGTCAGCCTTAAAGCACTTAAGCAGTGGTTCATAAATTACTTTAAAAAAATATATATATATCGACAAGCCTAGTTATTCAACCAGATAGTGTTATAATTTCACTCACTCGTTCCCTGTGACCGCAGCGCCCCCTCATTCGTCTTTGAAAAAAAACCTCATTAATACCTCATTAAATGAGCAGGCGAGGCTTGCTTAATGTGCCGTGGGCACGTTCGCACCATTAGTATATTCCTAGGATAAAGAGCCTGTTAAACATGTCACATGGAAACACACAAGCAGAGGGGCAGAGGCATGGCTTCCTTCAGTCTAGATAAACCTTTTGGGACTGGAGGTGGAGCGTTTCAGCAGCGCTGGACCGTGGTGGTGTTTCAGCAGAGGTGAGACTGTAGCGGTGGTTCAGCAACGCTGGACCGTGGTGGCGTTTCAGCAGCGCTGGACCGTGGTGGCGTTTCAGCAGCGCTGGACCGTGGTGGCGTTTCAGCAGCGCTGGACTGTGGTGGCGTTTCAGCAGAAGTGGGACCGTGGTGGTGTTTCAGCAGAAGTGGGACCGTGGTGGTGTTTCAGCAGAAGTGGGACCGTGGTGGTGTTTCAGCAGAGGTGGTAACGTTTCAGCAGAGGTGGGACCGTGGTAACGTTTCAGCAGAGGTGGGACCGTGGTGGCATTTCAGCAGAGGTGGGACCGTGGTGGCATTTCAGCAGATGTGGGACAGTGGTGGCATTTCAGCAGAGGTGGGACCGTGGTGGCATTTCAGCAGAGGTGGGACCGTGGTGGCATTTCAGCAGAGGTGGGACCGTGGTGGCGTTTTAGCAGAGATAGGACCGTGGTGGTGTTTCAGCAAGGTGGGACCGGGGTGGGGTTTCAGCAGAGATAGGACCGTGGTGGTGTTTCAGTAAGGTGGGACCGGGGTGGGGTTTCATCAAGGTGGGACCGTGGTGGTGTTTCAGCAGAGGTGAGACTGTGGTTGTGTTTCAGCAGAGGTGGGACCGCAGTGGCATTTCAGCAGAGGTGGAACCGTGGTGGCGTTTCAGCAGAGATAGGACTGTGGTGGCGTTTCAGCAGAGATAGGACTGTGGTGGCGTTTCAGCAGAGATAGGACTGTGGTGGCGTTTCAGCAGAGATAGGACTGTGATGGCGTTTCAGCAGAGATAGGACTGCGATGGCGTTTCAGCAGAGATAGGACTGTGGTGGTGTTTCAGCAGAGATAGGACTGTGATGGCGTTTCAGCAGAGATAGGACTGTGATGGCGTTTCAGCAGAGATAGGACCGTTGTGGTGTTTCAGCAAGGTTGGCCAGGGTGGGGTTTCATCAGAGGTGGGAACGTGGTGGCGTTTCATCAGAGGTGGGACCGTGGTGGCGTTTCAGCAGTGCTGCCATTTCTCCCAGGCTACTGAGCACTCCTTTAGAATGAATGAAGTGCAAAAATAGTACAATAAAATCAAATAAGATCATGAACACAACAATGTTAGGTTAAGAGTATTTGTGAAGCGCACTATCACACAGGAGAGTATCCTGGCACATTTTACTGTGGTTCTACCTCTGAAATATCCTTTAATCATTCACTGATGGTGACATTGCAATTATTGCCTTTACATGGAAGGACAGCTAGAAACACACCACTCCTTTGATGGGATTTAACACTCGCTGCTTACACCGGCTGTTGGACCAATCACCTTTTGGACGTGTTCTCCTAACGCTAATCAGAACTCATCTACAAAGATATGACCACATGACCTCAAGGTCTAGAACATATACAAGAAAGTGTCAATTTCAAGAATGGAAATTACTGAGGAAAGGGCAAACCTTGTGGGGAGTGGAAGGGATGACAAGGTGTACACGATCTCATGCTATTGGAGGAACAATGGAGAAGGCAAGGACTAGTGGGGTGCATAGGAATGTAGGAAAAACTGCAGCAATAGTGCCCACGCTAGAACATTCATTTTGAACAACTAACATGTGATGAGATTAGAGGATGGAGAGTGCACAACAGGAAATGAGAACTTTCTGAGAAAAGTGGATTGATCATAGAAGATCAGGCCAAGGAAGTATGTGAACGAGGGGCAGCAATGGAGCAACAGGTCTAGGAGGAGGAAGATGGGGAGAATGAAGACCATGGTAGATGATGGAGGCTGGATGGAATTACAGCCAGATGGGACCATTCATTATGGTACAGGAGACTGAGGTTCCGTGCTTGAGCTCGTGATTCAATACAATGATTAGAACTCGAGGAACTACACATTTTACAACTGTTTCAAATGATGATGAAGCTGTAGCAGAGAGTTCAGAGTTGTAGATGGAAGGAATGGCTCAATAAGATCAAGGATGAATGAAAGTTAAGATAGAAATAGCTTTCACTATACAGCATTAAAAAAGATCTAGACATTTCACTATCAATTGAGGGATACAGTGTTATAATTGCTTGACATCAGTGTCAATACACACTACATACGTTTACTAATCTACCCAGAGGAAACGACTGAGATGATGGAGGACGTAATATTCTGCTCACTTGATAGTACCACGTGTAGAAGTTGGCGGTGGTTGTCATCTGCCACCCATTGGTAACAAGAAAAGTTTAACAGTGCTCATATTAGGAACTCTGGTCATGAAGACTTTGGTCCTGATGGTGGAAAAGCCTAACCTGGTGCTACTGACACAAGTGAGGACAGACCAGCCTAACAGGAGCAGTAATTTCTGAGGAGAGAAAGGCAAAGACTCCAGTGAGTCGCAAGTAGCCTGGCGAGCTGATCAACACTGAAAGAGCAAACAATAGCATTTCCTTTTATTAAACAAAAACAAGCTATTTACCTTCAATACTCCATCTAACCACAGATTCCTCACCTTTAGAATATCCCCAGGCGCCAGATTGGATCTGGAAGTTCTCAGCAGTGCCACCACTAGGTGGCGCTGTGCAGTTTCCAGATGGCTTCGGAACTGACAGAGGAGAGCTGCATATAAACACCACCAGTGCGCGCCAACATCAGTTTCTTGCTTGACTCTTTCTGCGCTCTCAGACACAGAGCAAAAAACAATTATCGGTATCGGAGATCAGATCTCTAATTTGGGACCGTTTTCGACTGTAAAAAGAGACCATTCCACAGAGGAACGAGGCGGGAGGCCATTGAACACAGTGAGGAATCTGCAGTTAGACTGAGTATCCAAGAGTATCCATCAGAAAGAGTGTTAATGAAGGTAAGTAACTTGTTCTTCTGGTGGATATTCCTAACTGAAGACTGTGCAGAATAGATACCAAAGCAGTGCCTCAGACCAAAAAGTCCTGCAGGACCGAACAGGCGAAATGCTTTCCCATCAGCCAGTGCTGTGGTAGTAGCCATAGCCCTGGAAGAATGAGCCCTCAGACCCTCGGGAAGGTGCTTCTTTGCCAGTGCAAAGCAGATTTGAATGAGGAGGACAATCTACCTTAAAGTCCTTTTACTCACCGCCTTACCTTTGTTTGCCCCAGACATCGCCACAAAATGCTGATCGTCCACCCGATGCTCGTTAGTGCGATCGATGCAAAAGCCCAAGGCTCTTTTGGGGCCCAACCGATGGCAGTCACTCTTCCTCTTTCGAGAGGTGAGGCAGGGCAAAGAACACTGGAAGATTGATGGATTGGTCAATGTGAAAAAAAAATCACAACTTTCAACAAGAAGGCCCCTGGGGCCTCAAAAGCAGTTTGTCTGCGAAAACAGTGGTTCAGGGTACCTGCACCAAGAGAGCTAGGAGCTCACAAATGTGCATAGCTGAAGTAATGCCAATGAGAAGACAACTTTGAGAGTCAGAAGGCGTAATGAGCAGGTGGAACCAAATTACGGTCCTACAGTGGCATCATAATCCATTTGGGAGGGAACATGTGTGGTGCTAAACATTTAATAAACCAAATCACAACAGGTGATTTAAACAAGGACAGGTGGTCTGGCAAATGCAAAAAGGCCTAAAGGGCTGGCAAATAACCATTAATAGTGCCCATTGTAAGACTTTGCTGGGCCAAACCCAATAACAAACCATCCAACTGTTTGGCTTGCATGGGGTCTGTGTTGCGGACCCTACACCAGGCCACAAATTTGTCCCAGCGAACATCACAAACGGACTTCGTAGAGGGACGCCTGGCAGCAAGGATAACATCCACAAGCTCAGGAGGTAGACTGAACGCAGTCAACTGTCACTGCACAGTATTCATGCATGGAGATTGAGATTGCACCGGCTCAGGTGCAGAATCCCGCCCTGCTGCTGCAACACAAGATCCTCCTGAAGTGGTAACCTCATCAGAGGCCAGATGCTCATTCTTAGAAGTTCCAGGTTCCACACTCTCCTGGTCCAATCTGGAGTCACTATGATGACTTGTGCCTGGTCATTCCGTATCTACAGAACTCAGGGCAGAAGAGGCAGAGGCATGTTTAAGAGTACCATTCCCCACTCTGGCCGGAATGAGTCTCCGAGAGGTAGCCTTCTTCGGATCTTGATACTGGGCGTACTCTATTGCGGCAAAAAGATATTGCCAGGGTTCTCCTCGGTGTTGGAAGATGCCCTGTGCACCCTCAGGATGTATTCGTGATCCACCGATCCCCGGCGGCTGAGCTCGTCCATCCTGGCGCTTAGAGATCCTGCCAGGTTATTCACAATCAATGAGGCGCCTCAACGCCCAGCCCACTCGAGACAAAGCCTCTTGGCACAGGACCCGGGACCCCACTCTGCCCTGCACGTTACAGTACCACATGGCGGTGGGGTTGTCTGTGAGAACCTGTACCAGCTTGTGCTTGATGAATGGTAGGAAGGCCCTCAACGCTAGGCGAAGGCCCAAAACTCTAACAGGTTGATCTGAAGTAAGGTTTCTGCTGGAGACCAGAGTCTCTGACCTCACCCAGGAGACCTCCACAACCCAGCAGTGACACATCTGTCACCAACTTCAGCTCTGGGTGGGTAAGGAAGAGGGGTATGCCTCTGGTTCAAGTGTCATCAATCAGCTACCAAGGCAGACCTCTGGCAGTCTCCTTTAACTTGGATAAAATCAGATAGGATTCCCTGGTTCTGGACCCACAGACTACAGATCACAGTGAAGAGCCTGCATATGCCACCCGGCATTGGCCAACAAGCAGGATGCAGGAGCCCAGTAGGTCAAGAAGCCTCAGAACCACATTTACCGAGAACCAAGAATGAGGCTGAAACATTGGAATCATCCCGCAAATATACTGGATTCGTTATGATGGAGGGAAGGCCCTCAGCATCACAGAAGGAGTCCGGTACAGCTTTAGCACAATGATTGAGAATCCCAATAATGTTAGGAGGTTCGGCATAAACTGAAGGTGGTCCCCGACTGACTATGGTGAGCCAGACTGTCGCGAATGGGTGGTCGTTCTTTTTCTTACCTGGGTCCTTCTTTGTGGAATTCTCTCCCCTTGTCACTTCGTAACGAAACCATCTATGCGAAGTTTCGTAAGTGTTTAAAAACTTGGTTATTTAATCAATAGTTCCCTTTCTTCTCTGTTCGTGTCAGGCGGCGCCGGGAAACCTCTGGGTAGCTGTGCGCCTTATAAATTTAAATAACAATAACAGTCTTCAACAGCCACTTATCGAGGTAGTGAAAAACTGGTACTGTAAGCCCTGAAGATTGGAATACAATGTGAAAAACCTGTAAACAGACAAAAGTGGAGGTCTGAATCTGCATTCAAAGATCGGAAAGAAAGGAAATGACGTCAGCACGCAGGGGTGGCACTTAAATGTGGCTCCGCTCTGTCACTTCTGGGTCAGAATGAAGTCAGTGTGGAGCAGCATGGCGCCACCTAGCAGCATGCAGGAGCACTGCTGAGAAAATTTCCGAACCAGTCTGGTGCCTGAGGATATTTTAAAGTTCAAGAATAGATTTCCAAATATCAAATTAGGGCTATGATCCAGAAAATGTGGACCAAATGCTGTAGAGCCTTCACCTGTATTAGGCCTAAGCACAGAGGCTACCTGTTATGCTATGTGTATTTGTAAAGCTCACTATCACCCGCAAGGCTATCCTGTTGCTGAGCAGATGTGTGTGCCTAGCCTTCCCTATGGAGGGTTGGTTAATTGAAAAGGTAGGTTTTCAGCTTCTTGCTGAATTTAAGAAGAGAGGAGGAGGCTCTGATTTGGAATGGGAGCCCATTCCACGCATTAGGTGTGATTTAAGAGAAAGCCTGTCCTCCTGATCTGGTTCCTTGCATGTGTGGGATGTATGCGACTAGGAGTCTTGTGGCACATAGGTATCTAGGTGGTTGTCTGAGGGAGATGGGACTGCCATGAATGTGTGTGTGATGAGTTTGAAATTAGCAAATTTGTGCATTGGAGCCAGTGGAGCTCCCTGAGGTGTGGTGTGATGTGTGTTCTGTGTGGGAGATTGAGGATGAGTCTGGCTGTCAAGTTCAGGATGGTTTGTGGTCTTCAAGAAAGTTGCTTTATGATCCTGGTGTAGAGCCTGTTTCCGTAGTCCAACTTGCTGGTGACTAGGGTGTGAGTGACAGTTTTAGTAGTGTTGCTTAGGGGCCCTCTGAACAACTTCCTCAGCACCTTCAGGATGTGGAAGCAGGATGCAGTGACAGTGTTGAAGATCACTACTTTTGTTTTGTCAGGATCATGTGGATGTCATCTGTGACGACGATGAGTGCTGTTTTTGTACTGTGGTTAGGCCTGAATCCAGAATGTGTGGCATCGAGGAGCTGGTGGTCTCTGAGGTGGTCAATGAGGCGCTGGTTGATGACTTTCTCTAATACCTTTGCTGGGTATAGCAGTTGAGAGATGGGTCTGTAGTGGGAAAATGTGGCTGAGTCAGCGGAGGTTTTCTTGAGCATGACGGTGGCATGTTTCCAGGTGTCCAGGAATGTGGCCGAGCTGATGGAGGCTGAGGATGGGTGTTAGCGGTTCGCTGATTGGTAGGAGTTCTTTGGCGAAGGCGTGGTGGGGGCAAGTGGATGGTCTTCAAAGTAGCAGGGATTTCGACGGTGGTGACGGTGGGCCATGAGGTCAAGGTTCATTCCTTAGCTGTGATGGGAAGTTGAGTTGTGACTATGATGAAGTCCAGTTGAGGGTCGAAGTTGCTGTATATGGAGGTGATTTTGTTACAGAAGCATTTAGGGAGCTTGAAGCAAAGGTCTTGTGAGTTGGTGATGTGGCTGCACGGGGTGTAGTAACATTTTTGATGATGGCAAAGAGTTTTTTGCTACTGTTAGTGCCGGCATTGATGTTATCTACAAGAGCTGGTGTTTGGCATCTGCTGGTGGTCGCGTCTTAGGGCTGATTTGAAGATGTCTATAGATGGTGCCCTGACTTCTTTTCCATTTGCATGGCGTTTCGTCAGCCTGAATTCCTCTGTGTACCATCTGGCCTGTGATCAGACTCTTGCCATTGGGTTGCGCTTGACAGGAAACAGGGTGTTGCAGATGCGGTCATCTACCTGTTGAGGTTCTCGATGGCTCTCAGCAAGTTGCTGGTGTGCTTGGGCCAGTGTGGGGGGTTTGGTAACGTGCTTGGTGAGTCAAAGGTTTCTGAGGTTTTTCAGAAGTGCCGTAGAGTTTGAGACTGTGAGGTCTTTTGGGTGAAATTTCTCTCCGAGGAGGATGAAGGTGCCGGCATTGACGATGAGGGGTGCGACAAAGTCTGCCAAGTTGTTGGCGGAACAGGTGTTGGGTCCTGGTGGTCTGTATAAGAGGGTTTTTCCCAGGGAGAATTTGGCTGTGATGCATATCTTGAACCTGAGGTGTTCTATGTAGCTGATAGGGGTGTCCGTGTAGGTGGTGCAGCTGAAGGCATTTTTGAATATGATGGCAACTTCCACCTCTGGGCTTCTGCGATTATGTACCCAGCAGGGATGGCTGTAGCACTGTCCGGTGCAGAGGCTTGGTTTAGCCGTGTTCCTGTGAGGAAGAGCAGATTCAGATCGTGTTGATGCAGTAGGTCCCATCTCCGTGGCGTGTTTGGTGCCCAAGCAGGTGTTGAGGAGCATGCATGCGAGTGTAACATTGTGCTCTTCACTGATCTTAGAAGACCTGTCCGCTAGCCAGGCCACATGTTCCTATGCGTGTGTGCACGTTTTCTGGGTGTTCGCTAATTTCAATCTAGCACGTGCTCAACACAATGATACCTGCTCTTTGGTGTCCTCCATTGTCCTGCATGAGCTTACAACTGGCTTCTTCTAACACAGCAATTTCTTTTTTGTGTCATAATTTTTTATTGAAACAGAGTCATCCAGCGTACGCACAGTTTGGGACAAAGTATGGAAACATTAAGCAATACAAAGCAATTAAGTGGGGGGGGGATAAGTGAACAGGGAGAAAGCACTTTACACATAGGACTAATATAGCCAACTTTCCCAGTGCTGCGTATCTTTCTATGCATCGAGTGCCATCGGGCTGATACAGCAATTGTAAGCTGACAGCGTTGGGATGATTCAAATGGAGGGACTTCTAATCGAATATTCTTGTTCAATATCTGAATGCAGCAAACTCCTGCTGCATGGGTTGAAATAAATACTGCAAATGTAGAAACCTCAACATTCCTCCTGAGGCTTCATGAATCATTTAAGTCCTTTTACCTTGTTGCATGCATTGAATTCAAAGAGGAGTCTTTCAAGAATCATCACGCAATCTGGTAGCAAACGTAGGGATCATTACTCTGCTACACCTAAGTGTACAGGTACACCAGAAAGAGCAGGCCATTTCCCTACTGACCTGTTAGTTCCCAAGTTCACAATCACTACAATTTACCTTTTGGCCAATGTTGATCATAGGTAGGATGGTTAAAGAAAACTGAAAAAATGAGTTCTGATATGTGATGCTTGTAAACAAGAAGGGTGTTCCACAGGGTATGGGGACCAGGCAAGAAAAAGTGTCACTTTTGTACAGGATATGCAATATATAAGGTGCAAGGCATGTCGTGTCCTCTCAGCAGTTTTAAAAAGAATCAGCCTCGAATGGGTGTCTGTATGGTACCTGCTCAGTGGATGCTCAGTGTTCTATGACTTTGCCTCCGATGCAGCAATTCGCATACAGAATGTAGCTCAGTCTAATAAATCGGTGGGTACCAACCCCCCTGCTAAGACTTGTATGTAACCTGCAGGTTGGAATCAACCCAAGAAGGGTTCTCTTGGTCTGTCATCTTTCTAAGGTTTCCAAGGATTATAATGCCATTTACTGTTTATGCACTAAGAATCAATTTCTTCTTAGATGTGAGTTATACAAATGATCAATGATGTTACTATGCATCTGTTGTGCATGGGATACATGTGCTAGCTTGGCTTAAGTTTTCATTACACAAGGAGCGGGCGCAGCAGGCAGTGCCCTTATGGATGAGCGAGCAATCAGAAAACCGATTATATACACAACTGAACCATGAACAAGGCAGATTTCAGTCCAGCTCAAAGCACCAGGTCAGAGTTTTCGAAAGGGCTTGCTTTGTTTTGCTTCTTAAAATAGACTTTGGCACCTGGGTTCTGGCCCCTGGTTGTGCAGCTTGGCACTAGGCAGTTGGGCAAGAACAGTTCCAGTTTATGGAGGGCAGACTGACCCAGCGAACTGGACAACAGGACCAGTGAACTGAGGAAGCCTACAGATTAAGGTTTTATAAATTAAAGTAAAGGTGGAAAGAAGCGATTGTCTCTCTCCATGGTAAGAGAATCAATGCCAGTAGAAATAGGGATCCCTGGGGCAGGCATAAAAGGCTCCAGAGCACAGGTCGTCCTCGACTCTTCACAGCCCGAAACAATTCCAAGCGCAAAAACTTCAAGAGAATTAAAAATGTGAAAGTTAAGAAATATCCCTGGTAAAGAGAGAGCTACTTAGAACTTCGAAAATTCTAAAAACGATCAAGGACATGAGGGAGTCAGAACTGCACTGCTTAAAGTAGAAGGAGCAAGAGGTACCAGTTACACCCACAGCGACTCTCGAAGTCCTTTGTTTGCTCCCTCAATAACGGTTGGATGTTCAACACGTGGTTGAATCACCCGCAGACCCTTTCACAGCACGTCTTTTGCCTTAAATCTTAAGACCCCACGATGCATATCTCTCAATGCACCTTCCTTGCACGGGTCCTTATCTTCATCCACCTAAGAGCCAAAGAGAGAGGGGATGGCGAGTGGGTCATATGCAAAAAGGGAGGGAGGGATTAAAGAACAACCAATGTAAGCCTTACTACAGGGAGTAACGTTTTACAGGTACATCCGGTCCCCAGTTGTCCTGTCTAGTGGGAATAGACTACTAATCTAAAATATGGGAAGAGGTTTCTCAGCCTAGACAAGTAGATCTTGTGCAGGGCTTGGCCACGATTTCAACAGTAAGCTAATGTTGAATGCATAGTGCTTGCAACCAGCTGGTTCAGCCGTGCAGTTAACGCTCAGAGTGAGTATTGTAGAAGAGCCGCCAACACCAACTTGGATTTAAGTACATGTGCAATGAACGCCTTCAGTGGAGGAAGGCCATCACAGGGAAATATTCGAAATGCAGGAAACCACTGACCAGTCTATTGATTTCTAAGCCTGTTTACCAAGTTAAGTAACTCTAGAGGTCACAAAAAAACCTATCCACTGGGTCAAAGTCTTCAAACCACTCTAAGTAGAAATCAAGGGTCCACGCAAAATTATAAAGGGTTCCCTAAGCCTCACAAGCTGGAGAAGGAAAGAATGTGGAAGACAAATCTGATTGAACTGAAAGCCAGAGAATTTAAGCAGAAAAGCAATATGCTTCTACATTAAGATATTGAATTTAGTCTATAAATGAACTAGGTTTTTTTTAAATCTGGAAACGTAACGTCTTAGAGTAAGAGATAACATTACAGGCCCTTATTTTAAGATTCTGTTGATCATTAAAAATTAAAATTTCAGGGCTTAACTGTTTTCAAAATGTTTATTTTGTGTATGAGAAACATGACTTTTTTTTGCAGTTCTGCAGGTGGAAGAAGAATGACATCATTCAGCGGACGAGTATTACGTCGGCAGTGACGTATTGGACAACGTTCCACCTTACAAAGCTTGGGCACAATATGTACAACCTCCATGGGCCTGTAGGCAATGGTCCAACAGGTCATGCTATGATGTACTGAATCTTCCACAAAGGGCATGAAAAACATACGAGCACCGCCTCGTCCCATCAGACACTTCGCCAGCGGCGATCCTTCTATCATATGCAGTTCAACTCAGACATAGTAGACACTAGGTAGAACTTTCAGCTTCATCAATAGAGTATTCACATGTATTACCACCACTCCAGGCCCCTTCGACAACATTCTCCAATTGTTCATGCTAAGATCCTGATGTGCCTGGGGTATGTGAGACCATCCTCTACAAACAGGCCTTCTGAAAGGATTCTCCCCTTCACCGGAGAGAAATCTGGGATTTATTATTTATCTGCAAAAATAACATTTTGATCAGAACCTGGATGGAGCAGAGCATGACCTTGGCACTGAAGGAAGCTTAAAGTTGGTACATCAGAGACTCTGGGTAGGTGCGTAGTTCGATACTATGCCAATCACTACCTGTGTCCGTAGATAATTTGGTGCGGATGATGCTGGATAGATGCGAAAGTGCTGATTCCATTGTTTGGCAGGTTCAGAAAATTAATGGAAGTTGTTAGAGATTAATGTGAGGCAGATTAATATCAATTATTTCAGTACCTTGAAATAGATGGGGAGTACAGATACTCCCTGGCAGCAGGAGGGAGCAGAAGGGTTGGCACAAGGTTGCTTTTTTTCTTCAGAAGACGTAGACAACTATGGGCCATGCAGATAAGAGCCATTAGCGAGGGAACAGTTGAATAGAGAGGCCAGACAAAGGAGAACAGTCAAGCGAGAGCAAGAGATGGAATGGTCTGGAGGGTGAAACAGCTTAAAGTGATTTCAAACAAAGGAATGCAGGTAGGTCAATGATAGGTGAGTGTGGTGGGTGTGCTCAAATATTTGTGGGTGATGCTGAAGTGTCAAGACAAGGTTTGGAAAGACTGACGATTTAGCACAGTCTAGGGCAGAGGTCTTCAAACTTTTTGATGCCGAGACCCCCTTCTCAAAAGTTTTTAGGTGTAAGGACCCCCTCCTGACAAAAAAATTCTAGAACCTGTTACTCATCAATAACCATAAACGCCCTCAATTCCCCTGGCAAATCATTTTTACGGTGGGGAAATAATATTAAACAGTGTATTCTGTAAATGTTTTAGGTTTTCCACCGCCAGGTAGCTACGTATAAAATAATGGGTAGCTTAAATGAAAAATAAATGTAAAAAGTTGTTACTCAGTGGAAAATGCACAATAGTACATTATGAAACCTTTATTAGTTGAATGCACTGCAGAGGTCTATGTGTACCCAGGGACCCACAGAATTCATTCTTTGATGGTGCAGTGGAGAATAGTGACGTGCATTTTTGTGCTAGAAGGCTACAGCTTGTGACAGAAAGCACTGTGAATATGTAAGTCATTATTTAAAACTTGCATTTGAGTAATACCCAGATTGTACCTATTTTTTTTTTTTTTACAAAACTGTCCCTTCAACACCTCCTGGAGTAGTAAGCGTTATACAAATCCAATTACAATTGAAAGCACACACTTCAGAGCTCAATTGTTCTCTTTGCACTACCACTCAAAAGAATGCATCTTTGTCATCACAAAGATTTGAGTGACTCGATCAATTAAAACCAGTACCTGCTTTCAAGCACCCTTTATTTACATTTGCAGATGAACTCCTAGCACACATTTGTATTTCGTTCAGGCAAGCTGCTGCACCCTGACAGTTAACTGTCTGCCCTGCTTCCGTTTCACAGCACATGACACTCCTTGACTGACACTCCAGCTGAAGCATATTAACTATCAGAATTAACCGTCCCAGGAGGGTCGTCTTTTTCCAGAAAGTAGGGGAATCGCTATTTAAATATGTTTGCAAGTGATTTCACTGCGGAAACCATCTTCATCACACGAAGGGTCGTGCTATTGCACTTTATAAATATAATATTTGGCAGAATTATGCCTCAATGAGAGCAAGGAATAAAAAATTAAAAGTTAATAGAAATAAATCTTAAAAATAATCTGCAAACATGTATTTAAAAGGAAATATAAATATTAGCACCAGATGTCAATAAGCCTTTCCAGTACAAAGGTTTTTATGCACCACAATAAAAAAACGAAAATGTTAAATCACTTCTAAATACAAGAGCCCTTTACAGTATGCATTATAAAAGTATTTGTGTAGACTATGTGTTAAAAAAACAGGAAAAATGACAAATTTCGAGATAGCAGAAGGTAAGGAAAGTTCGTAGTTGGGTGGTTCTGGCCTCTGACTTTCATCCCATTTTCCCCTCGGTGAGTGTAAAAGGGGCATGGCCTTTGTAATCAAGGGTGTGGATTGAATGCCTAAACTAAATTTCATTTATTTCCATCATTGGCACAACATTAGACATGCCTGAAACCAGCCAGGACTATTGGCTTTGTCAGTGATGGTTATCTATTTAAGATAAATGTATACGAACAATGATTTTATAAATAATATTGAATATGTTTACAGACTGAAGATATGAGACTGTAAATAAACATTACTGAAGCCTGAGGAAGGGGTAGTGGTGTTCAGTGTCTCAATCACGCCTGTAATTTTCACTCTATAATAGACACCTACGCTCTTTCTCGCTGCATCTTTCATCTGAATATCTGACACCTATTCTCTTTCTTCTTCAGCACTGTCTTTTCAGTCACTCTGGAATGCACTTTTTCATATCTCCTTTACGTCGTAACCCATCACAAAAACACTACGAACTCACTCGCCTGTAAACACTGCATTTTCTTTGACTACCCTGTGTCAATATTTTGGCAACTGTTTACCTCCTTCACACGCTCATTTGTACAGAATAACAATTGCAACTGGAATACTATAACTTTTGTTCTTCAGAGAGGCCAAGGACTGGATGGTCATGTATTCTGAACACCTTCATGACCCCACTGACGGCCACTGTGAGAAACTCGCACTGCTTTGAACAAGGAACTCCAGGGCTCTAAGTCGTGGCCTGCAAACACTCTTAGAGAAGGCAAGATTAAGTACAAGTAAAATATAAACAGGAAAAATGAAAAATTTCGAGATAGCAGAACGTAAGGAAAGTTCGTAGTTGGGTGGTTCTGGCCTCTGACTTCCATCCCATTTTCCCCTCGGTGAGAACGGCCCCCTACACTCCCTCCCCCCCCTACACTCCCTCCTCCCCCCCCCTGCCCAGCTCGCACTTTTCCTTGTGGACGAAGTGCATGAACAGGCCTGCTGGGCTCAATTAGGCTGGCACTTGCCTCCCGCAGAGCCTGACTGCCTCCTATTCGTCTGGTCGCCAAGACCCATCCTCCTTCATCAACTGGTGAGGAGTATGCACAATATGTTTGCTTCTCAGAGCAGCTCCCAGTGCAAGGCTTTTTCTGGTACTACCGCTCGGAGCTGATGCCATTCAGCAATCTTTGTGTGCCGACAATAAGGCTGGGGAATGCACGCCCCCCTTCCCATGACGCCATGGCCCCCCTGGGGGTCGCGCCCCACAGATTGAAGACCTCTGGTCTAGGGTGTCATATGGTCCAGCCGCTATGATACAGGTTTGTGAGAGTTTTAGTCCTGTGCCAATTGCATACGAGTGCTCTCATTTTAGTTTCGACCTTTCAAATGTTCAGTGAGATCCAAGGATGTGGTAGAGGTTGTGTGTGTTGTAGTAGCAAATGTTCATAATCAAATGCTTGTATGCGAGTATTTCTGAATAGATCAGAAGATGTTTAGGAGTGTGGTGCGGTCATTATGGATTTGGTTCAGGAAAGCGGGCAGGGAGTCAGGGGAGTGTTTCCTTTGAAAATAGTTTTCATTGGGAAAGAGAACCCTAGGGGTATACTCGGCCAACTACTATAAAGCCATGATTAAATGGGGAGGAGTTGAAGGTAGTTTATGAAATAGGATTTGCTGGTTAGAAGTATAGGGCGTTTGGGTTTTCTAGGCGATTGTTATGTGTTTGAATGGTATATTGATTAGAGAGTGGTAAGAGAGGATTGGTTGCAGATGATTATTGAGCACCAGATTGTCGATTTCAAGAAGGAGGACACGCTCCTATGTCTATTACTTCCCTCTACCTCAGGCTTCTCCAACGAGTAGCTAGTGAGCTACTGGAAGCTCTCCGGCTACCTGTAAGTAGCTTTCCTCGGTTTACCACAATTAATTAAATTTGAATCTTTTGCCTGGTTGAATGAATATGTGTTTACCAAAATTGAAAGGCGTGCATTTGAAACAAAATTGTGTGCATTTTCAGAATTCATAAACTGATGTTTGGAAAAAAACGGCTGATTTTCCAACAAATATCTAAAGCTGATAAATATCAAACGATGTTGGGGAGACTATTACTAATATGATAGACTTGGTGCTAGGAGCAATTCCGCTATGGCTGTTATGTTTTACCCATGTAGAGGCATTTTTACATTACTGCTGGGAACCGTCCCTGAGGTATGGAGGTGATCACTGCTAGTAATCTTGCATATGGTTGGCACTAATATCTTGTCAAATGTGGTTACTACTGCATCTCTAATAATATTAGTAGCTCTGGAGGATTTCCACTGAAAACAAGCAGCTCTTACTTCAGAAAAAGTTGGAGACCCCTGCTTAACTGATACAGCTGGAATTACCTAGGGAATTCTGACTTACTCGAGTTAAAATCAGTCTATGGCTGATCAGACATGTTCATGTCAAAAGACCCTTACATATTACATATTTTTGTTTCGATTCCTATTGAATCCTGTTGTGCAAATTCCTGCAGCTTGTTAATGCCACTTATTCTGTCTTTCTATCTCAAAACAGATCATGCAGGTGCCAGGTCTCTTAGTCTGCATTACTAGCTCCAACCTCTAGGGAGGAGTGCCACCCCACACAAGTATTGTGGATACACTATCATCAGCGACCATTCTTTCGCGTCTCAGGGAAGGTTCTTCCATTAGGGTAATGGCCCAACCAGTCACAAAGAATAGGGGAGAAGCCAGAGAGTAATCTCTTTCAATGGAGAGTAAGATTTGTGGCGTTCTACGCCCTTTAAGAGTAGGCATAGCATCTCACTCATTAAAAAAAAATATATATATATTTCCAACCAAGAGAGCGATGTTTCGCAGCACATGCAAGATCTAGGGGAGGCTGAGAATTTTGAAACCATTTCTGGGTCGTGCAAACTAGCCTTACCCAATCTATGTACATTTGGTTATTATTTATTGCCCGCAAACCCTCTGTTTTCTGATATTTGATCTGTCGGCTGCATTTGCAGTAGCACACAACAACCCCCACACACATCAACCATCTCACTGCACCCACTACCAACACCCAAGCCAACACAAGGCACAAATAAGTCCAAGTTGCACTCTTGTACAGACCTCATTCCAGAAGCTCACATTAGCATATACTTCCACAGTAAACCCACCCTTTCCCACATGCATCTCCATGTGAGGGCGGATGGCTAGTGATATAGTATGAAAAATGCATGGTGAGAAATTTCTGAAGCAGTCATCTTGTGCTGCACTGTTCCCAATTTCATCACTTCTGACGTAACATCCTGACCTAACACCAGTAACACGCCTAAATCACACTGAAGGGCTGGGGAAATTTGTGTTTTAAATGGGCATGCCTGAAAACTCCTCACCTCCATAAAAGATACAGTAGCCAAGAGGCTGCTGGATAACTTCAGGTACTATACAGGACTCCAGGAGTAAGGAACACGCCAAACAACTCTGTAGAGTGAATTGCGAGATATCCACAGGACACTGACCGGATATATTTTTAAATTAAGGGATGTGAAGCCAGCTCATACTCACCCTTTCCTCCAAGGAGCCAAACGCCTGGACCAATTTCTCCGCCTGCATGACTGAATTTGCCAGATGGATAAAAACCACCTGCCTCAAGCTCAACACAGACAAGACGTAGTAGTAATCTTCGGCAAAGACACCTCACTCTGGGACCCCATCTGGTGGCCTGCTGAACTCTGACCCACACCCCTCCTAGCAGCCCACACAAAAAACCTTGGAATAGTAATTAACTAACTCAAAGTGTCCAGCCAAATAAACACAGTTTCGGTCTCATGCTTCCATATACTCAAGTTCCTGAAGAATATCTTCAAATGGCTTCCCACCAACACTCGCAAACCGCCACGCAAGCCCGCATGAACAGTAAGCTGGCCTGCAGTAATGCATTCTATGCTAGAATCAGCGCACAACTGACCAAAGGACTCCAGACCATACAAAACTCAAAGGCCAGGTTCGCCCTCAACCTTCCACCCCACATGCACATCACCCGGTATCTCAAAGAATTCTACTGGCTCCCAAAACACAAACACTCTTCAAACTCCTCACACTCGCACACACATACAACGCCTTACACAGCACTGACCCAGTGTACCTCAACAACCACATAAACCTCCACAAACCTACCAGACATCTCCCCCCTCTGTCAGACCCCTACTTGCACACACTCTCCACATATGCAGAACCAGATCCAGAGGTCGTGCTTTCTCTACCTCGCTACTAAAGCCCCTGGGTATAATAGCTGTCTTCTCATTTCTTAAATTCTGCAAGAAACTGAACACCTAGCTCGTCACTTGGCCCTGTTCCCTGCTTTGGCCCGCACAGCTCCTGCTTCAGCAGCAGGAAACCCTCATGGGTGATTTGAGTGCTATCCCAATACACATAACATAACAAATGAGGCAGACCTTGATCAGTAAGCAGTAATTCTTGAAACACATACTGGTCAACCATCCACTAATCCACGTCATTAGTCACAAATATCCAACCAAAGTAGTCTTCCCATTTTAGTTAACCTACTATCTTGGACCTGGCCCTTTAACAGTAACCTTCAGTTTAATTTCACTTCCCTTAATAATATGACACCCAGCTAATAAAGGCTAGTAAAGGCATTGACTTTCACTTAAAACTAAAAAAACAAATAAATTCAGCAGTTAAATTTAGCAGTACTAATATAAGTTGCGCGCCTGCCAAGCACTGCTTATGATTTCACATGACATCGTTGATGACATCACTCATGACATCATCCAATGAGTGTGTAAGCTTGCTTTATAGATAACATGGTTTTCTACCATATTACTTTACTACCTAATATTGTACAGCCTGTGTCCAGCTAATGGATCTAAGTGTTTTCAAAACGCATGGGCTTCTAATGCATCATAGGTGTGTAGAGGTATTGAACACATAATAAATCTTTGTAATGAAGATTAACTCTGTGTGCAGGTGACAGTTGAATGAGTTCATTATGTTCCACAAAGGTTTTCTGGTAATCCTACTGCAGAAAAGGTTTCCAGCAGGGAAAAAATTCTACGTACTTCATATTAAGTATTATAAGCAGCCTTGAGTTATTAGATCGAATCGTCTCACCATGACAGTTTCTACTTAACATAGAAGACTGTGTGCACAAAGTACTAACCTATGCACATGAGCTTGTTTTGCTTCAGAAGATAAGCTATCTGTAAAGTTTTCACCACAATATGAAGGCTGCAGGTAGTATGATCTTTAGCACCTTCAGTCATTGGTTATTTTAAGTGAATAAGTCGCTCTTTGGACAAGTTTGCATAGAGTGCACACTGTGCTCAGTAGATATTTTTTATTACTCTATAGTGTATATGTCATGAGAGTTTCACTGTCTGCAGAGAGTCTTGTACAGAATAAACTCTTTCCATCGAGTAAATGCTGCTTATTCAAGTCTCTACTTATATCAACTTCATTTCTCAATATAGGTTCGGAGACTGTTAGGGGTATGATACAGATAAAAGCTGTCCATTCTACTGCATTGTTTTTGGAAGAGACTTTCAGTATTTTTAGGAACTTGGCTTGTTCAGAACAGGTGTTTACAGATTGAACACCTTATCTAATGAGGATTTCTCATATATCTGTGGCTGATTGTTAATGTGAACTACGCTATCAGTGAAGAGTATGGTATAGGGTTAACGTGGCATGCAACCCATACTTTCTACAGCTAATAGAGTTTCAGTGATGGCATTTATCATGGCTCATATTCTTCTAAGGTATTTTGTACTTGCATTTAGAACTCTATAGCTATACCCGTTTACAGAGCAATGTGTACAAAAAAAGCTTGGATGATGTCTTCAGTGATGTCAAATGATGTCAAAGAAGATGTCATTTGTGAGGTCATAAGAAGTGCATGGCGGCCTTACTAATATGTACTTTATTCGTGAATATAGGCTTCATGTTAATGTGTATCACCATGTCATGCACATTTTATATATTATAATATGTCATGTAGCGGGGCCGGGACTCTAGACTGTCTGCTCTTTTTTCTTTCCCTATTGGGTTTTTTATCTTCTTTCTCTTTTATTTCATTCTATCTCTTTTTCTCTTTTTTTTTTCTTTGGTGCCAAATGTGTTATGAGGTTTGTTCTTCTTCTAATATACTGCTGAGTACGCATGTATTATCCATATCTGTTCTGAGGTTATTGAATTGTGTATACTACTATTACCTCGTCATGTAATCAGCTTTTGTTGTTTTTTTTCCGTTCACCAATAACTAATAATAAAAATTATTTGAGATTAAAAAAGAAGTGCATGGCGGGGCCAAGTTTTAGTTAGCGCTGCTAACTAGAACTGCTGAATTGGTGTGTTTTTTTAAAGTTAAAAACGTTAACGTTGTCACTGAGAAATTCACATAACTATAACGTTACTTTAACCTACGGTTTCTTCAGTGAATTTCTAAGGGTTTTAAAAAAAAGAAAAGTTCTTTTTATTACACCTAACTATAACGTTACTTTAACCTTTATTTTTTTGTTTCAGTGTATTTCTAGGGTTTTATATTTAAGTAAATTATTTTTGTGAGCCTATATAAGGTAGAATGACTTTATAACATGTTGTGTTCAGACATTTTAGTAAAAACATTTTTTTTTTTATTGTAACAAAACAGGATATGGTTTACAGTTTGCAAAATCTTTGCAAAATGTGTGCAAGTATTAAACAGAAAAATATTCAATAGAAATTGCTCATTTTCTCAGTTATTGTAGCTCTAATATCAAGACGTCCCCAGCAATCTTTTTTTGAGGTGTAATGACTCTTTCAAGATAATTGCTGGACCGTATGTGTCCCCCACAGCAAGCTTCACCTGCAGAAGCTTGTAAATAACTTGCGAGAGGGGGGTTGTATGACATTACAACGCGTTGTTTTAGTACGCATGTTTTTACATCGCAGATTTAACCACACATACCATTACCACACATTTACAATCACTCACAATAAAAATACATTTACCACGCATTCCACTTCCACGCACACTTTTACCATTTCTTTCTTTTTTTAAAATAATATATATTATATGAGTAATTTAAATGTGTAATGTTGATTGAAGGTAGCCAGAAAAAGTGCCAGGAAGGGATACTCACCCATACTGCATTCCTGCAAAGAGCTACCCTTCCCACAATGCACTGTCTACAGCGCGATGGCATTCCAACCTGTAAGCACAGCCCCAGCCACATCAGTGCCGGCCAGACTCCGTCACGGCCTCTCATTCCTACATACTGCAGGCTGCCCCAAGAGGTATTTTCAAAAGAAGCAAGGACGAGGTTACAATTAATGTTTTCCAACTGACATTTTCTGAGCCTTTTGGGGTGAACTGTGAAACCAATGCGATTACTGCGTAGTCCTTAAAAATCTTTAAACGATGTAATATCAGATCGGCTCAAGGTGTTACAGGACATTATTGTATACAAGACGGCGAGTTACACACATTAACATGTCCAGCGCAATCGTACCTTTGACGCCTTACAACCATAACAAGAAGCAACAGTAAAAACAGATTGCACTTGTCCGAGGGAAAGGAAGCGCTGAAGTACAATATGGCCAAATTTACACTACAGTACCTTGAAGTGCTTTTCACTATGAGAGTTGGGGCCAGATCGCATGATTATTACTGGTGCAGGACAGTTTTCGTCAGTTACTGGGGCATTTTGAACTATAACCACATTTTCCACAGACCTAAAACAAAATTTCATTCTCCCACTAGAACACAATACTCCTTTTTGCAGTGGCCAATAACAGTGCAGTATCACTGCAGAATTGCCTGGAAGCAGTGCTGAGTTTCCTGGCATCGGCGCAATGTATGAATAAGATCTGCCCCTCACATTCTATTCTGAGAAAGCTTTATCATTAGTACAACACTGCCACTTACAGATGATCAGTACTCGCTTGGTAAAGTAGTAGTGTTGAAATGCGTGGTAAAGTCTTGCATTGTAATGACTTGCGTGCCAACAGTCATTCCGTTGTAAAAAAATAAGTTGCAAATGTATTGTGATGTTAAAACTTCAGAGTAAAGGCTGTTTCCCGAGAGGAGGAGCCCACAAATGCCTGCCTCCGTCCGTATATTTCTCAGAGTCTCGCGAGAGTATTGTGAGCTCAAACACTTAACATATGTCTCATGGATAACAGCCCTGTATTCTTGGTCATGGGTAGTAGAGTGTGCAAACACATAAGCCTCTATGCTGAGACCTCTCTCTTCAGACAGATTACTCCTCCCTACTATTATGATCCCGCAAGAGTCTTGCGAGATCGCACATTTTTGGGGGAATAGATGTCACTCTTCCTTACATTACAGTACTAATACTTTATAGTTCCCACTACTAGCGTATGGGGAGAAAGTGGCCTTTCCACTCAGAACTTTCTAGACTATAACAGCAGTGCATAGTTAGGTGTAAGGAGAGACTGGCCTCTCCGTTGACATCTCTCCTCAGGGAGACCAGTATACATAGTAGTGTGTAGGAAGGACTGGCCTGTTTCCGGACATTTCAATCAATCAATCAATCTTCATTTGTATAGCACAGCTTATCACTCCTGGGGGTATCCAGGCGCTGAGGATCTGCGGCCCAAGTCAAAGAGCCAGGTCTTGAGCCTTTCCCTGAAGTCAGTGAGTGAAGGGTAAGTTTGCAGGTGGAGGTTGTTCAAAGACTTGGCGGCAAGGTAGGGGAAGGAATGACCTCTGCTGTGGCTCCGGCGGATTTGGGGAACGTGTGTGAGGGCGAGGGAAGCGGAGTGGAGGTTGCTGGTGAGAATACAGCAAGTCAGACAGAGGTTCATGTAGGCAGGTCAGATGTTGTGGAGGGCTCTGTAGGAGTGAGTCATCAGTTTGAAATGGCATCTCTTCTGGATGGGGAGCCGGTGGAGGATTCTGAGATGGGGGTGGTGCTGGTCTGTCTGTGGAGTTTGAGGATGAGTCTGGCTGCGGTGTTGTGAATGGTCTGGAGATGTTTGAGGGGCTTTCTGGTGGTTCCGGCGTAGAGTGTGTTACCATAGTCGAGTTGGCTTGAGATTAGGGCTTGGGTGACTGTTTTCCTGGTGGCAATGGGGGTCCAAAGGAAGCTCTTGCAGAGCATGCGGAGGGTGTGGAAGCAGGAAGAGGACACAGCGTTGACCTGTCACTTCATCTCTCTCAGATGTTGGGTGACCACAGTAGGGTGTGTAAAAGGACTGGCCTCTCCGCTGAGACCCATAGCTTGGAAGATGGATGTGCGTAGTAGGGTGTTTGGATGAGCCTTAACTCTACTCACAACTCTTTTCCAACAAATAAGCATAAATAGGCGAGTCTGATAAACACCATCTCCAGTAAGACTCCTTCATATAGTAACAAGTGTGCATAGAAGAGTGTATTCAAACATCACCTACTCCTTTCTACTTTTTACGATCCTGTGAGAGTCTCACGAGACCGTAAAATTTAAAATAAAATAAAAAGATTTAGCCTTCTAATCATCACAGTACTTATCACTTACATACTTCCTCTCAGACCAATCATTGCCCCGGGATCCCATCCCCCGGGGCCTGGCCAGCTTTAAAAAAAAAAAAAAAAAAAAATAGTAGGGGGGGGGTTGGGGAAATCGGGGCACGTGGCCCCCCTTCCCTGGGCCACTTTTGGCCCCAGGGACCCCATCCCCCAGGGCATGGCCTCTTTTTAAAAAAAATATAGGGCCCCCCTTCCCTGGGTCACTATTTGCCCCGGGTACCACATCCCCTGGGGCTTGGTCATTTATTTTTATTTTTTAAGGAGGGAGGGGGCCACTATTGGCCCCGGGGACCCCATCCCCCAGCCATTTTTTTTTTTTTTTAAATAAAGGGAGGGGGCCGTGTGGCCCCCCTCCCGGGCCACGTCTGGCCCCGGGAGCCCCATCCCCAAAGTTGGGGACCGCAGGGGGAGCCCCAATGCCCCCGCCGGCTCCCCGCCTCCTGCGGGAGCCGGCATTGATTTTGGGCAAGGGGAGCTGTGAACAAGGCCTCTGGCAGGCTGAAACGCGTCATGGCAGGCATGCTGAGCTTCAAATAAAAATACTCACTTGCACTTACAGCTGGGTCTGTTATCGTCTGTTCCGGTTTCCAAGAGATTTCTGGGATCTTTGTGGCAAAACGTTCGGGGCACGTACGTGTACACACACACACACGTACACACACGTACACACACACACGTACACACACACGTACACACACACGTACACACACGTACACACACACACGTACACACACACGTACACACACACGTACACACACACACGTACACACACACGTACACACACACACACACACACACACACACACACACACACACACACACACACACACACACACACACACACACACACACACACACACACACACACACACACACACACACACACACACACACACACACACACACACACACACACACACACACACACACACATTTGGAAAACAAAGCTAAAAGGCACGCTGCCAACACCATACCTATTGGCTTTGCCAATGCCTGTTTTCAAGAGTCTACGCATTTCCAACATTCTGTGTGTCACATTCAAATAACCCCTTCTGAAACAGGGTCAGGAGTTTAACAGAAAGCCTGTCTCATAAATCCTAGTGTGTTTGGTAACTTTTCCCCTCAACCTCTGGGAATTCTCTTTAGGGAAGCACTGTAATGCCTTCTCTGTAAGTGTCCTTCAAGTGTCCTGTCAATGTGGAGAGATGCATATTTTCCAGATTTCACAATGGTGCATGTACTACGGTTATGCAATAATCTTAAACCATGCACGCACTTTTCTCTGTGTCCTACCTTTTCTTCAAGACTCCAGTAAGGGACATCTATCCAGTGAGTGTATAGTCAGCCAGTCTTGGGTTCATGTATTATATGGGCATGGGAATTACAAACGAGACGTTTCTAGGATTCTGCAGATAAGATTAACTTTATTCATTTAGTCGGGCACTGCAAGGTCTGCAACACCCTAGGTATGATGGGCAGGCAGTGAAGGTGCCCAGGGGCAGCACGAGATGTGCTAAACACCACAGATGAGAAGGTGGTTATGGGACAACTGAAGGCTGGCAGGCAGTTCACACTACCCAGGGCAGTAAAATGGATTTGAGTTCACTGCATTCTACACCGTTACTAATTAAACATGCTGGCTGGTTAAAAGGTGGTAGATGTAGGAGGGGCAATCTGGGTACAGCAGCAGCTGACTAAAGCCTAGACAATTATTAAACTAGTTTCTCGGTAAAAAGTGTATATTTAAAGATCAGAAACAAGGGCTTAGTGGATCCCACTAACTAAACTAACAAGAGTGAAACAAATTAACTACATGCCTCCTCTTCAAATAGTATATGCCCATCAGAGCCCAGATGGATATCCACAGCATAAGAACAAACAAAAACAGAAACAAACTACCCACCTCCTCTTTAAACAGTGTATGCCCATCAGAGCCCAGATGGATATCCACAGCATAAGAACAAAAACAGAAACAAACTACCCACCTCCTCTTTAAACAGTGTATGCCCATCAGAGCCCAGATGGATATCCACAGCATAAGAACAAAAACAGAAACAAACTACCCACCTCCTCTTTAAATAGTGTATGCCCATCAGAGCCCTGATGGATATCCACAGCATAAGAACAAACAAAAACAGAAACAAACTACCCACCTCCTCTTTAAACAGTGTATGCCCATCAGAGCCCAGATGGATATCCACAGCATAAGAACAAAAACAGAAACAAACTACCCACCTCCTCTTTAAATAGTGTATGCTCAGAGCCCTGATGGATATCCACAACATAAGGACAAAAACAGAAACAAACTACCCACCTCCTCTTTAAATAGTGTATGCCCATCAGAGCCCTGATGGATATCCACAACATAAGGACAAAAACAGAACCAAACTACCCACCTCCTATTTAAATAGTGTATGCCCATCAGAGCCCTGATGGATATCCACAACATAAGAACAAAAACAGAAACAAACTACCCACCTCCTATTTAAATAGTGTATGCCCATCAGAGCCCTGATGGATATCCACAGCAAAAGGACAAAAACAGAAACAAACTACCCACCTCCTATTTAAATAGTGTATGCCCATCAGAGCCCTGATGGATATCCACAGCATAAGAACAAAAACAGAAACAAACTACCCACCTCCTATTTAAATAGTGTATGCCCATCAGAGCCCTGATGGATATCCACAGCACAAGAACATTCAAAAACCAACACCAGGGCAGCCGGGTGGGGAATTTACTGGGATCACAGACGTCCAAGGAGAGCAAAAGCACTGAGAGACTTCACATGGGAACCAAACTAATCTTTCTGTATCGATATTCAGGATATGGCATTGAAGCTACGAGACACGACTGCGACCAGTGTAGTAACGATCATGAACAAGTTAGCACACCCAAACATCCTCCAGAATCGAAACCTTTAGACCGGTCCATTCATTCATTCACAGTTGGAAATTCACTTACTTTAAGGGTCGCGGCCGTCACTTTGATGATAAAATCATTCACTGAAACCTTGATATCGTCTAGAAAGAAACAGAAAACAATAGTCAAGGCAAAATCCACCTGTCTTTCCAAACCTCACTGGTTCATAATAAAATAATCGCAAGACAACATTTTGAAATAGTTTTCATTGTTACATAGATACCAAAAATATATAGAATACAAAACGACCATATTGTCACGGCAGAAGCTTAGATGACTGCAGCAAACCCACCCATCAGGTAACCAAAAAAAAGGATTAATATGAAACAAAGACAAAAGTAATGGTGAAAGCAGTACACTCGTCCATTAAATGCTCCAAGAAACGATTCATATGAAAGGAAGACAAAAGTAATGACAAGGGTAACAAGTGGAAGTCAAACCGATCTATACATGTAAAGGCTACTTAAATATTGGAGTCATTCATTTTACTCTACCAAATCGAAATTAATTTGAGCAGATTTAGTTTGTAGAGGCATCCCAAATAAGTAATTCATACATTCATTCACAAGCAGCTGCATGGACCAGTTAACTGTACCTCTGTAAGAAGATCATCCTTATTGTTGTAAATTCAGATGTCTTGTGTATCACAAGGTGAGAACATTAACACAGACCATCAAAATATTCCAGTTATACAAAAGAATAACACAAAAATGCACACACCACTTTTTTACTGAATCGAAGAACAAAGGTATTACTTTCTCAGACAGACTGTCACGACTTTAATCTTTGAAATCTAAGACTATGGCCATGTGCACTAACACATTTTCCCCTAGACACAGAATGAGTAAAACCCTTTGATGCGTCAGGCCCTTGGTTCCTAGCAGATTTCCTAACATTCAGACACCAGCAACGAATATCAAAGTGCCGCTGATCAAACACCTTTCCTCCTAATCTTTTGGATTGTCCAAATGAAGCTGGACACAGTGAAATATGCACCTTTGATCTCTGTGGGTTTAATCAATTTCAGAGCACTTTAATGCATCTTAAAGAAGCCTGTGAGTGCGTGGAAAAAGAAGCTTCATTTGACTTCCAATAGAAATCTCGTCAACAGCGGAAAGTCTTGTGATGGAATTAACTCATCCACTTTAGCACCATCATATCAATCAAAGCCTTATCAAACGAAAAAGTCCATAGCTCCTATTGAGACCGATATGGAAATATTTCAATAAACAATTCCTACTTGTAAATTCTACACCTGGTTATATCTCTCTCTCATTATTCAATTCTCTGTAGAGCACACTGACCTTCCTGTGTTCATTTTTGTAAGGTGCTTTGGGATTTCACGTTTGTGTTATATCAGAGCTGTGGCTAAGACTTACTATGAGCACACCAGAATAAAACATTTACCACATCCATAGTAAGAACGTTCTTAAAGTGCTCCCCAGGCCATACCAAGATGCTAGAATTCACACAAGTACAGAATCAGCAGAATTAAGGCTGCCTATTCATCGATCATCAAATAAAATACACTTGCGTGCACTGGACTAGATGCGTATTTACAAATACAGGGACAAATATATAACATTGTATGCGTTTCCCTATCTTACTACAGCTGTTTCACATCACATGAACATCTCATCATCATAGTATACAAATCTTGTCCTTATAATGAAAATATTTTTTTCAATCAAATGTAAACAAATCGCAACACTATATTTAAAATGTCATGAATTCCTAATAGAACATGACATTTGTTTACTATATAAAAGTGTCATTGTCTTATTTGTTTATACCATGTGACAAGATCACCTTGAACAATCACAGATGCCAATCCCACTTAGCATCCTCAGCTAGGTCTACCCAAAGGATGTCTTAAGCAACAGCTGCTTGGGTGTGAAGTAACCTCAGAAACTAAACCCATCAAGTGTTCTGCCTGTATCTTGTGTTATATCTACTTGGGTTTGGAGGTGTGTGGTAAATTAAGGTTTCTAGGGAATTCTCCCTCATTCGTGCAGGCTACCCCAACACCCGTCCCACTGCAAAAGCTTGGTGTACACTGGTACAACTTCTATCTGTCTGGAGCATCAAGCAAGGGGCAGCACACCTCAAGTAGTCAAAAACACAACCTCTCCAAAGACTGGCTTCCGAATAAGACCACGTTTTTGAAGGGTACTTTGACAATTCTCCTAGAGGGCAGGCAAGACCTTGATCGCTATGTCCCAGAGAGAGCGGGTGTATCTACTTAGCAGGCAGACTGCATTTAAGGAGCATAAAGACAAGTTGTCGGAGAACATTCTCCTTCCAAACGCATCAATGCGTTCAGAATTTCCACCAGCGGAGCGTGGGGAGTGCCATTCAGATTCACTTTGCTGGCCTATCTGACTTTCTGGTGAAGGGTGTTTGTCAAAAAGGATAGATCACCCAGAGCAAGTTAGTGGCACCTAGCTATAGTGCGACTTACTAGCAGCACCGATTTGGGATTCACCCACACGTCAATCCGAGTGTCTGTCAGGGCTTCATTGCAGGGCAGTAAAGACTCTGAAGGGCCAAGGTTGTCAGATTTCAGAAGATTAGCCATAGTTTCTAAAGTAGGCAGCTGTAGTTCCAAAAGAGGCCCTTTCCTTAAATGGTGAGCCCAGTTCCCTTTCTGTCAAGGTGTCAAGAACACTTGCATTATGGATGTCTAGATAAAGTCCATCATCAGTATAATGAGGGGGAAATCAGAAATACATGTAAGACAATGTGTATCAGTGATACCAGGATAAACTATTTTTCCAATGTTTTCCTATGGCACAGTTTTTGTTTTCTTTATAACTCTTGATTCGTACCCCCAACTTCTTCATCTTGTCACTTTTTGGATAATACATTTATTTATTACTTTAACCAGCTTGATTGGAACCTTTTAAGGCCTTTATTTATCAAGGTATTGTTGCTTGGCAAGTTGTTACACAGATGCTTTTCTCAGATGAAGGCCTAATTAAGTATAATAAACTACCATCTCAGAAGCTAATTTGCTTTTGTGCAAGGGAGTAGCCAGAAAATTTAGATACCCCCATTATGAACCAAAGTTCAGATGGAACCAAGAATGCAAAGCGAGTGCGACCCTCCCTATAACAGCACCCTTGTCTCTTCAATCCAAACTTCTATCCATATATCAAACATTTCACCTTCACATCCTGCCATCCGTTCCTTCTTTCATCCATCATTCAGTCTTTCACCATTCCATCCATCCACTCTATTAGCCATCCACCCTCTTGCCCATTCTTTCATCCATCCATGCTTTCGCCAAATTTACCCACCCATGCATCTTTTCACCCATTAACCCACCCTTGCATAATTACATCCACATATGCATCCTTTCACCCATCCTTTTTACTCATGCATTCTTTTACCCATTTACCCTTTCACACAGCCTTTCACTCAACCATCCTTTCTCCCATTCACCCACTCAAGCATCCTTTCACCCATTTTACCCTCCCACGCATCATTACATCCACACATGCATCCTTTCACCCATCCTTTTTACTCAGGCATTCTTTTACCCATCTACCCTTTCACACAGCCTTTCATCCTTACACCTTACCCCGCTGTAGGTTCACGACGCCCCTGCCTTTGTATATCAAATTATTTGGACCCTGTGGGAGCTCAGTCTCAGCTCACATCAAGGCTGTGGTCTCTTGACCAAAGGCCCAAGACTCCAATTTCCTACACGAGCTTCCTTTCTCCACTAACGAAAAGACAAACAGGTTTAAAAACGTCTCAAATTTCCAATGTAACAAATGTATTCTACATTAGGACTTCACATTCACCAAGGCAGATCAGGGAAGTGACAAAAATGGGATGCTAAGGTTATGGGACACATACACTAGAGTATCCTCGCTTTGCAATCAGCACATTTGTCAAATCAATGCAAGAAGCTCAGGTTCAAAATATTCTGCAAACAGATACATAGCCAAGATGGAAATGTAACCAAACAATACAAAATGGTATGAAGAGAGAGCCAATCAGGCCTCGGCAATGTTGAAACAAGAGTTCATTCAGTCCAGCTTCAACTGTTACCTGAGGGAGTTAACTGTCTTTACCAGAGAGCACAAATTCTCACCTGTATTTAAAATATTTACACCGATTATTGAAAAAATGTACTAGAGGTCTGCGCCGACTCTTCCACATGCTGCCCCTTGAGATAAATATGGCCACGAGAGCAGAGGGCCGCCACCTCGCTTCATGTCGTTGAGATAACATGATCCCAGCTCTGGGATTTTATGCTGCAAGTCAGGATTATCAGATGTGGCAGTCCAAAGGAAGCAAATGAAGCCTACAAATCTGGTGACATTAGCATCTCCCTCTGCCCCTCCCCTCCCCTCTTGCTACCTCTATACCTTCCCTTCATATCCAGGGTCGAAGGGATTTATGAAGGAGGAAACAAAAGCAAATCACAGAAAGGTCAAATTCCTGTTTACTTTCTGTATTTTCAATTGTTGCCCTTTTTCTGCCATTCAGCATCCAATAGGAGGCTGTTCAAGACAAAGATGAGGCTTTGGTTCTGCCCTGTGATGTCATCAAGAGGTTAAAGGCTGTGCAGTGTCACCACGGCTACCTCTGACCTTTGGTGAATCACAATCCAGGCACTCTCGTTTGTTAAGTTAGAGGCGAGGACTGGAAACAGTTCAAACTGCTGCCATGGTGTGAGGTGTGGCCACCCTACAAGTGCACACAAAGGGGAACCACAAGTGATCTCCATTTGCCCTGGGGAACATGTTTTCACAAAAAAAAGAAACGTGTGGGTTTTGCGCATTTTAGTCCACAAAACAGAAGCATCTAGGCACCTTATAAAAAATCAAACCACCACATGAACAAATGCTGACACAACAGTGTTACAAACAACAAAGTGATGGAAGGAATGTTTGAATTAATCTCCCATTCCATCCTAGTCAATCATATGCCCAGCCGAGGGCTCTATGCGCACTGTGCTATAGGAGGCAAGCAGCAATACGCGGATAAGGCCCAAATAGGTTGACGCTACCCTGGGGGGTGCTTGTGCTCCCATCAGCGAAGGGGGGAGGGGAGTGGTACCCCGCCTGGGATGGACTCTTCCTATAGGAGCAGGACCGAGGCTGATCTGTAGATCACAGGGCTCTGTCTAGATAAGTAAAGAAACTATGGACAGGAATTCGGCCCAAGTAAATACAAGAGGCTTAGATTAATTCAAATATTCCCCCAATTACCTTTTTATTTTCCTTATAATGCCAGTGGGAAATTTCACGTTCAAGGTTCGGAAGCAGTGAGTCCTTCAGGAGACAAGTAGCCACTTATATTAATTATCTCTTGATCTATTAATTATCTTTTGGCGCCAAATGGAGCAGTTTCAAACTTAATTGTGTTCATATTATCAATAGTGAAAGGATAAAAGACCTTACCAAGATTTCAACTTTCAACCAGCAGCCTGCATACCTATACCAATAGTTATGTGCATTGTTAAAGGAGTGACGCAGAGTGCACTGGCACAGAGTGCAGTGGCGTTGGGTGGTGCAGCGTAGAGTGGTGCAGAGTAAAGTGGTGTAGAGTAGAGTATAGTGGCGCAGAGCGCAGTAGTGCAGAGTAGAGCAGCATAGAGTTCACTGTTGTAGAGTGCATTGGCGTAGAGTGGTGTAGAGAGCAGTGGCGCAGACTACAGTGGTGCAGAGGGGAGTGCAGTGGTGTAGAGTGGAGTGGCGTGGAGTAGAGTGGTGCAGTGACACAATAAAGTGGCGCAGCTAGAGTGGCATAGAGAGTAGTGGCATAGAGTTCAGTGGCAGAGAGAGCAGTGCTGCAGAGTAGTGTTGTAGAGAACAGTGGTGTAGAGTAGAGTGGCGTAGAGTGCAATGGTATAGAGTGCAGTGGTGTAGAGTATTGGTTTTGAGTAAAGTGGTGTATAGAGCATCGGTATAGAGTGCAGTGGCATAGAGTGCAGCGGTGTAGTATAGAGTGGCGCAGACTGCAGTGGCATAGAGTAGATTATTTCAGAGTAGAGTGAAGTGCCATTGAATGAACTGGTGCAGAGTAGAGTGGTGCGAGGAAGTGTGCAGTAGAGTAGATGGTGTACAGTAATGGCGTAAAGTGGTGTAGAGTACTGTGGCATAGATGCAGTGGTGCAGAGTAGATTAGAGTGGAATATAGTGCATTGGCATAGAGTGCAGGTGCGTAGAGTGGAGTGGTACAGAGTAGAGTGCAATGGTGTGAAGTGCATTGGCATAGAGTGCATTGACAGTGCAATGGCATAGAGTGCATTGGCATAGAGTGCATTGGCATAGAGTGCATTGGCACAGAGTGCAATGGCACAGAGTGCATTGCCACAGAGTGCATTGGCATAAAGTGCAGTGTTGCAGAGTGGCGTAGAGTGGAGTAGAGTGGAGTTGCGCAGAGTAGAGTTGCGCAGAGTAGAGTACAGTGGTATAGAGTGGGATAGAATGCATTTGCATAGAGTAGAGGGGTGTGGAGTAGAAGAGAGAAGTGCAGAGTGAAATGGTGTAGAGTGGAGTGGTGCAGAGTAGAGTGCAGTGGCGTGGTGTATAGTGAAGTGGTGCACAGTAGAGTACAGTGGCATAGAGATATGCAGAGTGGAGTGGCGTGAAGTGGAGTATGCATGGTATAGTAGCACACTGCCATTACAGACAGCACATTTCCAACTGAAATGACCTTTACATTTGCACAGACATACAGTTTTACTAATAAAACTAACAGTGCACAAATGATAATGTGTGGAAATGGCATCACCAAGTGTATTGATTTTTTTGATCATATTAAAGTAATTGTTTCTAACACACTTCAGAATTAACAAAAAATGTGCTTCATTTGTGCTTTGCTAATACTGATATATTCTGAAATACTTGCACAGTTCAATTAAATGTTGTTGTGTTTTAGAAACAAAACCCTTTCCTACCCCCAGTATTCAGTAAGATTGTCACAAATTCTCTCACTTAGAAGTCAGAGAAAGAAAAGCAAACACCAACTCCCTCGGAAGACAGAGCCTGACATTTGACCTCTGCCTTTCAGTGCACATTAAATTTGACAAGATAAGAACAAGATTTACAGTCCTGTTTACAGAAATGAGCACTCGTTGAAGAATACAAGGAGAGGTAGTGTGAAAAGACTTTGCTCCTTCGGAGGGACAAACTCACACTGGACAGCCTAAAACAAATACAGCCAGCAAACAGAAAGCCAGAAAATGTGAGTGACAAACCACAAAGCCAATGGTAAGCTAGGGGTGGAATGCATACCCAGGGAAGCTTTCTGATTGTCCCCAAGATGGCGGCTTCGACCTAAAAAGATTAAAATTAGATGCTTTTCCGACCTGAAGACACAGCTTTGGCAACATCAGATTAAAAGAAGGAGAATTCCTAGAACATCAGCATTATAAGCTCACAAGAGCACAGCACATAGTGAAGCCGGAGAGGAGGGGGTGGGATAAAATTCAAGGTTTGAGTGGGATAGAAGTGTAATTTCACCAGAAACCTCTCAGGCTATTTCTAACCATCCAACTCTCATAGGCTCACTCTGCCGAGACGAACTCGTCATGGATGACTTGCGCTTCCTTTACGCATTGGGCTCTTTGTAAAGCATGCCAAGAGCAATTAGCTAATAAAATTTCACTGGCACAATTCTAAATTATGTGTGTTTACAGATACCGTGTGATCACAATACATCTATAGGGGTTGGGACCAAGGCCTTTACAGTGTGTTTCAGGATGAGCAGTTCCGGTGGGGAAATTCAGGAGTCTGAAACGTCGAATTCTGAGCTGAATGCCATAGCTTTTTTATTCTTGTAATGCATTTAAATGCAGTAACCCCCTGCCATGTATGTATGTATATGCGAGCATGTTTAAAATTTACTGTGTTCTGAGAGAGATTCTAACAGTTTTAAAACAGTATTGGAAGCTGAACCAAGCACAGCCCTTAAAAATGCTATACTATCAGAATGACACTCTCTCATTTGCTCCAACCTAGCCAAAAGCCATACAGATCAATAATTCTAATCAAATCATTTGGGAACAATATCTTATACCTTGTGACACACAACCCTTGATCATGGCAAGGCAACCTTGCAACGATTAAGACAGGCCTGGCTTTTAGACATGTAATGTTTTTTAAGCATTTCAGGTCACTCTTCAGAGGTTACATGAAATGAAAGGTCAATGTATTTTGCACTGAACTGGAAAATCATTTTATTTCCAGAGCAATTCACACTATGAGCAATCAAATGGAAGCCTGGGCTGTGATCCCATTAAACAATGTTGAGAAGCCCAGTCATCACAGGGTAAATTACAAGGGGTCCTTCAGACAGGTACTGGTTACACATGGACTTGGTTCTGAGTGCCAGACTTGTTGGGAGTCTCAGGGGCTGAGACACGCAACCTTTCTGATTACTACAGCCCTGTTAGACACTTGGTGCTAGCTGGCTAATAAGCTAAGACTAACCACTTTCCTTTACACCTATATGACGCATCTTTCATACTTCTCACACACTAGTTGTCTTTATAATTAATACATATTGTGCTTCTTTGCTGCCAAATTACTCATCTTACATGGCACTTTTGCTGATGGGAGTTTAGTCATTCTCACAAAGAGGGCACAGTGTATCAGCTGAGAATGAACCCACTCCTCACATCCCGGCCAACACGAAACCCGCAGAGGACCAGTGACCACAAACACCTGCAGCCTCCTTTTTAATAAGTGAAATGTAAGGACTGATGTGCAACCCAGGGCTACTTATCATTGGAATTAACACAAACCAGGAACATTGACATGTTCTAAACTGGTATAACTTGAGAATATACTTGGAACAACGGTTAATGTTCTCTCCTGTACCTTGGAATAAAAAGCAATGCCACAGAAACCAAGGGTTGAGTCTACATAAACTCCAATCGGCTCCTCGTGTCTAGCATGTTCACTAGTATGTTGAACTGCTCGTCGATTTTGATTTGGTCTTATTTGGTTTAATTACAAAGGAGACTGGGAAGAGAAATAGACGAAATGGCAGGATTGTGTTTAATGAACTTATATAAAGTTACATGTTAGTTCATCTTCTACAAACTGAATTTGAACCAAAGGAGCGCTGAAAGAGGGCCTCGGAAGACTAGTTAAAGGGCAGAAGAAAGGTGGGTCATTTTTGCATTTTCATAACCCTTCTCTGTTCTTAAATTGCCCCCTCAAGAAGTTGAAAACTTTTGGCTCAGACTCTCAAGGTGCACCCTGGAAAGTCTAGAAATGGCCAGCAGTAACTTAGTGCCGGACTCGGGCTCCTAGTAGGTTGTGAATATAGACAAGTATAAGTACTCCCTACTTCCCCATCAGCTACATCAGAACTTTCTTGCAGGATATGTTCTCTTGGTCCATGATTGAGGTCCAGCATAGATACTTTGTTCAATTTGTTCAAAGGTTTAAGCATTACTGCATGAATAATAATACGCATCTATGATAGAGGAGTGGCATACAACATTTCCTCTGGTGTCTACCACCTAGCTCTATGGTGATAGGAAATATATTCTGACGTATCACAGAGAATTGCAGGAAACACAATGCACTTACGGTCATGCCCAAAGTCCAATGACTTATGAAAGGAAGCAAATAATACCCTCAGGACTGATTTGGGGGTGACTCTCCCCTAGGCTCTATTAGCCAAGCTACTGGCAGACCCTGACAGCAGCTTGCATTCACTTGGATTAAATCACAGTGCATTAATCACCTAATTAACGCTTGCATGGATTCTATCATTAGCCAATGACCAGGGAAGATTTCTGGCCCACATCCACACTCTGAAACCATAGAAGCACTGCCTCAATGGTTCATTCTAGGCCATCCGCATTTACAGCTGTCCGGCGTCCCTTCATACTCTGCATGTCAAAAAAGAACAGGGAGCTTACATGCCATGTCTGCTGACTACCACTGCAGGCATACTTGTAAGAAGCCATGAAGGGTCTCTCAGAACATGTTCAGATGAGAAGGTTGTACGGATAGGCAACCAACCAGTGAATGTATCTGAGGCCACATCATATGAACATGATCCTTCCTCTCTAGAAAGGGTCATTAAAACATGGAAGCAATAGAGCACACTATATTCGGTTACTTCAAATAGGAGTCAAAGTAGTGAGGGGAGTCTGCGGTCATTCAACAGTCCTTATTACTTATGGCCCCGGCTAGCGGTCTCAACAGCCGGGGCTACAGAAGTCTTGGCAACCCTGTGGTTGCGTACTTTATAACAACACTATTCTTGCAATCACAAAGGATTGCATGGCAGTTAAAAATTGTGGAATTCAAAGACTAAAGCGATTGACTCTCAATATCACATTCCCATCAATTGTTCTGATCTTGGTCCCCCAGGTGGCAAATGCCAACAGGCATTTATGGTTTTGTGGTGCATCCTCTAACACCCCCTCAGAATTTTAAGCTGGAAACCGCGTGGGGACCAAGTTAGGAGTAGACAGACTTATTGGACGTCATAGTCTAGTTATCCTTTTGATTAACAGCAGATTGAATTGCAGAGCTGTGTACATTGAGTGAAGAAAATTGAAGCAGAGATCATGACACGAGGCTCAAGCCACTGAACCTAAATTAAGGGGATAAACACTAAAGAACCAAATCAAGAGATCTTTTGATACCCTGCATTGAGACAAAGGGACCAGAGGATGATTGTGTGAAAAGGGGACCAGAGGATGATTAAGCAGGCACAATAATGTGCCGACAGTGAAGGTACTAAAATGGGTTTCCCTTATCAACTGTGTGCGTTCACACCTGCAGCTGAGACGGATGAGACAATCGAGGGACAAAGATTACCAATCCTCGGTCAAAAATGCTACGTTAATCTAGCACAGAAAACCCTACATGTTGACTTACTAAAGAAATAAATATATCTAATTGTAAAAATAACTGTTGACCTCTTGTAAGAGGTAATAGAGGCTAAGCAAACTGCACAATGCTCAATATATGATAAAGAGGAAAACAAAAAATCTAAATTTAAAATTTTCTTGGATTGACCTTTGTAAACAAAATGTTTGGTGGCCACCAGTGACGTTTACTGAGGATCAAAATTTATAGCAGGATATTACAGAAAAAGGGGTAAACACTGAAGATTGGGAGACTCTGTGGCAGTTTTAACAACCATCTGTATATCCAAACTGTGGATTCACAAAGACTCCATGTGAGATGAGAGCTACTGGTTTGGAGGAACAAACATTTCAAGCATTTTTTTCTAATAAGATTTATATTTATTTGAAAAAGTGATAAGCAGAGAGTGGGAAGACTAGCAAGTAGAAAAGTGTATACTTCACACAAAATTTAAGAAAAAGGTTTGGGAGGCTTGCTTAATATCCGGAAATAAAAATAAAAAGCCTTATGCATTGCCTGTTGATCTACCCATAACTTTCAACTGTATAGCATTCAAAAGCCTGCAAGACCAATCTCTTCTCTTCTTCGCCTAGTGTTGCTCCCATCATGCGACATAACGCCATCGATGCTACACTGCTTGCTGCTATGTTACTATTACAATGTTGGGGTGAAGCAATCATTCTGGCTGGACCCAACAAGATGAGCATCATGGTGCGTGGCTGTCTAAGGTGGAATCCTGTTCTGGCGGTATATTGTACCGTATATATTCACACACTGTATGTTCATCTTTGTGCCACTTTGAAATGAATAGCGTAGTATGTGGCCATTATCCCTGCGAATTGTGCAAAAGGAGAACTGATGCGGAGCGCATGCTGCATAATGATGCAGAAAAGGCATCTGCATCAGACGCGCTTTCAATGTGAATTTGGTAGACTTATTACAGGATCATGCGTGCTACAGCCAATTAAAAACTAAACCCTATCAGAAGCAATCTGACATTTCTCCACGTAGTCACCCATCACGGCAGCGGTACAGTCTACTACGACTTGGTCTACCGACCACTAGAGGGCATCTGCATGTTTGCAGCCCACATGGACACCATCATGGTGGCTCCACGACGGATGTACACGAGTTTCTGCTGTGATATAGGTAACCGAGAAGAGTGTGACCACCAGGAGCATTACGCCCGCAAGTGGGGTCTGTAACTTTACTACTTGGTGTTAAGGGTGGTACTGATGCCCCTCAGGATCCAAGCTCTCACAAGGTAGCGTAAATGACTTTATTTTACCGCGAAGACACCGGCCAGGTTCACACCTCGCAAGGGGTGTTTAGTATCCCAGTCTAGCAACCCATAATAGAACCCAGAGGGCTTCCAAATTCATTGGGCTTGTGCCAGTGCCACAACACTCTCCAAGGCTACCACAACAGTGCCAGGGACTTCTGAGACATAGGTAAAGAAAGAATCCCTCTCTCCAGCTCCTTTTGATGCTGATTTTTGTGAGGCTGCGGGTGCCTCGATACATCAGATGGTGGCCTCAGCCACAGCCCCCCTGGCAAGGAGGTTGTTACAGATAGCTTATTGTTGCCCAGAGCCCCCCGTCCCCCACCTTCAAGGGCAGCCTGATAAAAATCCCAGTAAACCACTGGGAAAAAGACATGAGCAAGGCCTGGATTTTGATGCCTTCGATAGATTGAAGCAGGTAACCCTTTCCCAGACTCTCCATTTCCCCATTGACCTATAGACACTGACCCCTACCTCCGAGGGTGGCAGCCTAGGGGGATGTCTTCCCCCACTTAGATAACACTGACACACCAAACCTTTAGACTGGAATGATTCCCATGCGGACTCTGATGGTGATCCAAGCCCCCCCCCCTCCAAACCCTATCACCCAATTCCCAGCCCACAAGTTAATACTGGAGCATCAGAGACAACACATCAGACATGCTCAATCCAGATGATCTCCTCCACCCTCGCTCTTCAGAGTGTTTTCTGTCAGAAAAGGTTGCAGCGTATGTGGCAGGCCACCTCAGGAAATTGGAGAAAGAAGTCTGCACCTGCCTCCATGTTGAGTGCCCCCACACATCACTGGAGGGCAAAGTGGCCATGACTCCAAAAATAGAGAACAGGATTGCCACGTTCTTCTGGAAATATATGCAGGACCATTAAAAAAAAAAAGGCATTGATCACTCATGACGATCTTGTCAAGATAAATTGCTTCATATTACTAGCCCCATCACTAAGATTTTGGACATAGTTGAGGAGGCCAAACAATCAGGATCCTTTATCGCCCGAATAATTTGTCCGGATGGGCTCAACGAAACATAGTTTTCTTAGGCAACGCTAATTGTTCTTTCTCCACTGAGAGGCGCAGGCCTCTTTTTATTTAAGTTGAGCCCAAGCTCAGAGATCTGCCCTCCTGGGACGCGAGGACGATGGCACTGGGGGGCTTTTTAGGGGACCCTTTCATTAAGGAATTGGGGAAATTTGTGGTAACACTTACATTCCTGGATAAGGTACAAGCTTCCATGAGAAACCTTTTCACCCCTAAGGTTTACCCAGGTGCCAGTTATGGTAGAGGGTGCTTGACGTCTGTTTTCACTCCAAAGCCCCAATAGGAGGCCAAGGCCCTCGTTGCAGTCAAGTGCAGGACCAGTCACAATTCAGAGTTTCTCCCCTCCAGGGGTTCTGAACGCCATCGGGGGACCCTAGGTGGCCTCTGTGGAAATTGACAAGGAACCCATT
Source organism: Calotriton arnoldi (assembly GCA_963921515.1). NCBI lineage: Eukaryota > Metazoa > Chordata > Amphibia > Caudata > Salamandridae > Calotriton > Calotriton arnoldi. The sequence continues at coordinate 1,520,354 of CAWUFW010003659.1, forward strand.
TCAGTAAGTGTTCTCCTTTCTTTCCAATTAAAAGTGGGAGGGAAGCTGGCGGGGTTTATCCACAAATGGAGATGTCTAACTTCAGACACTTAGGTCCTCCAGATATTCTAAGGTTTTCAAATAAAATTCGATGGCACCTCCACCAGGCCAAAAGACCTTGATCCCTTTTCTTTTCAGGACAGGAAACCTCTCTCATTTATCAGAAGGTAGCAGAACTGCAGGACAAAGACGCAAATTTTCCCAACCGTCATCCACCCAAACGAATTTGCAAGCTATCCCTTTTGTGGTGGACAAGAGAGTTGGGGGCCAAAGACCCATCATAAATCTGAAGGAACTTACTGAGTGGCTGGTTTACTGCCACTTCAAGATGGAGAATATCCATCTTGTCAGAGATTTCCTGCAACAAAGTGAGTGGATACTGTGTCTGGATTTGAAAGATGTGTACCGTATGGTCCCAATTTTATCTCTGTACTAAAGATTTCTATAGTTTCTGTGGGAAGACCAAACACACAAATTCAAGGCACTTCCGTTAAGACGCTGCGGAACTCTGGTGTTTAGCCAGCCATGGACAGCTTGCTGGCACAAGGGATATGTCTAATAGTGTATCTGGACGATATCCTTCTGTTGGACCAGCACCCGAAGAAACTATCAGAATACTGCCAAATGACAGTGGAACTTTTGCAAGACAAGGGGTTCATCATCAACTAAAAGAAATCTCTCTTCACACCAGCACAGAGGACAACATTTATGGGTTTTGTAATAGATTCCAACTAAGCCACATTAAGCCTTCTGTCGAGAAAGATGGCATAGATATTGCAGGAGCTTCAGAAGATGCTTTCACGATAAAATGTCTTGTTGGGCCAGATTGCCAGGATCGTGGACCTGCTTTTACAGTCGATTGAGGAGATATTTCAAGGCCCGCTTCATTACAGGGTCCTTTAAAGGCTAAAATCGCATCATCTACGAAAGGGTCTAGCAAAGTCTGAATTAGTGCCCTTGACAGAAGAAACCAAAGAACCAATGGAATGATGGCTCGCACCCATGAAGACATGGAAGGGGAGATCAATCTTCGGTTCAGTTCTTGTTATCATTATAAAGATAGACACCAGCAGAAGTGGCTGTTGTGCAACATGTGGCGAACCGTCCACAGGATGGCAGTGGTCTGCTTAGGAACGACAACTGCATATCAACTGCCTGGACCTTCTTGCAGGCACATGTGCAGTACGATGTTGGACCAAAAAAAACACAGTGCACTGTTGCGTCCTGCTGAAAATTGACATTTCAGCTGTGCGATACATCAGCCATTCTGGAAAGCTCATGGTCGAAAGCCCTTTTGAAGCTGGCCAATAATTTCTGACCTTTCTGCCTGGACAACAAGATTTCAGTGACAGCATAATACCTCCCGGGTGTAGCCAAATAAGTAGTGGACTAGCATGCACAACACTATCAGGATAGGAGTCTTTGGATCCGAGGATACTCATGGAGATAGAGAACAAATGGGGACCTTTGCCAGTGGACCGGTTTACCTCAAGATTGGCTCATCAGATGGACGGGTACTACAGATGGACTTCAGTCTCACAGGTGATGGCGACGCATGCCTTTCTTCAGGACTGCAGCTGAGAGAGAGCGCATGGGTTACCCCATTTTCGATGAGTATGAGATTGTCAGCGCATCTCAGAAGTAAGAGGGCAGATGCAGTGGTCGTCACACAGATTTGAAAGTCTCCAGTCTGGTATCCAGTTCTGATACAACTTTCTTGGAATCCTCCAATCCATCTTCCCTTATTTCAGAAACTTCATTTGGATGATCCCCTATGAAACCCCTGTCTCCTGGTGAAGTCTGGGAAACCGTGTCTCATGGCATGGAAAATTAAAGGGAACAATGGAAAGTCCTTGAATTTTGCAAGAAGCTGCACAACATATATCAAAGGTGTGGGCAGGTGGAACGGTTAAACAATACAGATCTGCCTGGTCTAGATCGATGGGTTGGTGTCTGCAGACGGATGTATGGGGTGTCCGACTACTTTTTTAATTTTTAATTAGCATTAGCCACAGTTGGGGAAGCAGACAGATCGGTGAATACTTTCAGATCAGCCATTTCAGCGGGACATATCCTATTAGAAGGGTCTGCGGTCGGAGAACATCCTTTGGTGATGAAATTAATGAGGGGGATACATATTCCCTTTACACAGAACCTATATATTCCTCTCTCTGAGACTTGAATAAGGTTCTTAAACTTTTCCTTTCTTGAAGTAGCAATAGATATCTCTCCAGGAAAGAACTTGCAGGTAAGCTAGCCATGTTGCTATGTTTAATCTCCTGTGGGAGGGTCTCTGATGTCACGGCTCCAGATATTATAGGTAGAGTATTTACCCCTGAAGTATTACATTGTACATTTCTAGATGCAATTCTAAAGTGATTTCTTACCCAGCTTTTGATAATACCCCCAAATTGTGTGTCGCTAGGTGTACTAAGGCAAATGAAGACAGGATGAGGGAATTTCTCCCCCATGGGTGACAGCAATTACTGATCTCTATTTGCAAGACATTTAAGGTGGATTGCTCTCCCACTATAGTGAGATGGGTCATATGGATGATGCAAGAGGGGGGCACCCATACCTCCATCTTTTAGTAACACTCTGCTGGTGCAGCGATAGCCACATAAACCTTTTCTCTAAGGGCTTGCTTAAAGGATATTTTGAATGCCACAAATTTTAAAATCAATTAAGGACAAGGAGGTGAAGATTATCCCTCCTGACGATCAGATATAACCGTGTCCCATTCAGTTATATGTAAGGAATAAATAGAGAACGGGTAGGCCACTACATATGGAGTAAGCATTTGATTGCACTGTTACACAGTGAATTGTTCAATGATAGTTAAATTTAAGGTACATTGAAGTGGTTTGTATTTGTAGGAAACGTAATCTCTAAACAGGAATAATCTGGAATATGGAGATGGCTACTGGTGCATGAACAAAGAGGGGACACAGAAGTCGGTGGCTGTCTTTGAGGGGACTATGAGCAATATGAATGGATAATATTTTTGGACTCTCATTTTCCATAGAGCTTCTGGGAAAGTTGGTTTCTTTAATGTTAGATGTTGGCTGCTGTTTATTAAAGTGAAGAAAGAAGAGCATCATACTGAGGTTCGTGTCCTTAATAGAATTGAAACTTACCATAATGAAAGCTAGGAAGTTTGGCATTATACAAGCACAGCTAGCTGTGCTCCACTAAATACATAATAAAGCAACCACCACAACCAACTTCTGCAATGCCCTGACCAACGTAGCACACTGGATGAGGGTTAACTGCCTGAAACTCAACTCCGACAAGACAGAAGTACTGATCTTTGGGAGAAGCACTTCCATCTGGGACCACAGCTGGTGGCCGACGGAATTCTGACCCACACAGATTGACCATGCTCGCAACCTAGGCATTAGCCTAGACAGTTAACTGACCATGAAATGACAAGTCAACTTAGTCGCCTCCTCCTGTTTCCACACCCTCCGCAGAATCTTCTGATGGATCCCAACCGACACCAGAAAAACCGTCACCCAGGCCCTTATCACCTGCAGCCTCGACTAGGGCAACGCTGTTTACGCTGGCATCGCCACCCAGCTCCTCAGATGACTACGGACCATAACGAATGTGGCAGCCAGACTCATCCTCGACCTCCTGAAAAGGACCCACATCACCCCCCACCTCAGACATCTCCACTGGCTTCCCAACCAAACGAGATGCCAGTTCAAGATTCTCATTCACGCCTACAAAGCCCTACATGGCCTACATAATAATAATAATGACATTTATAGAGCGCTTGGTTACACTAGGCTAGTGTGTCCCGCGCTACGGTACAGACTAAAAAGACATTGCTTCCAGGCCCCCCCATATACGGTCTAGCAACCAGGAAGCTACTCAGTGGGGAAAAGAAAAGTTTTCAGCTTTTTGCGAAAAGTCAACTCCGAGGCCTCCATCCGAAGCCCCCCACGGGAGTTTGTTCCATTGCTGAACTGCCATGAAACTAAAGGAGCGCCCACCCATCCTTGCCCTCCTGACTCTGGGAATAATAACCTGTCCCGTCCCGCTAGACCTTAATTGGCGGGAGGGGACATACGGGGTCAGAAGGTGATAAAGGTATGTGGGCCCCTTCCTTTGTAGAATCCGATGGCTCACACAAAGAGCTTTAAACAGGATTCGCTCCTTGATCGGAAGCCAATGAAGGGCAACCAGAGCCTTTCTGGAAGAGGCTCGCCTAGGTAGCATCAGAACCAGGCGAGCTGCTGCGTTCTGGATACATTGAAGTCTCTACATCAACCACCAACTGAATTTCCATCATACCGGAAAACACCTGCGCTCCACCGAGCTTGCCTGCACGCACCCCCCCGCACCCCCTACGACATCTGCACAGCGGAAGCGGATTCTTCTGCTACATCGTCATCAAGACATGAAACTCCCCTCCATCTCCAAACAGCACCTCTTTGCAGGAGTTGAGAAAGAATCTCAAGATCCGGCTCTTCGACCGAGTCGTCAGACCTCCAGCACACAGATACCCCTAGGGGTGACAGTGCTGTCCTAAACGAATGTGGATTTGATTTAGTAAGCACCAACAGAACAGATTACGTAAACTCTGCATTGGTTACTCTTAGGCCAGATCAACTTTTAAATACCCAAGTATGATCAACTATATATACACTCTATAAAAGTGGTTCCTCAGCTGTGGTCGGAGGACCCCTGAGGTCCGCAAAGCCTACTCAGGGAGTCTGCAACTGCTTAGTAAATTAAATAATATTAACAGATTAATAAAGTGTATTTAAATAAAAATGCAAAATGTAAAATTGAAGATTTTAAAAAGTTCTCTATATGAGAAGGAATTTGAAACTGAAGGCTAAAAATTAAGTTAGTATCCTCAGTTTGATTCGTGGGAGCAGTGCAAGTGCATCCAACAGAATATAGTATGGACGATGGGTGGCCTCAATTTAATTTAGAAAACCTCCAAACTTCCCATTAAAATTTGTTTTTTTTATATTTGTTCGTGAATGAAATAAAATGTAATAATTCGTGTATTTCTTTGATGAATGCTTGTTTCTGTATTATTTGTGTATTGGGTGGAGGCTCAGATCATCGAAAATGCATAGGCCTTGGTCCCTGGCTTCCAATAATGATGCAGTGGGGGTCTCTGGATTCCAATCATGAATCCGTGGGGGTTCCCAGGTTCCAGTAATGACTAAATGGGAGTCCACAGAAGTCAAAAGGTTAAGGACCACTGCTCTATGCTATACTGTGCTTTCAATGTTAAGTGTCTCTGCTAAGTAAATAAGAAAATAAATAGATATAAAACCAATGTGCGAGTGTGACTCGTCAGTAAGACCTCCATCGAGAATCAAAGGAATGAATGGTACGAGCTGTCCAAGCACAAGCATCGAAAATGTAGCGTAACCTTCTGGGCGGACCCTACAATAAGGACTAACATTCCGTATCACAGGACTCTTCAGACCACACCTTTTGAAAAACGACTTTGGAGTTCAGCAATAGGTCGCCCCTTCCTGGATACTGTATGATAGTGTCAAGGGATGTCATTTATTGTTATTGTCTGATTGCTTAAAATCTTTACAAACATATTCCTATAAAATAACATCATTTTAAGAATAAGCATGTAAAATTCCTCCCAAAATGCAACAAATCTGACCATATATTAGCACAAAAAGGGTCATAGGATTGAGGGTCCGTAACTTCTGTTTTGTAAGGGCCACCTTAACAACAGTTATAAAATGTATCAAGAAGATAAGAAAGGCACAAACAATTTCAAGTAGATTCTAAAACGGCCCCACATGATTTCTTAGGAGTACTAAAGTGCAAGATTAAAGTAAAAAGGTCACTCAACCAAGAAGTCACAAGCTAGTGCAAAAGCATTGGTTGACGTACCGAATTCAGACTTGATAATCCAACTAATGAGCAACAACCCGCCACATTAAAAGTGCAAATAAGCTTTCCCTAAGGACTTGGAAGTCAAAATGAGATGTGCCATGCTATATAATTCATCTGATATGCAGGAATCCACCACATGCCAGGGCAAATACGCTCTGCTGATGTACCTGGCCGTCAGAATACAAGACCATAGCATAAAGGCCTGATCATAGACAATTCTGATCATCTGCTTATTTTCAAGCTTCATGGAGGTGCCAGTCGATTGGAGCTCATGGTCCAATCTTTTCTTCCCCATTGCAAGCACCAAATTATGACTTCATGTTCTTAAGTTGCAGCCCCTGCTGTAGGCTGGCATTTCTTTGGAACCTTCCAGCTTTCAAAAAACTTGCTGATCTGGGCTAATTCCATTGGAGCCACTGGTGTAAATGAGCAACATGGCCTCTTTGCATGTTATTATCCCATGCTGCACGAAAATTGGCCTTGGGTACAGTCGCCTCTGATGTAGCAGGCCTGCGCAGCAACATACGTGTGCAGCTGATTCAGAGTGGTATTGACACAGCCTGCTTTGTCCATGTCCCTGTGCCAAGTTTTTCCAGTGGGCCCTGTATTCCCATATATGTGTTAAAAGCCTGGTTGCTAGTATGTTCTTTAAGGCTTGTCTTCCAATGGCTGCTTTCAGATAGGGTTGGCAAAGGGTTACTTTGTGTAATGTTGCATGCCCCTCTGCTTCTCTAATTTGTCCGATTAGTTTTAGGTCAAGTTCACTTGAGGCCTTCTTGCCACGCTCCTTTAATGTTTACTTTAGTCAGGCTGTAGTTAGTGGGTCTGTCAAATATGTCAAAGCCAGATTTAGTGCAACTCCTGCCTTACCAAGATAATTTGCCCTGAAAAATTGTGTTTAGTGCACCTCACAAGGACTCTGGATCCGCCCTGGTCACTTGGTGATGTACATTGATTATCTTTTTACACTCAATGCCCATGTTCACCAAATCAAACTAGAGACAAAAAAATGTACGCCGGGTGTTTTTTGGGATGCTAAATATTTTCCTATATGAAGCTGTGTGGCTGTGCTCTAGTGACTCAGTAAGCCTGCCGGGAAAAGCAAGGTGGCTGTAGTTTATTGTGGATGGTAGTTATCCCCTTATGACTCTTCGGATCGCCTCTGCCAAGTGACTGTTTAGTTTAAAGTGTAATTTGGATACAGCATATGTAGCTTTGGCTGCTTTTCTTGCCAATGCAATGGCCTACAGCGTAGGTTTAACAGTATCTGACAGCCAGACTCCAAGATAATTCTGTTTACTAGTTGTGCCCATTTTAAGCAGGCCTAGTTGCCATTCAAGTTGGCGTTTTGATTCTTCGGCTGAAAATCAGAACTTACGTTTTATCAGCATTCACCTACAGAGCATTCCTTGTGTTGAGTGAAGTATATCCAAGGCCTTCTTCATCTCAATATGGGTTTGATCCAGTAGTACCAAGTTGTCAGCGTACTGTATTATAGGAAGTTTCATCTGGTCAAATTTGAGTGAAAATATGTGCTCTTTCAACAATTCCTCACCTAAGTCTGCTGTGTGTAAGGTAAACAGTGTGGGGGCAATGACACAGCCATACTTTGTTGGTTTAGATCTTCGCCATGGCGTACGTCAGAGTTATCTTTGTCCTCGCAGAATATGCAAATTGGCCTTGACAATGGATGAAGTGGCACTCCATGAGGTTTCGGTAAACAATATGGGTGGAAGTGCACTAATGGACTTTCTTCATTTGCCTTTTAATAGGCATAGATTACTCTTGGGAAAAACAGATGTCTCCTTCGAAAGTTTTAAACTGAGTCTGATCACTGCTAGACCTTTGGATAGCTTCACAAGCAGATCAGTTTACAGAAGTCTTGGGTGCTACATTTTTCTTGATTGCAGAAGGGCCATGGATCTTAGAGGTGCAGACAGCCGGGGGGTGAAATTTAATAAAAATATCTACTTGTCCATGGGGCAGGTTGCTTCATAAATCTACTTGTCCTGTAACAAAATCCACTTGTCCCTTTTGTGGCATATGATGCAGCAAAACATTATGGCAGCAGTCTCATGATATAAGAGCTCTGAAACAGCTACTCTGATTATGCCAGGGCTCCTTCCATAGTAGGGTTTGAATACTGACAATTCCCTTATGTTACCACGTTTCCGCAGATCTACATACTGGAGCTGAAGGTAGTGGTAAGCAAGAGTTCCAGGGTTGAAATGCCCTTTTGAGTCTGTGCAAACCTACTAACTTGCATGTTTTAAGGGTTTTCACTGACTCTTCTCTAATCTTTTCCCATACTGAGAAAGGTTGGATATTTTCTCCTGAAAATGGCAGACATAAAACTTCTTCCAGGGTTGGGAAAAAAGTGGTTAGAGGGAAAGTGAGCTTGCAAACACTCAGATTTTCGCTTGACACCTGCATATTTGCTCATGCTAAAATGCAGTTCACAAATATTTTCTAGGAGTACTATTTCTTGACCTACTTCTGTAAAGTCTTGTGAATTCAGAAAAGTCATATATCGGCATTTAATCCAAGGACATGGGTGCACTTTATTTAATAATTGGGCCCCTAATTAGGTCTGGCGTTAACCATGACCTTTTGTGTTTATTAAACTTTTGTCTCTGTCTATCGGCTAGCTTCACTGAGTGACAGCCTCCTGTTCTTTCAAAAGGGTCATGTCGATACACAGTTGTTTTGTTCAGTGCCAGGAACTACTGTGCAATGGGTGCTTTTTGAGACCAAAACAAATTTTGCTTTTGCCAATGTTGGTTATAATGGTGAGGGCCCCGCAGCTTCCACCCCAATAAGGTTTTACAAAAAACATGCCAAAACAAGTCACGCTTTGACAAAACCAAAAGGTTGACCAACAATTTCAGACCTACTGGCTTTACCAATGCTTGTATATTTTTAGGTTTCCCATAATCTTATTAAAACTGGTTACACTGGGAGCGCGCGGCGGCGGCGACAAGATGGCCGCTACTTGAGGAGCTCCGTAACGCCGGGACTTTCCTTTCACTGAAGGGTCCTTTTTACCGCATCGCTGACACTAACAGAGGGGTGCCATGTTCGTCGGAGACGGCCGGGAGTGCTGAGGCAAGTCTTCCTGTCGAAATTATGGGCGTTTTGACCCCCTTCGTTTGCCTGGCCGGCGCGCCTCAGAGCCTTCAATATTAATGGCCGCCATTTTTTTCTCGCGCGGTCCCGCTAATGGAGGTGCTACCGTTTTGATGTTTTGTTTTTTTTCTCTTTTGAGGAGGTCTTGACTGCTTTCTATTGCCATGCGTTATTCGTATATCTGGGGCCAGTTCAGCAAAATAATGCAGCACTTTCGGTCTAGTCAGTATGTATTGGAGCTTTTCTTCCTCACACAGTAACTGCGCCATTTCTATGCATATGCTCACTATATATGCGATACCCTCTTCTGCCAAATGTTGGACTGACATGGTTATGGCATTGTCAAGCTCCCTATCTGGTTCTTTGTAGAGCTTTGCCAGCGCTTTATTTGACAAAGATCATCGTCTATTCTGGACCGTCAGGATCTTTCAGCTTGTCTACACGTCTGCTGGCTGCTACACTCTCTTGTATCTGCTACGCGGTGGAGTTTGTTTGCCTGGAAGTCTCTTTTTCTAGCCCACAAGCTGTTGTTCTGTGGTCTCAGGCTTTTGCTCTTCACTGGATACTTTTATTGAGGTCTTTTCGCCCTTACAGTTTGCGTTATTGACTTTGACTCACTTGGCCCTCACTATGGAACACTCGCAGTCTAACAGAGTTCATGGGACGGCGGGTGCCTCTTGCGGTGGGCGTAAAGACTCAGCAGCTACCACCACCAACAAACGAGTCAAGAAGGACCCCTCATCTCCCTCCAAATCACCTCTTCCCCTCACGTTAGAGGACGTCATGGAGGAGTTGCGCCTCATTCGCCCCTTCATGTCAGATACTTCAGCTACACTACAGAGAATAGAGGACAAGTGGTCCGGCCTTGATTTGAGACTTTCAGATGTCGAGCAGAGGATAAGCGACGCGCAAGATGTTATAACTAAAGTTGATGGTTTAACTAAAGAAGTCGCCCAGCTCAAGAAGACTACAGAGGATTTGGAAAACCGCAATCGGCGTAATAACCTACGCATTTATGGAATTCCAGAAAATTCTGAAGGTTCTGACATGATTTCCTTCTTGAAATCTCAAGTTTTGCAGATCATTGGCCTTCCCAAATCAATGGACTTCAACATTCAGAGAGCGCATAGATTGGGTCCCCAGTCTGCATCCTCGCCCACCAAGTCAAGAGGCATCATTGCCTACTTCTTGTTGTACTCTGACCTCATGTCAATCATTAATGCCGCTAAACAGCACAAACAGATGTTCTGGTCTGGCCACAAAATCTTTTTCAGTCAGGATGTATCTAAACCAACAGCTAGTAGACGAAAAGAATTCCTCGACCTTAGACCAGCCTTGAAATCCATGAATGCCCGTTATGGCCTCATACATCCTTGCTTCTTCAAAGTGACTTATAAGGATAGAACATTTTCTTTCGACGACCCAGCCGATCTCCGGAGGTTTATTCAGGATCATCGCGGAGAATCCATGGAACTCAGCAAACATTGACAGTCATGTCTTTGTTGTCTTCATTATTCCGTCACACATATGCATTCTGTAGGTGGCTGTTAATTGGTTCCTTGTCTTTTGTTATTTGTATCTTTTAGGTCCTTACTGTATCGCTTTGTGGTCGAATGTTCTAGTCTACCTCACCTACGTGTTCATAATGTCTGACTCACTCCGTTGCTTTGTTCCCTATTGTATGGTAAGTTCCCTTCCTTCTTGTTTCAACTGTCTAAGTATTTGTTCTTGGAGTTCTTTCGTACTCCCTTTCCCTCATATCGTTTTGTTATGACTGCTTATTTTCTCTCGGTGTTGCTCCGTCGGGGGTGGCTGTCTTGGTTTTTGCCGCTCCCCCTCCCCCACCATTGTTCTTTGTATTTTTGACTGTTATGGCTAAAGCTTTTGGCCATCTTTTCTTTAATATCACTCCCATGGCAATTGGGTTCCCTTATTCCTCCTTCCCTCTTCCCTGTCCTTCCCCTTCTCTTCTCCTTCTCTTGCTTTTTCTTCTTCTTATACATATTTTCATATCTCCACCATCTCATTCCCTACCTTTGGTACTCTATTGTTCACTCATTCCTATCTGTATTTGGAGTCTTTGCACAAGTTTTTCTTCTTTACTACATCATATGCTATCTTCTATTGTTCAACAGCTCTCTTCAGGTATTTCTTTCTTTCCTCTCCTTCCTTGATAGGCTTCCATTTTCTTCTCTATCTTTATTTAAAATCTACCGATGACTGGTTTTCGTGTTGTCTCATGGAACGTCAAGGGTATGCGTAATCCAGTCAAAAAGCAACGAGTTTTATCCCATCTAGCAAGACTTAATTGTCATATTGCTCTGCTGCAAGAAACGCATCTAAGGTTGCAAGAATTGTCTTCACTGCGCAAACAATGGGTGGGAGAAATTTTCTGCTCCCCGGCAGTGAATAACAAAAATGGTGTTGTTATTTTATTTCATAAGTCTCTAAATGTTCAGATTTTAAATGAATCTCATGATGACAATGGTAGATGGCTGTTTCTAAAAACCAATGTTAATAACACCCAACTTTCCTTCTGTAATATTTATGGTCCCACTGGTATCGATTTTAATTTTTGGAAAGATTTTTCGACTCTCCTTTCTGCACATGCTGTCGATGATTTGATTATGGGTGGAGATTGTAATCAGCTTATGGATCCCTTTTTGGATCGGAAATCACAAGCCAAATATGTTCCTAATAAGATGCAGAAAGCTTTTCACAAAGCCATTACTCACAGAGGTTTAGCAGATTCATGGAGAATCTCCCACCCTGATACACTAGAATTCTCTTTTTTTTCCCCCGTCCATAAATCTCACTCCCTTATTGACTACATATTCCTCACTCACCATGCCCTGCAATTTATGACTAATTCAGAAATTGGATCTATTCTTATATCAGATCACGCTCCTGTTATCTTAGATATGGAATTTCCTTCACCCCCTCCTAAATCCCGTCGTTGGCGCTTTAATAATTCTCTTCTCTTAGACTCCCAATTTGTTGATCAATTTACGATTTTTATTGATGAATTTTTTCATAATAACCTATCCTCTTCTCCTCAATTTCATTTGATCTGGGATGCCTTTAAGGCCTCCGCTAGGGGATTCATTATTGATTTTGTTTCTCGTAAAAAGAAAAAAGCTCTTTTAGAATCTTCTCTCATCCTCAAACAAATTAAAGTTCTTGAGCACCAATACTTCACCTCTAACTCCACAAGTTGCCTACCCTCTCTTATTAAGGCCAAAATGCAATATAATAAAACTCCTGGGATTCTGCATGCAACAATCTCCTTAAATTTAATGCCAAGATGTACGGTGGACGCAATAAGGCCGGCAAATCCCTTGCCAATTATCTTAAAATTAAAAAGCAGAGATCCAAAATCACAGCCATTACAGACAATTTCGGAGTTGGACATACCACGGATGAAAAAATTCTTGATTGTTTTGTTAAATACTATACCACTCTATATACTCCAGAGTCCAACCCTTCCTCGGTACAAATTGACTCCTTCTTTAATTCCATTCCGAAACCCCCTGATCATCTTAAGGATCTCACATCCCTTGACGCTCCAATCTTGGAAAATGAAATATCTAATGCTCTCAAATTGCTGCCCAAAGATAAAACACCTGGCCCCGATGGTTTCACAGTGCGATTCTTTCTTCACTTCAAAAACATCTTAATACCTCACTTACTCTCATTAATCAATTATTTTCTTATCACAGGAGAATCGAAGGGATCTTTCACCCAGGCAATGCTATGCCTGATCCCTAAGAAGGACAAAGACCCCATCTCCTGTAAGAACTATAGACCCATTTCTCTAATTAACACTGACTGTAAGATCTTTGCTAAAATACTTGCACTTCGCATTAATAAAGTTATCCCTGAACTCATTAATATTTACCAATCTGGATTTATCAAAGGCAGATCTATCACCGACAATTCAAGAACTTTCCTCAATATCATCCACCTTGCTTCCAAAATGGAGTCTCCGGTGGCGGCCATTACACTGGATGCAGAAAAAGCATTCGATAGGGTTAGCTGGGATTTTATGTTTGGGGCATTGAGATGGCATGGTTTTGGTCCCCCTATTATCAAATATATCCATTTGTTATACTCAGCACCTTCTACCTCTATCTGGGCAAACGGATGTCAATCTAAATATTTCCCCTTTATAGAGGTACTAGACAAGGTTGTCCCCTCTCCCCGCTTCTTTTTATACTTGCTTTAGAGCCCTTTCTGGAAAAAATTAGGCGTTCCTCTTCCTACACAGGACTACAATTTCATGATATGGACATTAAATTTACCGCCTATGCTGATGATATTTTACTTTATATATCCAATCCGTCCACTTCCCTGCCTTCGCTGTTCTCGTTATTACAAGAATATTCCCTTGTTTCTGGCTATAAGCTGAATATTGATAAGTCTGAAGTGTTACCCTTAAATAAATTTTGTCTTCCCCATATGTTCCATGGCTCTGGCTTCGAATGGAATCCCAGAAATATTAAATGTTTAGGTATTCTTTACGCCAACACCATTAGAGAAACAATTCGTATTAACCATGCTGAAATACATAAAAACTCTCTGTCCTTATTGAGAGCTGGTCCCCCCTGTTTCTGTCCTGGTGGGGTAGATTGGCCACAATTAAAATGATGCTTCTCCCTATCATCAACTTCTACCTCTCAATGCTTCCTGTTTCCCTTCCACTCTCCTTCTTTAGTACTATTAATCGTTCTCTTACAAAATTTTTATGGAATAATCGTAAAGCTAGGATCTCTCTTTCCCGCCTTCAACTTCCCAAAGACTTGGGTGGAGTTAACTTCCCTAACCTTAGCCGATATCATTCTGCTTTCACGTTGAAGCAAATATGGCCTTTTTAATCGATTCCGCTCTTTCTTCCTTAACGGCATGGAGTTCTTTAGAATTTGCACAACTCCTACCCTTTTCCTTCTCAACAGCTACTCGCTTATCCCAACCACCAAAACGTTTCTCTACTCCTATTTTCAATCATTCTAAGGCACTTGCTCTTTCTCTGTTTCGTTCACATCTTACTTTTGAAGATTTTTTCTCCCTAACTCCCATCTGGTACAACAAATCCTTAAAGATCAACAATAAAGCGCTTTTTTGGAAGGAGTGGATCGACAAAGGTATTATTACGGTTAATCGCATATTGACAGACAAGTCTCCGAGGGATTTTTTTGATATTTGTGAAGAGTTTGGTATCTCAAACACGTATGCTCCCAAATATCCCCTTTTGAAGGCCTCTTTATCACTTATTCTTGTTCAGAGGAGCCCTCCTGCAACTCCGGTTCCGGCTTCTTCCTCCTCGCTTGATTTCTCCACCCCCCATAAAGCTGCTGTCATTTATAAACTTCTTTCCCGTCCTTTAGTAAACAGATCTAAGTCCAAAATAGAGCTCTTATGGGAGCGTGATCTTGTCCAGGAATTCTCGTTCCAGACTTGGGACTCTATTTGGTCCAAAATACACACCTCTTCACGCTCCGCTAGCACCACACAGACTCTATATTTTTTCTACAACAGACTTTTTTTTACCCCGGCTGTACTTCACAAATTTAGAATACTAGAGAACAAGAATTGTTGGTCTTGTTCTGCAGTAGATAGTGATTTCATTCACATGTTCTTTCAATGCCCACGGGTCAAAACTTTATGGACTCATATCTGGTCTAAATTAAATGATATCCTTTCCACAGACTTTCCCTTTGATATTGTCCACATATTTTTGGGAGGCTCCTCACCTTTGTGGGAAGTTCAGAACAATGTACGTAAATTCATAGACCTCTTTATTGCCATATCACTGCAGATCATCACAACTAACTGGAAGGATACATCAAAAATCTCATATTATGCATGGTGGAACCTACTGTGTCATCACCACAGGCTTGATCGTGCTTTTGCCACAACGGTTCCTCTGCAAATCAAAAAGGACTTAGTATGGTTACCTTTAACCACTTTTCTTTCCAGAATAGCCGCCTAATTGCCCTTTCCTCTCCGAGAGTACCAAATGTTGTTTTTTTATTATGGTTATTATATTACTGGTTTATTATTAACTGTTCATAGAAGTAATAGTCATTTGTAATTGCTTTTCATGCCCCCCCCTCCCTGCCCTTCTCCTCCTTCTCCTTTTTCCCTTCTTTTCCCTTCCTCCTTAAAAATTTAAAAAGCATTTTTTCTTAAGTATAGTTTTTATTTCCCTTTTTTGGGATTGGTTTGCATAAATTGCATTTTCTTCCATCCTATTTACCATTTAAATGCATAAGCTTTTGTACTAATGTTTTACTATGTTTAAAAATTTCAATAAAGCTTTCTAAACTCAAAAAAAAAAACTGGTTACACTGATTTTCCATTATGAATACTTTTGGGAAATACTAGCGTACATCAACACATTTTACTAAATGACACTGCAAATAAATGGTACCTACATTTTTTCAGTAGTTTGCATTTGTTTTGCGAACATTTTATTTTGATTGCAAAGAATCATCAGTTTTGCTTTCAAGCTTCTGCAAATATTTGCATCTAATCAGAGAGCATTCTGGGAGCAGTATACATAGCCTCATATTGCTAAACATTGAAAACGTATGTACACATTTAAACACTAACCACTGTCAGTAGTGCAGTCTGAGTTTACAACATTTATTTAGAGCGCTCACCCTAATAATAAAGCCTTTGCATTAATGAACCATAAATACAAGTTTGAATAGCATTAACACATGGACACAAATATTACCTTAACTGCAGGCAATGCCTTTCCCTGATCCATAATGTGGTACTGTAAACTGGCAGCCAAAGGGTTTGTACTGAAGGGGTTTGGCCTACTTGTCCCAAGGACAAAATACACATGAAAACTTGTTGCCCTTGACCCCAAACAATATGTCCCGGGCGACGGGCTATATGAATTCCACATCCCTGTTTGTGATTGTATTACTTCATTATTTTGTCATTTTTACACTTTGTAGCACTATTTGGGGATTAGTTGTACCTCATTAGTACCAGAATAACATCCAAATATAGCAATAAGCTACAGAAAGGTTATCATTCAATCTTTCCAAAGAGCCTTCCACAGCGCAGCAACATGTTTAGCTGCATTTTTTGTAACTTTTGAACCGTTTGAGCTAGAAGCACAAGTTACTACTTGTGTAACGATATATCTGTAAGAGACATTAGTTAGTGATAGATTCCTTACCTTAGAATATCCCCAGGCGTCAGACTGGATCCGGAAAGTTTTTCGCTAGCAGTACCCCTGCGCGTCAGTAGGTGGCGTTGTGCAGTTCCGCGTCCGTCGCTGGCGTCGTAAGCGCCGAGATGACGTCACGGAGACTACTTAGACGCCACCCATGCGCGCTGACATCAGTTCTGTACACGACTTTCCGCGCCAGGAACGCAGAGCCATGCAAGAAACTGACCATTGGTGCCATGAAACTAGGGCCCTGAAAGGGATGACCTTAACCCTAGAAATCAGTTCGCAGAACGGGGAGGATGGGTGGGGCGGTAAGGAATCTATCACTAATTAATGTCTCTTACAGATATATCGTTACACAAGTAGTAACTTATGCATCTGAAAGAGACACGTTAGTGATAGATTCCTTACCTTAGAATAGATACCCCAGCAATACCAACCCCGGTGGTGGGTCTGCGAATAGATTACACCAGAAAGTCACGGAGAACAGAACGGCCAAAGAAGCCGTCTCTCCGGACTTGACTGTCAAGGCAGTAATGATTGGTAAATGTGTGCAGCGAGGCCCACGTGGCTGCCTGACAAATATCCTGCAAGGGAACGCCGCGTCCCAAGGCAGTAGTGGCTGCTGTCGCCCTGGTAGAATGGGTACGCAGCCCCACAGGAGGCTCCTTCTTAGCCAAGGAGTAACATGCTTTGATGCACAAAACGACCCACCGAGAGATGGTGCGTTTGTGCACGGCCCGACCTTTCTTGGCGCCCACGTAGCCAACAAAGAGCTGGTCATCCACCCGGAACTGTTGTGTGCGCTTTAGATAGAACGAGAGCGCATGTTTTGGGTCCAGACGATGGAGCCTCTCTTCCTCTTTTGAAGGATGCGGAGGCGGAAAGAAGGTGGGCAAAGTGATGGTCTGCCCGATGTGGAAGGGCGTGACAACCTTTGGCAAGAAAGAAGGACGGGTCCTTAAAACCACCTTGTCCGGATGAACAGAAAGGAAAGGAGGTTTAGAAGAAAGAGCCCGGAGCTCACTCACTCTTCTGGCAGAGGTGATAGCTACCAGGAAAGCCGTTTTGAGAGTAAGAAGGCGTAAAGGACAGTTATGAAGGGGCTCAAAAGGAGCGCACATCAGATAGGCCAAGACAAGATTTAAGTCCCATTGAGGCATTATGAAAGGCACAGGAGGAAACGTGTGTGTAATGCCTTTGAGGAAACGGTTAACAACCGGGGACTTAAAGAGAGAAGGCTGATCTGGAAGCCTGAGAAAGGCGGAGATGGCCGAAAGATAACCTTTGACAGTGCCCAAAGCAGAGCCCTGCTGGGCCAAGGAGAGTAGGAACAGAAGGACCTCAGAAAGAGGGGCAGAAAGGGGATCCACAGACTTAGCTGTGCACCATGCCACAAATCTGTTCCACCTGCAGGCGTATACCGATTTAGTGGAGGGACGCCTGGCTGACAGAATGACATCACAGACTTCAGGAGGCAAGTCAAATGGAATCAGCTGATGCCGCTCAATCTCCACGCATGGAGGTGGAGGCTGGACAGGTTCGGGTGGAGGACCGTCCCCTGTTGCTGCGACAGAAGTTCCTCCCGAAGAGGCAGGCGGATCGGGGGATCGATCGCCATGTTGAGTAGCTCGGGATACCGGTATCTTCGTGCCCAATCCGGAGCCACAAGGATGACTTGGGCCCGGTCGCGCCGAATCTTCTTCAGCACTCTGGGCAGAAGTGGTATAGGCGGAAAGGCGTACAACAGACCGCAGCTCCACTCGCGACGAAAAGCGTCCCCGAGCGAGTGCCGCCTTGGAAATTCCAACGCGCAGAATTGATGACACTGCGCGTTCTCTTCGGTGGCGAATAGATCTAACCAAGGCTCTCCCCACTGCAGAAAGAGACCTTGCGCCACGTCCAAGTGCAGACGCCATTCGTGATCCATCAAGCACCGGCGGCTGAGTTCGTCCGCCCTGGCGTTCAGAGAACCTGCCAGGTGTTGAACCACCAAGGTAATGCCTTGATGTTCCAACCATGTCCAGAGGCGCAGAGCCCCCTGACATAGGGTCCAGGACCCCACCCCGCCCTGTTTGTTGCAATACCACATGGCGGTGGTGTTGTCCGTGAACACCTGCACCACACTTCCCCGGACAGAGGGAAGGAATGCCTTCAGTGCAAGCCGGATCGCCCGAAGCTCCAAAAGATTGATATGGAGCCAGGACTCTGCCAGAGGCCTCTGATCTCCGCCTCTCCCAAGTGGCCACCCCATCCCAGGAGGGACGCATCCGTCACCACTGTGTGCTCCGGTTGGGGAAGGGAGAGGGATCTGCCATTGACCCAATCGCGATTCGTGAGCCACCACTGCAAATGTCGTGCAGTGCCCTCCGAGATCTGGACATGATCGGACAGGTTGCCCTGATGCTGTGCCCACTGGAACTTCAGGTCCCACTGCAGAGCCCGCATATGCCATCTGGCATGTTGCACCAGCAGGATGCAGGAGGCCATCAGGCCCAGGAGCCGGAGGGTCATCCTGACTGAAACCCAGGATAGAGGCTGAAAGATCGGAATCCTAGCCTGAATATCCCGGACCCGCTGCTCGGGAGGATAAACCCGAAACAGCGTCGAATCCAGAACCGCTCCGATGAAGGGGAGCATCTGAGAGGGACTCAGGTGCGACTTCGGCACATTGATGGAGAACCCCAGCAAATGCAGGAGGTCGGCCGTAGTCTGAAGGTGGGTGACAACTGCCTGGGGCGATCCCGCCTTCAACAACCAGTCGTCGAGGTAGGGGAAGACTGACACCCCTGCCCTGCGCAGATGAGCTGCGACCACCGTCATCACCTTCGTGAACACCCGAGGGGCGCTGGTAAGGCCGAAGGGGAGCACGACAAACTGAAAATGCTCCTGGCCTACCGTGAACCGCAGGTAACGCCGGTGGGCCGGCAGGACGGGGATGTGAAAATAGGCGTCCTGCAAGTCCAATGCTACCATCCAGTCTCCAGGGTCGAGGGCAGCCAAGACCTGAGCCAGAGTCAATATCTTGAACTTCTCCTTCCGGAGGAAGCGGCTAACGTTCCTGAGGTCCAAGATGGGGCGCAAGCCTCCCTTGTCCTTCTTGGGGACCAGAAAGTAGCGGGAATAACAACCACTCCCTACTTCTGGCCCAGGAACACACTCGATGGCCCCCTTGGCCAAGAGGGCCGTGACTTCCTGCAGGAGAAGTGCCAAGTGGTCCCCCGACATGCGGTGGAACTGAAGTCTGGGCGCCCCTTCCGTGGCCACGAAAGGAACGAAAACCAGGAGTGGCTGGGCTCCTCGTGGAAAGACCCAAGGACTTGGCCGTGGCCCGCGAGTTCTTAAAACGCTCCAGCGCACTATCGGCTTTATCGACAAACAGGCGAGTGCCATCAAAGGGCATGTCCATGAGTGAGCTTTGGACATTGGCGAGAGCCCAGTAGACCTCAACCAGGCGTGGCGACGAAGCGCCACAGTCGTAGAAATTGCTCTACCTAGTGAGTCCGTGGTGTCCAAACCACACCGGATGGCGAACTTAGCCGCATCTTTACCCTCGGCAACAGCTTGGGACAGCACAGCTTGGGTCTCCTCAGGACACTGAGGCAACACCTGTGCAACTGTATCCCACACCGCGTGGGAATAGCGGCCCAATAGGCATGCGGTGTTCACCGACCGCAGCCCCAAGCTGGCCGAAGAGAACAACTGCTTGCCGAACTGCTCCAGCTTCTTAGAGTCCTTATCCGGCAGAGCCATGGGAAAGGCACTCTGGGACGTCGAAGCCTGGATGACCAGACTCTCTGGCGTAGGATGAGTGGTCAGAAAGGCAGGGTCACCGGGCGATGACGCCGGGCGACGTTCTTATCCACAGGGGCCCCTGTGGCGGGCCGCGACCAAGTGCCCAGCAAGACGTCAGTGAGGGAGTCATTAAATGGCAGCAGGGGCTCCGACGAAGTGGACGCCATCTGGAGCACCTCAGTGAGGAGGTTAGTTTTGAGGGCCACCGTAGGGAGGTCAAGGTGGAGAACCTCAGCTGCCCGACGGAGCACCATCGTGTAGGAGGCGCCCTCCTCCATGGTAGGCGGGGGAGAGGCAAACCCCGGGTCAGAAGAGACGTCGAGGTCGCCGGCGTCCCCCAAATCGTCCGCCCAGTCCTGCTCAGAGTCACACTGACGAGCAAGAGGGTCCTCGGACCCCTCCCATTCGTCCTCCGCCGCCTGTGGCACCGACCGTGGCGGCAGGGCAGGAGCTGGAGAAGGGACAAACGGCGTCGAGAACGGCGCCGGACCGGCGCCGTGTCCCAATGCGGTTCCCAGGTAGGAACAAAATGGTCCTGGAACCTGGGCAAGGGCGGGACAAATGGCACCCACTGCGGTGCCGGAGGCGGGTGGCGCTGGGGCCGGAAGCGATGGACCATGTGGCGCCGTGGCCAAAAGCGCAGGATCCTGTGGCGCCGAAGCTGGATCCGCCGGCGGCCCAACAGGATCCTGACACGGGACCGCAGGGCCCGAGGGCGCGCCGGCAGGAGCCCGAGGCCTAAAAAGGCGGTCCATGGTAGCAAGAAACTCTTGCACCTGTGCGGGAGTCGCCGACGGACCCGGATAAGGTGGGTAGGCCGCGGGACTCTTGAGCTCCGAAGGAGCCGCAGGGGCCCTGTCCCCCTCGTCCGCATCCGGGGACCGACGGGGGGACGTCGGAGAGCGAACACGCTTCTTCGACTTCTTTTTGTGTCGTCTCTTACCCGAATCCGAGGGTGAAGACTTGGAGCCCGAGGAGCGAGGACTGTGGCCCCTGGAACGGCCCCTGGACCGGGAATGGCATTGGGTCGAGTGCCGGACCTCCAGCAGCTTCCGGTGCCGCTCCCGCAAAGCCTTCGGGGCCATGGCCCGACAGTTCCGACAGGACCGGGAGTCATGGTCGGTCTCCAGGCAGTAGAGGCAGACATCGTGGGGGTCCGCCACCGACATATTGCGACGGCAGGCCCCACAAGACAAATCCAGGCATCCCTACGTGCACCAAGGAAACCAACAGGAGACAAAGTCTCAAAAAAGGTAGTCAAAAAGTGACTAAGGTACGTGCTCTAACCGGATCTGCGCTTACTGGCGCGGAAAAAGAAAGAACTGACGTCAGCGCGCATGGGTGGCGCCTAAGTAGTCTCCGTGACGTCATCTCGGCGCTTACGATGCCAGCGACGGACGCGGAACCACACGACGCCACCTACTGACGCGCAGGGGTACTGCTAGCGAAAAACTTTCCGGATCCAGTCTGACGCCTGGGGATATTCTAAGGTAAGGAATCTATCACTAACGTGTCTCTTTCAGATAGATTTTTTTGGGAGGTTAAAATCTGCAGATTATGCAGCAGATGATGAATTATGTGGCAAATCTCTAATTATGCAAAAACTGCTGCGGTCTCTCAATCGCATAATTCCAGTGGCCCTGGTTATATTAGAAGAAATTGTGCTCAAACTAATTTACCTACACCATCAACAGCTGAAATCTGCACGAGGCACCTAGAAATGACCTCTAGAGTACTTTTTTTCATACATCAATGAAAAATAACCTCAATGTACCAGGGTCATCAGCATTTATACAGACCTAGCTGAAGTTATGATGTTCTAGTGAGCTGGCCAATGGACTGTGTAAATGGGCCAGTTAATTTTATCCACTGACAATGTTCCTGTTTCCCATCGTTGCCATTACAAAACAGCACAGAATCTGCAAAATCACTGTACCATACAACTTGATCCAGCATGTGTAGGAAAGTAGGACCTGCTTCTATGGGTACCCCCACTTTTTGCCTGTTGCTAAGCTGTTTTTGACTAGTCTGACTGGGATCCTGCTAATCAGGACCCCAGTCTATCTGCTTTCTCCCTAAACTGTTGTATTCAGTACTTCGGTACATCCCAGATTGGATACTGGGGTACCTTATAGTATATGGTACTAAGGTACCCAGGGCACAGGTACCCCAGAGGTCTCCCATGGGCTGAAGCATGTATTATGCCACCCATGAGAGACCATTAAAAATGTAACTACAGGCCTGCCATTGTGGCCTGTGTAAGTTGGTGCTTGCACCACTTACTGAAGATAAAGGTTTACTATATCTAAGGGTCACTGCACTTAAAACCTATAAGTCACCCCTATAGCAGGCCTTTGCAATCTTGAAGGCAGGGTGCCCGGTTCTAAGTGAGAGGGTGCCCCTGCAGGAGCAAGACACCCCTGCAGCCTACGGAGTCAATTTTCCCGGGTTGTCAGTGAAGCAGCCATATACTATATAGAGGGGCACCGCGTCATTATGCGATGACCATCTCGAAAACGGCTGAAACGACTCCCATCATATTTGGTATCAAACATTTTAGAATCATGCTCCCACGCCGTAAACGTCGTGGGAGGTATGATTCCAAGCACTGGAAGAGCCCTCCGTTAGGCTCTCAAGTTTTCCCGATACCAGCCTTCTTGACCCCGACAGCACAAAATGGTTGCTGCCGCCCAGAGACACGATTCTGCCCTCCTGCTGCTGAGACAACCTCAAGCAGGCAAGGCAGAACAATAGGCATACTGTCACAGGGACGTGTGATCACCTCCCGGGCAGGATTTAGTGTATTGGGATGGGGTGGGTGCGCTTGCCAGCGCCACTCAGTCTGCTTTAGGGGTACATTTGGTGTCCCTGTGCATAGTCCAGTTCAAACCAGTCCTGGGAACCATTGTCTCCCGCTCTGGCGCGAAACGTGACAAAGGACATGGGAGTAATCTCCCCCCTGTCCAGACCCTCCCCTGGGAGGGTCCCCTGAATCTTCCCAACCCTTTCCCTAGGGTACTTTAGGTCTTACCTGGGTGTAGGTCCCTAGATTCGTTGTGGAATAAGATTCAGATCAGACACCACTGCACTTCTACCGTCTGGGCACTCTGGACTTCGTTTGGGCCGGACTTTGTCTCCCTTCCAGTCTGCTGCATCGTCTGTGCCTGTGCATCATGCAGGAACCTTCCAAGGCCTGTGAAGCATCAAAGACACTTGAAAAATCTCCCTTGTAGTGAAGGAGTCACTCCCCAGCATTCGCAGGCACTGCAATTAAGTCAACCGGTCTGCAGATCCTGAGCTCCGCCGGACTCCGTGGGCTCTGCAACACAGGTGGTGGTTTTCCACAGCTCCCAAGGCCTGCCCTGTCTCTCACCAAGTTTGAGGCCACTATCCCTCGTGGGGGTTGCAATAACCGAACCCTTGTGCATCGCGTCCAGCTTGCAGTTGCAAGGCCTGTTGGCTTCTTTCCAAGAAGATCTTAGGGCTCCAAGTAGTCTCAACCTCGAGCACCTCCAGTGAACAGAATCTTCAGCCACACCACATCGTGTGCATCGTGGCCTGCATCTTTTGGTGAGTTGCTTGAGGTTCTCTCGCGACTCCAGTGGCTCTGGCCTGTGGGTCCACTTGAGGGTCACACTCGTTTCTATTGGGCTCCCCTGATTGCTCGGGTCTGCCCTGACTCCTCGGCCTTTGTTGCTGATCCTGACGTTGCTCCTTCTTTGATTCCTGTGTGGCTTGCCTTTGCCAAGGCTTGTTGGTGCTCACGCCGGACACCGACCCCTCAGCACTCGACATCCTTCGTGGGACAGCTCGTACCCAGGTCCTGGTCTTCCTCAGCGTCGCCTGGTCCTCACAGCTGCAGAGTCAAGGTCATCGTCATCTTCCCTGAAGCACCCGACATCGGAGGGCATTCGTCTTCTAAGTCTCCTGGTCACTCATGAGTGGCATAGACTCTGTCCTCTCTGCTTTTAGGTACTCGTCTTCAAGAATACACATATGGATTACCACGGACACTTTCTCCTCTTCCAGCAGTGGTACTTTCCAGAAGTCCTACATTGGGTTCGACGGCGGTTTCCGACACCACTTCACACGTATGCACCCGGCTTCCCTGGTGTAGGTAACGTGGGTACTAGGGTATCCACGGGTGGGGTGGCTCTTCAACCTTCTGTCTTCCATGGGGTTTCTTCAGGGTCCACTGGAAAGGGTCCTTAATCTTTAAAAATCCAACCGCGACTTACACGCAGAGTTGTACGGAGCACGCAGTCCTGTCCCCACACTGCACACGCTCTCCATGGGGTCCTGATCTACTCACCTTGGGTGGTTCCGTAGGATCCCAGCACTTCTACATCCTCTCGACACTCTCTTGACCCGAGTCGTAGTTCTTATACCACTTTCTTAGTATATGGTGTGGTCCCCCCCCGGGTCCACTGTGTATTTTGTGCTATTTGCTGTGTTTCTTTGCTGAAGTATTGTGTGCGTTGTGCATATCTCCGGGTAGGAGATATTTCTATGTGTTAGAGAGTATTATATAATAGATACGTATTTTTATAAATACTTGGTGTGGTTCTTTTCACTCAATCTATACTATAAGATTGCATTCTGAGAAAACAAGCTGCTTTACACTCCTTCTGGACTAAGCCTGAAGGCTGCTTTCCATAGCTACCACTTAGAGAGCTTTCTAAGGTTGTCTAAGACCTCTTAAAACACCATAAGGGTTGTCTGGACTGGTGCAAGGTGCCCACTTACATTAGTGGACATCATACACCAGGCCAGCTTTACACACAGCACAATTAGTTTGCTTCCAGAGCAAGGAGTATCTCATACAACTTGGTCAACTACAATCACAAGTTAACTCCTGCAGCCCGACTTGTGTCTATGCTGATGCAGGTAGTTTCCATCAGTTACCAATGGCAGCTGAAGACAAGGCATGGCAATGACTAGGCCAGAGCGTTACATATTTTGGGATGTACTGCCAGCCCTGCCAGAAGATAACCAACACATTTTCGGCCATTTCAGGTCACCTCAAGCTGGAAGTAAGGCTTGGACCAGCTGATGCTATTATTTATTTTGAAGCATACTGAACTCTTTGTTTCTGAGGCACTGCAAGCAGTGCTTAATTTGAGCCAGTGGTTTGCGGTGCACGGCACTGGCACTAAATGGTCAACACCGGCACTTATGACAGTGTCACACGGTGGCGCGGTCAGTCGCGTTTAGAGATGAGAAGAGCAGATGTTTATTAATTCAATACACAATAAAAATGACTAATACCTACCACCGCGGCCGTATTTATAGCTTTGGGGACCTGAAATTGTCACACTTTTAAGAGTGTGATGATTAATAGTCTGTTGGTGCTGTCACATTGGCAGCTATGGTGTTGCAAGCTGCAGTGGCCTCAATCCTGACGAGAGCCCTGACACATTTTCTTTCTTTTCTTTACAAATTAAGCACCGACTGCAAGATTCAACACACCAGATTTTAAAAATAAGAGTATAATGTTTGGGATTATACTGCACTCTCTTTAAAACTGAGGTTTTGACAGCAGTCTAGGAGGTGTAAAAAGAATCTGCACAAATAATGAAGAAAAAATTGTTCATAACATAGAAAGGAAACATTATTTCCATGCTATCAGAATTAGTTATACACAGATGAGGATTTATTTCATACTTCAGTCAAAAGTCCTTCCCAAGTTCATCAATTGGAGAAATTAATATCGTCTGGGAAAATGTTTCACCTCATTAGTATCAGCTTTTAATACCTGCAATCAAAAAATGAAAAGTCAACAGTTAACCTTGCAAAATACCTGTCACTTTGGTGCACCACTTGTGGCATGTCACTTTTATTAGCGCTCAATCTCTTTCAGCCGGAAACACTTTAAAAAAAAAAAATCTGCTGATTTTGTACAGATGGTGGAATATGTGGCTAGTGCGGTACATCTATGACACTGAAAATGTGGCAGCCACATAAATGCATTTTCTAGTGGAGCTTCCTGATCTAGCTTTCATCCTTACACCTGCCTCCTGATTTCTGGTTGCCCCCAAAGTTACAGCTAGTCTCCATCCTCCAGTCAAATGCCTGATTTTCTGCTTTTTGTTGTTGTGAGCATCACACACACACAAATCTTTACCCAACTTATTTTTTATTGACACAAGTGAGCTTAGAGTGGCAGACTTTGTTTATCTCGGCCCCGTTCTACTGCACTTTTCATCCTCCCATCGCCCCTCCCCCTTCAATCGCCTTACAGCACTTTCAACCTGTCATCTGACATGTGATACAAAGAGGTAGGAGCAGAGAGAGTATCACCTCCATTGGAAGCTAACCCCTTCTAGACCTATTACAGGGTTTAAGATATTAGGAAGCTTTCCCGTCAATCTTTACTAGTATCGCAGATTGCACATAAGTATTCTGCATTCAATGGCGACTGCGACAATGCATCCCGACTTCCTTGCTTTAGCTTGTAGCAGACAATCCATCTACAATGAACTAAAAATCAAGATCACCAATGAAAAAAACACTAAGAAAAAGCTATCATGAATCTAAATATTGCAAACCACAAACTCAATTAGTGAACCTTTAAGAGACTTCTGAAATGTGAGAATTCATCACATATTTAGTGAGGGCTAACAAGCTGTCATTTGGAGCTGACTGACATCCAGGATGAGATGAAAAGCCTGCAAACATCCTTAAGGGTTTAACTTTTGGTCACTTTTCAGGTTATAAACGTGACTCCCATAAAACTCAAATTCTTCACAACTTGGATTTGTCCACTCCTTTAATTGGAGGATGTGCTGTTGTAACTTACCTGGGGGTTCGGATATCTACTACTATTGAACTAATTTGGAGACTTAATTACGAACCATTGCTTCACTCGGTTACACAAAAATTGAAGAACTGGAATAAACTTCCAATAACTATTATCGGTAGGACTAACCTAATTAAGATGTCAATTCTACCCAAGTTCCTATATTTGTTCCGAGCCATCCCTATACGTGTCCCCAACTACTATTTTCAAAAACTGGAGGGTGCAATCAGTAGCTTTATTTGGGGCTATAAGCAAGCACGCTGTGCGATGCGCTCTCTTAAACTTCCCTATAAGCTGGGCGGATTACAACTCCCTGATTTCAAATTTTATTTTTGGGCAGCATTTACCGGGCGCCTGCAAAGCTTACTAACAGATATACAACCATATTTTGGCCTCTCTTTGGCATTGGGTACAGACAGCAAAATGTTTTTGTATAGGATCAACAATCCTAACTATTACAAAAGGGTCCGCTTTAAGACCATTAGAGATATGGTCCGCATATGGCACGAAATTCTCGATTACTGCTCACTTACTCCTACAGATCTCACACAGCATGACTATTTTAGATTATGGAATAATCCAATTCTCCCAAGCATATTTCAAGATCTTACTGCTTGTAGATGGGCAAGGTGTGGTATTGAACGGCTCGGCCAGCTTTACGATGCTAATGGTTTCCGTACCTTTGTATCATTACAATCTACTTTTGATCTCCCACAACCATCTTTTTTTAAATATTTACAAATTAGAGAATATTTCTTAAAATTACGACGAGTGTTGCTCCCTCATTCTCATGAAGTATTGACATATTTTTTAAATCTTTCGCTAAAAGCTAGAATAAGCTCAATATACCGCCAACTCTGTAGTTTCAGAGGCGATGATAGTTGTCGCCTGGCTTCTAAATGGAGCCAGACGTTAGATACTACTACGGATGCTTCTGAGATAGTCTCTGCTCTAGATAATTCTATTCATTCTATAAGCTTAAAGTTGCAACAATTTAGAACTATTTGGATGCTCTATTATACCCCTGAAAGGATTAGTAAATGGCAGCAAAAAGTACAGCGGGGTGGGTGATGGCGCAGATAGATCATGTTGTCCTAAATGTAACCTTATGGCAGCTAATATTCTTCATATGTTCTGCACCGGTCCTATGCTGTCTGATTTTTGGGAGAAGGTCATACAATATATTGCTCAATGCTTGGTTTCTGATTTTTCGCTTACTAACAAAGAGATCATGCTTGGATTGAAGGAGAGTGAGAATCATGCCATGAGAAGCTTTTTATCTATTGCACTAGTTGCTGCCCGTCTGTGTATAGCCAGAGTATGGATTATGCCTAATCCGCCAATCTTTTTCGAATGGTTGGCTCTCATGAAAGACATATATGAGAGGGAGCGGGCACTGGCTAAAACTAGAGCTATAGGCTCAATGCAAAAATTTAACCACATATGGAAATTTCATTTGTGATTTGTGTGATCCCCCAGACATATATAGGTACTTTTAACTTTTTCTTCTAGTTTGATATTATTTGATATATGCTTATAACTATTTGTTATGGCTTACTTATTTGATGTTTATGTACCCTCTGTATTGAAAAATAAAAATTTAAATCAAAAGAAAAAAAGGGTTTAGCTGGAAAGAACCATTAGATAAATGACATTTCAGCAGATTCTGGGTGGGATCTGGCAGACTCATGGAAATATGCTAAATTTGTTTGCTGTCTTTTTCCGACCTGGGGCACAACTCATCGGTACCCGCATGTTGTCTGCATTCTGTTCAGTTCAGCAACCTGCAGGCAGCGAGGGGTCATTCTTATTTTCACATCCAGCCAGGCACAAATAAAGGCCTGACTTAAAGGAGCATCATCCCTTATTTTGTTTCTGAGTATCCACAGGCTGGGAGCCATCTGGAGCCTAAAACCTAGATGCCAATACAATGGAAGGAAACAAAAGCACACAGCTTCTTAGCACTTCACAAGTACTTTAGAGAAACTATGACTGGGAGACAGGTTTTTGACTTCTTTCAACACCCTCCCCCTCAGCATGCAAAAGATGTGCATGCACAGTAAGAATGCAAGACTTATCTATGTGTATAAGTAATAATGATTTAAATGGCATCTATTAATTTTTTATTTATTTAGTTCTTTCATAGCGCTATCCATCCCAGTGTAGGGTGTCGGAGAGCGCTGCATCACACACAGACACAATAAATTATACAACTGCGTAAATCAATGTACAGGAAATGTTACTTGTGAGAATGAGGGTTATAAGGTGAGGAAATCACTCCATACTTGTGGATATAATGTTTTAAGAGAGTAGTCGAAAGAAATACAAAGTCAGGATATAAAACCTACCACAGTGATTAGGGTTGCCTGCATTAACAAGACTATTAATTCCAAGAGGAGCACTCCCTTGCAATCTTAGATCAACAACAGATTAAGAAAAAAACAATAAGGATCTAAACCAATAAAGATCTAAAAACAATAAGGAACTAAACCCATGACTTGCAGTTTACATGCAGCTCCTTGATACTGGTAAATAGATCACTGTGCTATACTAGAATGATTGCAACTTATGAACTGGCGGTAACAAAATGATCTCTGTGTCAAAAGCAGTAGCCCACTTATCTATTTACATAAAATACAAATCTGTGATCTGCATGTTTTATAATGTGCTTTGCAGCAGACATATTAACCCTCTATGTTACTCTATGAGTGAAAACTGTGATTGAACAAAACACAGAATTCTCTCAGAACTGCACTAACCACAAGAGTTATCTTACTGCTATTATAAAAACCCTCTCAAAATTGCTGGGCACACAAAATGTCTGCAGCAGGTGTCTTAACCTTATTAGATACTTGAAAATGTAGTCTCTTTGTGACCAATTAAGTTAGCTGGAACAGATATGCTGTTAGATTGATCTTTGTTGCCGACTTCTCAACAGTAAATTTATTTTTTAGTTGGCTGTCTGACTTTGCTTTTCAAGCTGCGCCCCTCAAGGCTCCCAACCCAATTTATGGGTTTCCGGAGTACATTTTTTCCAATTCCTGCACTCTTGGTCACTCCTACTTGACCCTCCTCCAAATCAAGAACTACCAGAGAGTCAGAGACAAGTGGTAAAGCAGTCTTCTGCTGTAGCCACCTTCAGCGTGAATGTGTTGCGCTGTGTGTAATAAGGTTAGCCGTGTGATCTCAGTGGTGAGTTCACCTAGATTTCTAGGTGAATAATCTTTCTTCATGTGAGGCTCTTCCAAGAAAGAAGAACTACAGATTAAAAGCTAGACAAGCAGCTGACAAACAGATTTGCTGAGGAAGTGAAATTTTGTTTAAGAAGCCATGGTTTGCTTAGAGATCTTGGATACAGAGTATGAAAGCGGGAAATACAATATTCAAACACATCGTCTAGTAAATGAAAACCTTGTGCTAGAAAGGACGAATCTGTGTTTCTTCATGTTATAGGTTTTGTCAAACCTTATACTGGGATTTCACAAGGCATGTCCAAACACAGAGAACCTCCCTTCAGTGGCAAAGTGAATGCTAGTCTGCTGACTGAGTCTAGCCTAACATCTGGTGATCAGGTAAAACATTTGTATATCAATGGCAAGTTGTCATACAGAGGTCAAAAGCTTGCATGCATGCTCATTACTAATTTTGTTTTTCCAAGACGGATAATTCTTGATTATTTTCAATATCTGAATTGTAGCTATGTTGCTTTGAAGATAGCTAGTGTCTATTTTGTCCCATTCGGTTCACATGGTTTTCACCACAATTGTGTACACCACCTTTCCATGGTGGTTCATTCGAGTGATTCTGTGGACGGATGCATCTCAACTGCTCTTGATGTCCATTTATTCTCGTCACACTCTGATCTGACCGCCACCTCCTAAATCACAGCTTTGTTCCTATGCAATGCCTCAAACCTTCTTCAGGACTTTTCAGCTGTTGCAGCATTTACAAGGCACTTTGCTAGCACCTTCCTTCAAACGATGCGAAGGTAGCTTTGGACTTGTGTCAGGATGAAGAGCTGAACTATCCCCAGCATCTCAGAGGAGAAACTGTAGCATTGGTGTGTAAGAAGGAACTAGCTTCCCACCACAATGCCCTCAAGTGCCTTTTCCTTCCTCTCACGTCCTGTCCGTACTTTGGGGTGCAAAGTGTAGTCCAGTGTCAGAGCTAGAAGACTGGGAGGCTACCGTTCATGGGGTCTAGGCACACTTATCACAACAACCACATGTGCAGAGACAATCCAATAGGAGGGAGCTGTTTAGTATATGGTGCAGGGCCCAATACTTTTATCACTATAGATTTTGAACCAACCTCTGAAGCTCAACCTTCACTAGATTTAGAAATCCTGTAGAGCATGGGTCTTTTGTGGCTGAAATAACCTTCAGGGTACAGGGAATGCTTTAATCATTTTCAGTTGGGGGTCTTTATCATTTCCCATCCTGTGCGTTTGTGACATCGACTACGTTCAATCCCTGCGCACTACATTTGTAAACAACCACAGTGCATACGGGGGATTTCTGTAGAAGATGTAATGCTCTGCCGCCATGGCAACAGACACAAACAGTCATCACTTCCCACTCCGAGTGCTGGTCCACGGTCATTCTTCTTGATGTGTGGCTAGGAGAACATGCAGCTGCTTGGGCTCCAGCTCAGGGGAGGAGGAAGTCGCTAACCGAGCAAGAAAAAGCATCATCCCGAGATATACGGTGATAAAAAAGGAGGAACTAAGGGAGGGGGATTCCAATGATCTCACTAGTACTGGTTCTATTGTTTTAACAAATTCTTAACCACATTAGCACCTTGAATCAGCGAGGATGCCTCAAGCGCTGTGAATTAGGGACTTGAAGGCTTGCAACTGCTACTCTTTACTAGTCCTTTGTACTCAAGGCACTTCCCCTGCTATCCCTTTGTCTCAACAGCAGGAATGGAAAACAAACAGGACTAAGAAACCATTTTCCTTCTGTGGTTTCCACTCCTTGCCTTCCTCCACCACACTGGCAGGAAAAGGGAGAATGTTGCCAGACTAAGCATAGGACAAGGGTCAACCTTGAGATGTCTTCGGGGGACAAGGATGCATTCCGCTACTAAATATTGGTAAATCAACGGCAGCGGAGCCATGATTCAATTCCCAAAGTTACCCAATAAATAGTATTAAATAAGGCTTTGCTTCTTACTAGGTTGTCACTTAAACACTCATCCAATTTAATAGGAACTACGTCTGTTTGTACACACAGCAGGAAAAGCTGGTTTTGCGTGCTTTACATCATGAACGGAGTCAAAGAATTCTATGCCCGGCTCTGTGTGTACAAATGAATAGCTATGCATCAAAGGGACATGTACCTCCATATTTCTAGTGCATTGGTCTACATGCCATGCAAATAGCATACGATTAAATAAAATTAAGCCAATAGGTTTGCTTGTTTTCAGTTCAGGAACCTAAGATACACCAATACATACCACTTCCATCACAGTATCAACATTCTAAGAGACTTGTTACTACTCACAATGAGGAGGAGGTGTATGAACCCTGCACTCTGTACAGTGCCAGAGACAGGAGAGGTTGTATGACAGAAGCAGGCAAGGCTGAACCACGCGTGCTTCTACAATACGGTTGCAAATACAAATGCGTCTTAACCACGCATGCCTTTACAACGAATTTCATTGTAAAAGCATGTTAGCTAAACAGATATGCATGGTAAATTACCACTACTCCGACCCCCCCTCCTTGTCCTAAGCCCTAAAATCCTATCCCCCTACCACGGTCCCCCTTGCCCTTAAAACGACCCCCTGCCCCCCGTTGAGGCCTAAAACTCTTCCTCCTACCAAACACAACCCCCACCCAGCTCCCCTGCCCTAAGCCCTAAAACTTACCCTCTACCTTAAAACTACTGTTCCACTTCGCCCACCCTGAGGCCTAAAACCCTGCCCCTCTTTACAAAAAATACCTCGACTCCTCCACCCTGAGCCCTAAAACCAACCCCCACCCTTAAAAACTACCCCCCCCCCCAACCCGGCTCCAGCCTTGGAACTACACCGAACCTTCCCCCTGCCCTGAGCCCTAAAATCCTGTCCCTTCAAAAAACTACACCAACCCCCTGCCGAGACCTAAAACTGACCCCAACCCCTTACCCCTCCACCCAAACCTAGCCCCACTTACCTGTCCGCATCCGGAGCTTCCTGTTCAAACACTTCCTCTTTCATGTGAGGCTCTTCCAAGAAAGCAGAACTACAGATTAAAAAGCTAGACAAGCTACTGACAAACAGATTTGCTGAGCAAGTGAAATTTTGTTTAAGAAGCCATGGTTTGCTTAGAGATCTTGGATACCGAGTATGAAAGCGGGAAATACAATATTAAAATACATCGTCTAGTAAATGTAAACCTTGTGCTAGAAAGGACGAATCTGTGTTTCTTAATATTATAGGTTTTGTCAAACCTCATACTGGGATTTCACAAGGCATGTCCAAACACAGAGAACCTCCCTTCAGTGGCAAAGTGAATGATAGTTCGCTGACTGAGTCTAACATCTGGTGTTCGGGTAAAACATTTGTATATCAATTGCAAGTTGTCATACATAAACATAACATAACATGTATTTGTAAAGCGCAAGTTCACCCATAGGTATCTTGACGCTGAATAACAGATTTTATTCAGCGCCAAGATACCCCGCCCATCCGGACACTAAACCGATATCTGCCTTAACCATGCATATGCGTGGTTAAGCCAGATGCGTAATTCAGGCAAGCATTGTTACACTTGCGGGGAAATGGCATACGTGCCTCACTCCGCGTTGTAAAGGCCGTTTCCCACAGGGGTTGTATGACAGAAGCATGCATGGCTGAACCATGTGTGCCTCTACAACGCAGTTGCAACAACGAATGCATCTTAACCACGCATTCCTTTAACACGAATTTTGTTGTAGATGCATGTTTGCTAAAGGGATATGTGGGGAAGATTACCACTACCCCGACCTCTCCTCCCCGCCCCAAGCCCTATTATCCTTTCCCTCGTACCTTGGCCCCCGCCCTGAGCCCTAAACCCAACCCACCCTGCCCTTAAAACTACTGCTTCCCCCCGAAGCCTAAAACCCTGCCCCCTACCCTTTAACTACTCTGACCTCAGCACCCGCAATGAACCCTAAAATGTACCCCCGCCCGTAAACCGACCCCTAATCCTTCCCCCGCCCTGAGGTCTAAAACCCTGCCCCCAACAATAACTATCCCGACCCCAGCCCCCTCCGCCCCAAAACATACCCCCGCCCTTAAAACTTTCCCTTCCGCTTCCCTGAGGCCTAAAACTCTGTGCCCCTTTAAAAATCTATCCCAACCTCCCCCGCCCTGAACCCTAAAAGTCACCCCACCCCTAAAAACTATCCCCCCAAAACCCAGCCCAACATTACCTATCCCCATCCGGAGCTTCCTGTTCCGATGCTTCCTGTACTTCTCCCCGCCCATTTGGACACTAGACCACTGTTATCTGCCTTAACCACGCATATGCTTTAGGAGAGCTTGTGAGATGGAAACTTTGTACGAGCTCTGTCACAGATTCACGCAGAAATAGATTCATGTATCTTACTATATGTGAGCCTTGGCCCAGCTAAACTCCAAGTACTCTAAATGACCAGAGGGACATGTTTTTTGAACTTCATGGTGTCAACACACACACCTAGGCACTAACCTCCTGTTAAATGTTTTAAGCGTGTCCTAAACGCATGTGATGAAACCTGAAAACCTAGCCATATCACACTTTTTTTTACAAACCAAACTTCCTAACGAGACAACAGCATCAGTCTAGTACATATGTTGTAGATTCTGTTTATAACCTTTTGTTTACCCTATCAGACACAATGTAAAATACCCACCTATTTGATTCAAGCAAGCACAATTTAATCAATGTACTGCTTGATAATGCAATGTATTGCTTGATAATAAGGGCACATCAAGTGATTCCAAATACAAGATGTTCAGTACTAGACCCTCCACAACACTGGGCCGGCCTACATCAACCACCGCATGACTTTCCAGCAGCCCACCAGACAACTTCACTCAGCCCACCTTGCCCTCGCACACGTCCCACGCATCCATCGGATCCCCAGAGGATGATCCTTCTCCTACTTTGCTGCCAAGTCCTGGAATGACCTGCCCCTCCACCTCCGTACCTCCACCACCCTCTCCGACTTCAGGTGAGTACTCAGGACCTGACTGTTCGACTAAACATGTCATCGTCGGGATGACAAGCCGCACTCTACAAATCCTGCTGAAATGATATACGAGATATCATGCTGTTACCATGGCATGCTAAGGGCTCCTCCTACGCAGAGCAGCAGGAATTATGGTGCAAGGGAGGACCCAATTATGCAGCACAGTTGACTGAATTGGGCAACAACAAAAAAGAGAAATATGGCTATATGCAGCACATTCTGTGGTAGCATTCATTCGCTATAGTACTCGTGTGCAGTTTCACACATGAACATTACAATCAACATCTGAAGGATGACCAGCTGACATTTCTACAAGGTTTGCCCCTGTGTGGCGCCAAGTGTAGTCCTTTATACTTTGTAACTTTTGATCCATTTGAGCGTGGAAGAATTTGTTTTGTAGTTCAAATTTTCTGCGAATAATACAGCAGATGGTGAATTATGTGCTGAATGTGAATACTCCATAAATATGTAGAACACACCACAGACTCAAGATCCCATAATTTCACTGGCACCTGCGACTCTAAATCCAGCAACAGCCACGAAGAAAACACCCTCGGAGGTCAAGGAGAATGACTGAGATTGGAAATAAAAACACAGGAGATCCATTAAGAAGAGAAGGCAAGATCGAGGCAAGAACTAATGATAGGAGGCAGAGAAGAGATCAACTAAGGTAGATGATTGAAGCCAGGCATCGATGGAGAGGGGATAGAGTAGTGTGTGTATGGAAGAGAGAAACACTGAAGCACCTGAGAAGAAAAACTAGCACTGGCAAGACTAACAGGGCTCGCCTAATTGGCCTAATGGGTTTGACAGCATCAGCAAAAAGCAAAATGTTTTAATCGCTGCAGCAGTGTATCACCAGCCCAAAAAAAAAAGATGGTGCAGTTCTGCCGCCTTTTTCCATAGGTGCGCTCATGCATGATGACGTATGCATGCATGCATGCATCACCATGCATGCAGGCGCCTAGGGGATGACGCAGGCACTTTTTTTCTGTTACTGATCCAAGATAGCGGATGCCACTTGAATTGGCACATGAAAAAAAAAATATTTTAGTGGTGTGAAAGAGGTTTTAGAACTGCGGAGCAGTCCATCAGATAATGATAACCCTATGGTCCTGTGAATAAATAAATATTTAAAAAAAATATATGAACTGCATGGGGTGTGGGGAGCAATGAAGGAGTGGGCCGGAGGAAAACAACAGGGAGTGGGCGGGGGCAGTGGAGAAAAGGAGGCACTTGAGGCAAGGCCTGGGGAGGCTTTTCCAAAAAATAAAAGCCAGGGAGAGGTGGGGAAAGCAATGGACAAGAGGATTGAGGAAGCATCAGGGACCGGGGTGGGAAGAGCAGTGTTTTGGGGGGAAGCAGCACACGAAGGAGAGAGTTGGAAAACACATGCACTCTCATGGAGGGCTAAAAGAAGCAAATATTCCCTGAATGGGAGCAGTGGGAGGACAGTGGAAGGAAGCTAGTCAGCCAATCAAAAAGATGGTAAAGAAACTATCCTCCAGGAGAGGGACAAACACAAGAAGATGATGGCAAGCCACCGAATAAGAAGCAAGGAAATGAGTGACAAGAACGCCCTGTCACTGTAGGTTGTGCGATGATGAAAAGGCTGTTGCATACACACAGCTAGGGCCAGGTAGACAAGACCTAAAAATGGGGACAAATGGGGAAGAGAAGACTGGTAAGAAAAAACCAGGACATCGCGAAGAGAAAGCACAGGGCCAGAAGGAAGGCGAATAGTTAGGAAGGGGTGGGATTAAGAGTGGGAAGAGGTCAATGAAGAGAGACAGAGGTGAACAGCCTCGACAGGAAGAGCGGCAGATTCCTGGCGAATCGTTGATATAAGTGGTACGAGGGAAGAAAGGAAGGGAAGTGGTGAGCGCGGCAGACTGCACGGAAGCTGCCAGACTTCAGAGTGAGCCACAGATCTCTCTGGAGCTTTCGGGGCAGATTACTCATGTCACTGCGATCCACTACAGGACTCGGTTTTCAATTTACAGTACAAAGCAGCAGGACTAGAAGAACACCAGGATATCCATGATGATGGATGAATTTCAATAGCGCGCTGTTACCTAAAGTCTTCCTGGCGCTATAGACACTACCCGAAGGTGGACAGAATAACCAGGGTTTTAACTTTCGGCGAAAGAAGTCAAGAGGGGCGAGCAGGTGATAGCGAACCGAGTAAAGAGGGCTCGATACAGATGTGCTCAGCCGCCATTGGCTGCCCCGGATTACACCTCGCCCTGCTTGTAAACATTGTGCGCTGGGAAAGAACATCAGCTTAAAACAAGCTCCAGCCCCAAATCTTCTGCCCGCGGCCAAAGATGAACAGGCATTTCCGAGCGTAATCCCCCATTAGAGCAGCCAGCAGAGCCACCAGGCGGGATTACTGGGAAGCCTCAGCCCACGCCTTCATTTTTATTCTAAATCCAATGGTTTCGGACAGATTGATAGAAACCGGCATTCAATTTTTGAGGCCCGAACTCCTGGTACCCAAATTATACAAACAAAACTGATAGTTACTCACTCAGCACCGTGGCCGAAGGGAAGTGCTGTGAAACCGAGAGATGTTATAAAGCTGCACTTATGCACATGCGAAGGTTTGCGACACACACACTCTATGACAACAGGTCAATTACTAATACCAACATGGCTCTATAACCGGACATATCCCAATTGCTAACATGCTTCTAAAACCAGACGTGTACGCCAAATGCTAACATGGTTGGACTAACACAACAGACATGTGGAAGGGGCAATGTGGGATCCCAAAAGTGATGAGGCACACACTGCTCACACTCAGCAGGCCGACACGACCTCTATAGGGCCAACACTGGTGACAAAACTGAGTCAACTTACAGGTGGAGCACAGAACTGCATAGGGTACTGACTGAGCAAGAGTTGGAGCAACACTTCCTGCCAAAGTCTCCGGAAAACGCAAGATTCAAACATTCTACATGGAACCTACCTAATCCCACCACGTACACACAATGTGCACCAGCCACATGCCTGTGTTATGGTCCCGATGACACAGCCGTCCCCCATCCATGAAGACATACTGGAAGGCTGCTTCAGACCTGATTAGGACACTCATGGATGGACAACCATATGCGAGCTCCAAGGGTGCTTACTCAGGACTGATGACTGAACAATGGGAAACTGGAGTCCATACTATCATTACACTAACCTAGAGGCAGACTGCCGTGACGCAAGAGTCTCCCACTCCTACGCATGCACATGCGAGGACACAACAGTCTCCATGAAGCGAATACGGGGAATGGGGAACACAAGAACCATTGACTGGGACACCATTCCACCCACTGATGTCCACTATGTAAATCAATGTACGTACACTGATATCCAACTGACAAACGCTGAACAAGAAACGCCCTACTAAACAAGAAACACCCTCACTAGATTTGCATTAAAACCCTAGCAGCCGATCCACACACAGACACCAATGCCAAACAGTATCATCCTCAGAGATAGACACAACCCTGAATTCTGCAGGGTGCACTAAAATCACAGATGAAGAACAACTGCTCTGCAGGGCTGTACACAGTGTGACTGAACAATGCTATAAATGTTTATATATGTTAGGTGGGAAACGCGGCCCGCTGAAGCACTTGTATAATGGCTATGATGATAGTAGAACGTCACGAAACGCGTAACCCCTTTTGTTCAAACCAATAAAAAAACTTTTTGGGAAAACAAAAATGAAAAGTAAGTACTGGTGCCTTAAGTGTAGGGCTGACTAAACTCTCCTTTCCTGAAAGGGGCCTGAATATGTGAAACTGAGGCCGTAGAAGAGGGGTGTCCATGGATTCAAAAATAGCAGGTTGGAAAATATACAGTGAACAATGCCAAACTGATGGGTTGAATTCAGATTGACAGAAGACCCTTGCCATCAGATGCCACACACACAGTAGAGGGAACTACCAGCTGAGAGCCGATGCCAACTTTAATGCATGAAATTGGCACTGCCAGGACGTGTACTGGCCAGGCAGCTAGACTGCTTCAGCAGCCAGCTCCCACAATAATGGAGTCACTAGACCCCTTGGGGCAGGAGCACCCCTATTAGGCACTGAGTTTGCTTTTGCTTCACGCGTTAATTACAAAAACACCATTTCATCTCAGTACCACAAAGTGGGTCTGTATCTACTAAGCTTTAACTTTTTAGCACCCTCCTCCACATTTAGGAACCCATGAAGACCCTCCCCCCCAAATCCAGGCACCCCATAGAGCATCCACAACCAAACACTTAAAAGGCAATAGGATACATAAAGAGCACCTCTCGGGCATAGTTATAACTAAGTATTTATATAGTGTTTACAATGGCTGAAGTGCTAATGTTATAGAATGGAGAATGCCCTTGCCAAGATGTTAGTGTGTCCAGATTCAGAAGCATTTTAGAACCATATAAAAATGTGAAAATGTGTCAGATAATTACGCTGAATGTAACATAAATTGTTGATAGAAAAGTGCAATAGGTTAAATCTTTTATTAAAGTGATGCTTTAGGCTATGTGTTACTTTGGGTGCAAAGGTTACAAAAGAACAAAAAACAGAATTTCTGACTGCTTGTTTAGTAGTAACACACAGCAAGAATTGGTGTTCAGTGAGTTTCCTAGAGCTTTTGGCCCCTCTGCCACTGCACCTGCTGCACCAATCAAATCATGGCCCTAGTGCCTGCAAGGGAACTGCACTGGTGACTGCTTGTTTAATAGTAAAATATAGCAATAATTGGTGCTCAGTGGGTTTTCAAGAGCTTTTGGCACCTGTGCTACTGCGCCTGCTGCACCATTGAAATCACGACCCTAGTGGCTGCAAGGACAAATGAGGAAATAGCTTATATCCAGTAATATTAG
This sequence comes from Calotriton arnoldi, assembly GCA_963921515.1. NCBI lineage: Eukaryota > Metazoa > Chordata > Amphibia > Caudata > Salamandridae > Calotriton > Calotriton arnoldi. The sequence continues at coordinate 1,560,256 of CAWUFW010003659.1, forward strand.
TGTTTCGAACAAAGCACAGTTGCAGATCGCATACATAATTGTGGAGCTATAACAAACACAAAAGCTTTAATAAAAAGTGGCCTTTAAACTTATCCAACTCTCCAAAATGAGTTGCTACAGATGTCAAAAATAAAGCATATCGTGAACACATCAAAGTGAAAACCAAGCATTGTTAAATTGTGTTACAATATGGCTGGCGCTTTCCTGTGAAAATATCTTATCCTGGGCTTGACAGTGAATGGGCCATAACAGTGTAAATTGCCCAAGATCACCATATGTTAAGCTGACGCTGAGACTGAAATGCGGGTTTGAACTTTGTTCCTAAAAAGGCAGTCTCACAAATTAAATGGACTCATCAAAGAAGAGGAATTTTGCAAAAAAATGCAAATGGTTTCTGCAGATGAAGAACGAGATACATTTTAAGATGGCTATGTCTAAAATAAATTTTTTAAAAAGGGCACAAGTAGGTTCCATGGAGAAAGTACGCTGCATTCCTCTTTCCTATAAATGCTCTCACTTTGAAGTCAGCCGAAAGAAAATAAACACCAGGCTCCCATGAAAACACAGCTTAACATTTGACCTTGGTCTTTGAATGCACAGCAAATGTGATGAGATAAGAACAAGATTTAAAGGCCTGTTTATTACGGGGAAAAAAGTATGTGGAAGAATACAGTAAACACTACTTTAGCATGGGGAGGTACCAACTCAAGCTGCACACCCTAAAGCAAATAAAGTTACAATCACAACCCCAATAGTAAGCCACGGGTGGAATTCAATCCGAGATCAACTTTCTGAAAGGCCTAAAGATGTCTTTCGCATACCAAACAGCTGTGCTGTCTGGTATACAGCGACCCAAAAAGTGGCATAAACAGTAATTTCTAAGCTTTAGGAAAAAAAGTAAAAAGAAAAATATGGAAGACGAGATATAGTGTGCAAGGAAAACAGACAACAGCACATTCAAAATTAAAACATTCACACTGGAAAGAGAAAAAAAAATCACAGTCAAGCAAAACACAAAAAACGAGAAAAAAATAGAAGCAAAAATTGAAGCAAAAAAAAAAAAAATAGAATTCCTGAGGTACATTTCAAGAAAGACAAGTTAAGTTGGTCAGACATCATAAATGAGTGAAGCAAACTCTACCAGTGTGCCACACAAAGTAATCTCCAAGTAATATTTCTATGAGTCCATGGCCGGTGTATTTTCTCAAAGCTGATTGAAGGGATTTACAATGGACTCTCCAAATCCTGTATCGTGTTATCCTGCATGAAGTTCACCTTTCTCTAATGACAAAGTATATTCTGCGTAAAGCTCACCTTTCGTCTATAACAAGTATATTCTGAATGAACCTCACCTTTCACTCACCTTTCGCCAATGACAAGTATATTGTTTGTGAAGCACAGGTTTCACTGACCTTTCACCAATGACAAGTATATTCTACATTAAGCGCAACTTAAACTCACCTGTCTACAATGACAAATGTATCCTGCGTGAAGCTCATCTTTCATCAATCACAAGTATATTCTAAATGGAGCTCACCTTTCACCAATGACAAGTATATTTACGTGAAGCTCACCTTTCACCAATGACAAGTATATCTGCGTGGCGCTCACCTTTCACCAATGACGAGTATATCTGCGTGGCGCTCACCTTTCACCAATGACGAGTATATCTGCGTGGCGCTCACCTTTCACCAATGACAAGTATATCTGCGTGGCGCTCACCTTTCACCAATGACTAGTACATCTGCGTGGAGCTCACCTTTCACCAATGACAAGTATATCTGCGTGGCGCTCACCTTTCACCAATGACAAGTATATCCTGCGTAAAGCTCATCTTTCATCAATGACAAGCACATTCTACGTGGAGCTCCCCTTTCACCAATGACAAGTACATCTGCGTGGAGCTCACCTTTCGCCAGTTCCTTCCGTAGCTTTAGCACGGCTCCCAGGTCACAATCGGTGGTTGCATAGGCGTGTGGGACGGTGCTTTTGGATTCAGTTAACCTTTTGGCGATGACTCTGCGAATGTTGCTGGCAGGAATTTCTGAAAAGCTCCCCTGAAAGAAAGCATCAGTCATGAGCTGCAAGGGTCAGAACACTCTTCTGCACTGATGAATGCATGCAGTTCTTTCCAGTTAATGACAAATCACTAATCGTGCAAAGCTGGCTAACGCTATACAATAGTGCAGTTATCTGTCACTATAGAGGCTTCAGATTAGGAATTGGAAAAACCATGATCAATACCCATACCTCAACCAGTCTGTATGGATGTGGGACAACATGCCAATGGGTTAATTGCTGCACTTTGGCCCCATGACATCTATGGCACCTTCTTCCAATTCTGGCTTTATTACAGGCAGTGCTTGCCATGCCAGGACACAGAGGCTTAGAGATTTAAGGTTTCAAGAAGAGAATCACATACAAGATTTGATTTAGCAGAAGAATGTGCAGGACCTAAGACCTTGGATCTTGTGTGTGAATGCTGCAGCATAATTAAGACTCCTAAGCGTTGTGTGGCTTGGAGAAACAATTACCACTGGGGCTGTTCTTCAGCTAATAATTGCACCATCTATATCCACATATAAACAGTAGATTTTGAAATTCAGATTGTGCCAGTTCTTTTTAACATGCCTTTATTAAGTATAGCACAGACCGAACTAGCTTTGGAAATGTGCGCCTAGAAAGCATTGAGTGTCTGTTGATTTGGCCAGTTGTTCAAAGCTAAGGAAAAGCCCAACAATGCAAGGCTCGCAAACCTATTACTACTAATTCAGGCACTGGTTGGATGCCTGGTGTCTTATGGAATCATCATGTTTTTTTTGTTTTTTTTAAATTTTACTTTACAGTACAGGATAAGGTCAACAAAAAGGAGCTTTCAGAGTACTACTCAGAGAGAGAGCAGCTTCGGACCACCCACATGTAGATTCCCCCGAGTTCAGGATTTAATTGGGCCGAAGTTGTGTGCTTCCACAGGAAAAAGTGCTGGTATTGCACTTTGTGGAAAAGCTTATACTCAATACAGCAGTACTGAATTGGTTAATGTTCTTAATGGTTACCAGTGGTGAGGGTACAGGTGCATGAGTCCTGTACCCCTACAGTGTCTAAGTCCATTCTCAGACATTGTAAGTGCAGTGCTGCCATTAAGAGTATATGGTGCTGGGAGTTGTCATTACGAACTCCATAGCTATGAAGCCGGCATAGAGGGAACTGCTCTAGACTGGATTGCGTCCTACCTTCGAAACAGAACTAATGTCATCCATACCCCACCTTTCTCGTCCAAACCGTACTCCACAAAAGCAGGGGTCCCTCAAGGTTCTATCATCTCGCCCATGCTTTTCAACATTAACATGAAGTCATTACCAGTACTGATCAATCAATTTCACCTCACGTGCTATAACTATGCAGATGACACGCAAATACTCCTTCAACTGGAATGCCCCAAAGACATTGGAAAATCACCAATTTGCAGCTGTCTCAGAGCCGTGGATCAGTGGATGACTTGGAGCCATCTCAAATTGAATACTTTCAAAAACGGAAATACTCACGTGTGGCGATTGGAAACATTACAACCCGCTTGCCGCATGGCCTAATGAACTGGGATCACCACCTAAAGTATCGAAAGAAGTAAGAAACCTCGGAATGACCATGAACTCCAATCTGTCGATGAATGCCCAAGTGGACAAACTAGCAAGATCAAGCTTTGTCACTATAAAAACGCTGCGACGAATTTTCCCTCATTTGGGATTTCCGCACAAGGTCCAAGCTACCATCTCCCTTGTTCTGTCCAAACTCGATTACGCCAATAGCCTCTACCACGGATCACCTTTAACAACCATGAAAAGACTACAACGGATTCAGAACTCAGCTGCCAGACTACTCTTGCATATCAAACCGCCAGACCACATCTCCCCTGCCTTGAAAGCCCTGCATTGGTTACCGGTTGCCAGAAGATCCACGTTCAAGCTGCTTTGTATCACCCACTAAGCAATACATGGAATGGGACCGCTCTTCATCAGGAATAAAATCACCAAACCCATTCAACAGAGGAACCTCCGCTCTAAAGGAGCATCTCGCCTCAAAATCCCAAGATACAAGAAAAAAACCATGGGTGGCACATCCTTCTCTGTTCAAGCAGCCAAACTATGGAACTCTTTACCCCCCCAACATAAGATCCACCGACAACCACCTTATCTTCAGAAAACTACTCAAGAATTATGCACCATACGCAAACAGAAATTTACAGCATATCCCTCTGTATATAAGCATTTGTTTTCCCTATAGACATGTACCTATCTTTGTGTATTGCTTTGTATAAACATGTCGAATAATTATGTTGTTGAGAGAAAAAAATAATAATAAATAAATAAATAAAAATCATCTTTGGTCGACATGTACTTACTTCCATTGTGCATCTATGTACCTTCCATGTACTTGGATCTGTGTCTCTTACTTTTCTCCTGAAAAAGCATATCCAATGCACTACCCTATTTCTCATCCTGTGCCTCTATCAATATCTTTAATCTACATATACTTACCTCCTTTATGTATCTATATACTTTCAATGTACTCATGGATCTATATATTTATCACTTTCTTCTAATTTAGCATTTCCAAGGCACTACCCTATTTCTCAGCCTATACTTCTCTCAATATATCTTCTAGCCCAACCTTCTGACTCATCTCAAACTTCTTTCTACTACTCTTTCCAATGCACTACCCTATCTCTCACCCTATATATTTATCAATATATCCTCTACATCCACACTCATTTATCCCAAACCCCATACCACTACTATGATCCCTAAAATAACCCTTTCTAGACTCTCTCCTACTCTACCCCTCCTTGCATCATCTGACACCTCTTTTACTATACCGATCCCCTAAAACAAACCTTTCTAAACTCTTCCTCTGACTCCTCCCCTCCAAAACTCCTTTTTACTCATCCAAAAGCCTCCTCCTACTGCTAAAACCTAAAAAAAAAAAAATCCTTCACTCTTTTATCCCTCCACTATCCTTTTCAATCAAAATTAACAGACTAACATGTTCACTTCTCAAATTCCATATTCAACTATACTAATTCACCACTAATCCTTTATGGGTTTCAGAGTAGCGTGCTACTCGCCAATAAAGCGTCAACACCCCATCAGGATTACAAGCGCTATATAAATGCAAACCTTTTCCCTTTTCTACCCTCCCCAACCCTTCTCAATCCAAATAACTGACTAACATATCCACCACTAAAATTACTTTCATGTTTCACCATACTAATTCAACACTAATACTTATGGGTTCTAGAGTAGCGTGCTACTTGCGCTTCAAAACCCCATCAGGGGTAGCAAGCGCTATATAAATACAAACCTCTTTCCCTCTTCTATCCCGCCACCTACCCTTCTCTACCCAAATAACTGAATAACATATCCACTACTCAAATTACTTCATATTTTACTACACTAATTTTCAACACTAATCCTTAATGGGTTCCGGAGTGGCGTGCTACTCGCCAGAAAAGCGCTTCAACACCCATCAGGGGTAACAAGTGCTATATGAATGCAAACCTTTCTTCCCTTTTTATCCCTCCGCTATCCTTCTTACTCCAAATAACTGACTAATATCCACCACTGAAATTACTTTCATATTTCACCATATTAATTCACCACTAATCCTTTATGGGCTTCCGGAGTAGCGTGCTTCAACACCCCATCAGGGGTAACAAGCGCTATATAAATACAAACCTTTTTTCCCCCCTCTATCCTTCTGCTATCATTCCAAATAACTGACTAACCTATCCACCACTTAAAATGTACTTGCATGTTTCACTATACTAATTAAACACTAATCCTCTATGGGTCCCGGAGTAGCGTGCTACTCGCCGAAAAAGCGCTTCGACGCCTCGTCAGGGGTAGTAAGCGCTATATAAATGCAATTACAATACAATACAATGGTTTGTAAACCATGTTTCTTCACTTTAAATTCCTCCCATTTAAACAAATGGCTATATTTTTCTGTTATAAATGCCTGCTGCATGTCAAAGCAACAATTTAAAATGGGGTCAAATTAAATGGTTGTATGATACAACCAGGCATGTCTAAACCACACATGCCTAAACAACGCGGTCTGAACGACGACAGCTTCTTTACCACACATGCCTTTACCATGCATGCCTTTACAACGAATTTCGTTGGAAAGGCATGATTGGTAAAGGGATATGCATGGTAAATTGCACACCCCAGCCCTGCGCCCTAAAACCCTATACCCGAGCCCTGCAATCCACTCCGCCCCAGCCCTTAAAACAACCCCGATTCCTCACCCGGAGCCCTAATACTCGGCCCCTGCCCAAAAAACTGCCCCGACCATAGCCCCACTGAGCATTAAAACTGACCTCCCACCCCTGAAAGCTGCCCCTTGCCTACCCGCCCTGAGCCCTAAAACTCGGCCTGCAGGCCGTGTCCCACAGCTCCCTCTTCTGAACCTTCCTGTTCCTCTCCCCGCCCAACCGCACATATAGACAGCTGACTGCCTTAACCACGCAGATGCGTGATTTAGGCAAGCGTTGTTCCGCTTGCTTGGAAAGGGCACGCATGGCTCAGCCTGCATTGTAAAGGCCGATTCCCAAATTAAACTGCTGAGTTTTCTGGAATACATATAAATATAAATTCCTCCCATGTAAAAAAAAAAAATGGTTATACATGTAATGGTGCCACATATGGCGAAAGCTGTCGTGTGCCACAAGTACATACGACACAGGCTCTTGGTCACCCATACAAATATATCCTCTTCATACACACACGTTCATACATATCGACAAACCACGCTCTTACTGACACACATGGCAGCCTTGTCATAGTGCCCCTAGTCAAAGTATTTTGTTCGAACCATAGTATCTGGCTCTATGGACATTAGGATTAAAGTCAATGAAGCTGGGTGTGGGGGTGTCTGGTAACAATACACAACTTGCTTCGCCTTCAGAAGCTCAAAATGATTTTCACTCATCAGAAGTAGCTCTCACCACAGAAAAGGTTTGAGATCCCGGAGATAATGACAGCGTACTGCATGGGGGCTTGTTCAGTCTACATTAGTCATTGTCTCTTTTGCTATATGAATGATGGAATTTTCTAATCATGTGTGCACATGGAGCTGAAAATGAGGATGCTTAAGCGTCACAGTATAGTTTTATTTTTTTCTCCTATCTCTCTCCGTTTATTTCTTTGCATCTGCTCTTTTTATTTTAATTTTTCTTTAGACAATATACTGCTTCACAGGCACTTATAACCTGTGCCCCTTGTTTGCCGCTCATTTTGCCTGCAGTGCACCGCGTCTCACGTTTCACTAAGCCAGGGGTCCATTATTGAATGTCGTTGTGCATCACTGTTTTACCATTCCAAGATGGCCAACACATTGGTTTTAAAAGTGGTGGGCACACTGGAAAACAACAATACTATATGTACAATATCGCTGCTATATGGACACCAGCTAAGTATAATTTTGCTAATGAAAACAAATGCCTGCTGTATTTAGACAGCAGAATATTTTCTTTTTATATACTTAGATTCTATTTATTTCTCTTGAATATGTTGTGTGTGTGTGTGTTTTATTATGGTTGTGTTAGAGGATGAATGCAAGAGTGAATTAGTGGATGGATGAATGGGTGCATGAGTGCATCTTTGACAGAGTGCACTTTAGATTACTTATTGAGTGCCAAAACCCATTACTGACACAAAAGAAAATGTCATTCATAACCCAGATTTACGGACAATATTTTAAGGAATATGTGATTTCTTTGAAATATCTATTCAGGACTTTTACTGCTCCACTCACTTAGTTTTCGATTTACAGAAAAATTGCATATCTTGATGCCTAGAATTGACACGGTTCACTTTCAGCCCTTTTGTAGAATGTGTGCCAAAGACGCCTCCCCTTCAATTACCGGCGCTGGAGGCTGTCCTGGAACAGACAGTGGTGGCACCAGAGGCCTCGGGTGAGCTGCCGTGGTGGGCGCAGTCTGGGGGGCTTTGGAGGTCTCAACAGGATGGGGTGCTTGAGGGGGGGCTGAAACCAATGGAGGTGGAGGCGACCTTTCTGCAGCCTTGCTCTGACCCTTCTGCGCCAGCAACTTGAGGGCATCCCTGCAGATGAAAAAGTAACAGCAAAATATTAGCTCGATAAGCATGACACCAACTCAGGCAGCTGTGGGGGCGTCAAACAAGTAATCCCGGAACAAGACCTCAAAACAGTGGTGCAGTCTCTCGTCCTCTCCAGACTAGATTACAGAATTGCCCTTCTCTCAGGCATTCCCAAAGTTCATCCAGGCCCACTGAGAGGAACTTTACATGCATCAGCGCGCTTTGTGTTAGGTCTCAAGAAATGTGACCACATTTCACCGGCCCTGCCAACCCTCCAATTGCTTACTATTGAGGCTCGGGTCCAAATCAAAACCGCCTGCATTACCCACAGAGCGCTGCACTCTTCTTCACCCTCCTACCTAAGTGAGAAACTGAAAATCTCTGGAGGAATTAGGGGTTCCAGAAATGCCCAATCCCTGCTCCTGGAACCAACAACCTTCAGTCGAGAATGGAACATGAGACAGTCATCCTCTGGTAGTGCCACAAGCATCTGGAACTCCTTAGCTCCCGTCCCCTCGCCTAACAACCTGCATATTCACCTACAAAGAGGACCTCAAGCTCCTCTGCTATTTGACAGACACCTGGGTTAATCACCCTCGACCATACCCAAGTACTCTATCCAGGAGAAGAACTACCTTCATTGTGTATCCCCACCAGCTTCATCAATGCTTGAATCATGCACGCCTTTTGTCCTACACTTGTCCTGGTCGCAGCTACCGCTGCAATATATCTGAACGTAATTATTGTAACTGTAACTTGCTGTACCCCTGTATCATGCTACTGCTGTAAAGAGCTCTGATGCCTTCGGAAATGTCTCCGCTATATAAAATTGCAAAAATAAAATAAACAGGAAATAAGTGGCGGCTTCAAACAGGTTTCGGCAAAGTATGTGGCTCAATTCTCATTTGTAGCATGAAAATACAGTTTATTCATAGTGACAGTGAGAATAGAACACAATTAACTTAATAATGTTCTCGTTACATAAAGCATATGTCTAAGTTTATGTACACATGTTGAGGGGATGTGGGAAACAAAGCTGTGTGGCATAACACGACAGACTCGGTTCACACAACACTCTGGACGTATGCTTTCGTGCAGCAAAAGAGACAATCTCTACAAGCAAACTTCTAGGGTGAGAGACACGGAGAATCGTGGGAGCCAAGTTCACAAAAGAATTGAAGAGTTCCAAGTTATTTGATGCTATTTTGAACATAAATTTGGAAGAATTTCAGAAGGAACGGGAGTGTCCACTTGTAATATGGAAACAATTGCATTAATTTCTATTCCTGTCCGCGCGTGCGCACACAGTACCTCATACATCGCTCTCTCATCCCCACTCCTTCTTGACACTGACTTCTTTGTTCCTCAGCTCTAGGGCTCGCAGCTGCGACCTCTGGCTTGCCCCTTGTGACCCCTGGCACTGCCTTTGCGACCCCTGGCCTCAGAGGTAGCAAAATCAGTGCTAAGAACACAGGGGCAACTCCTCCATAGGGATGTTGGGAGCGGGTCCTTTCTTTGTTTTCTGTCAATTAATTTTTTATTACAGTAATAGTGAAGAATAATAAATAATTCACTATTAGTGTAATAAAAATGTAGTACAATTAGCTGGATATGGCGCTCCCATGCAACTGAGGTAAGTAAAAAATGCTTTTAAATGTATTTTGTGGGTATGCTTGCGGGTGAGTGTGTTTTTGTGAGGCACAATGTGTGAATATGTGTAAGTATGTGAGTGAAGTAAAGGTCAAATGACGTGCGAGGTTACTTCCGCTACTCCTGGCATTTTTACGAATTGACGTTCGCGCCTAGGCCCCTCTGAACACTCACCGCTTCCTCTTCTACCTGCCCTTTCGGCTCACGGGCCTCTCTGAACACCTGAATCAACAATGATATTAGCTTTGAACCTAAAAACATACCTGCAGCCACTACTGATTAAACTCCTCTTTTAAACACTCATGTAAGCCCAATCCATTTCCATGATAAAAGTGCTGGTTGCCCTAATGATATCTACTTTCTCCCAAACCCATTTACCCCAAAACTCCACAATATGCCCCTCCCTTACCTCTGACCACTCCCTGGTCCACATGTTAATTTATATCAAAACTCCTACTGTTTAGGTCGAATCCTACTAGGCAGCACAGCTGTCTGGTTCCAAAGACTTCTTGGGGACATTCCGAAAGCTTCCCTGGGAATGCATTCCGCCCATTACTTACCATTGGCTTTGTGGTTGTAACTCACATTTGCTTGCTTTCTATTTGCTGGCCTTATTTGTTGTAGGACGTACAGCATACCTTGGTCCCTCCAGTGGAGGATAGTCGGTTTACCACCTCTCAGACTGGATCCTTGTATTATTCCCAGAGTGCTCACTTAATGGGAAATCATTTTTTCTTTTTCGTGAAGCAGTCAAGGAAAGTACACGTTTCCAGTTGTCTCCTGCATGCTAGTTCACAGAAGTAAACTACTGTATTTCTTTGAAAATGTTTCAGCCTCCTGTCTTTCTGCTTAGCTGAGTCTACTTATCTTTGCCACTCAAATTCATCAACCCTGCATGTAGTGAGGCGGAACCTCTGCCTACCCGCTTGTTTATTTTGGTCAGTGCTCCTACTAAATAGCATAACTTAAACAATCCTCTTCCTTAATTGCGTGCAAATGCCATAGAGAGGAAGGGGTGCTGAAACACCCCCAAAATAACCATTTCGGATGTCAGAAGTGAATGAGCAATAAACAGGCATTTAAACTTTGCTTTTATCTTGACACATTTGCTGTGCATTCAAAGACAGAGGTCAAATGTTATGCTCTGTCTGCAAATGAGAGGAGTTTTGTGACAATATTGCTGGGTATGGGAATGTAAAAAGGCTGAAGGATATTAATTTTTTCTAGTGCACAACAAAATTTAAATGCCTGTAAATTAACTGTACACATATTTCAGAATATATCAGAATTACGAAAGCATAAATGAAGCACTTTTTTTTGTAACTCTGCAGTGTGGTGGAAATATTTTAATAAGATCGAATCAAATCAGAACACTGGGTGATACAGATTTCCACACATTATTGTATATGCACTGTATAGTTAAATAAGTAAAACTGTATGTTGGTGCAAATATAATGGTCATTTCAACAGAAAATGTGTTTGTTGTAGTGGCACTGCGTTACCACACAATGCATATTCCACTCTATGACTCTCTACTCTGCTCCAATCTCCTGTATGCCACTTCACTCTACGCCAGTCTATGCCCCTCCTCTCTACACCACTCCACGCTACTCCACTCTAGGCCTATCCACTCCATACCACTCTAAAGCACTTCACTTGACACCACCCTACTCCACTGTACGCCACTCTACTCTACGACACTCCACTGTAGGCTAGGTATCTCAGGAAGCTTGGTGTTTGTGTTTCTTTCTCCATTGCTAAGTGAGTGGATTTATGTGACAATCTTGCTGGGTAAGGAAATATAACAAGGCTGCAGGATGTTATTTTTTTCTAGTGCACAACAAAATGTAAGTGCCTTTCAGAATATACCAGAGTTTCAGAATATACCAGACTTAGGAGAGCACAAATGAAGCACATTTTTTGTAATATAAGTGTGGTGGCAACAAATATTGTAACAGGATCAAATTAATACACCTGGTGATGCCAATTTACACACATTATCGTATGTGCATTATATAGTTCTATCAGTAAAACTGTATGTCTGTGCAAATGTAATGGTCATTTCAATTTGAAACGTGTTCTCTGTAATAGCACTGCGCTACCACTCTACGCAATACACTCTACGACACTCAACCCGATTCTACCGAACTCAGCCCCACTCTACTACACCCAACCCCACTCTACGACACTCAATCCCACTCTGCGACACTCAACTCCACAACACTCCACTATATGACACTGCTCCCCTCAACCCCACTCTGAAATAAACACTCCACTCTGCGACACTAACTTTTAGTCATGCTGGTGTTCAACATGGCTAAAACAAATTGGCAAAGCCAAAAGTTCTTGCATAGGTGAGACCTATTGGCCAGGCACGGCCCGTGGTAGGAGTGCCGGTCGGGCGGTGACGTGGGGCGGGGGAGGGTGGGGGGTAGTAAACTACGGATTAAGGCCGAATACAGGTAAGTGAACATTTAAATAAATAAAACGAATTTCGTTGTGAGTGCTGCATCGCCAAATGCGATGCAGTGCACGCAACGAAATTCGTTTTATTTATTTAAATGTTCACTTACCTGTATTCGGCCTTAATCCGTAGTTTACTACCCCCCACCCTGCCCCTCCCCCGCCCCACGTCACCGCCCGACCGGCACTCCTACCACGGGCCGCGCCTGCTATTGGCTTAGCCAACACTTTTGTTGCTAAAGCACCCATAATGAAGTGAAAAATAATGCCATATCATAAGTTGTGCTACGATAATCAAGTTCACAGTGACTTTGCTCCTATTCTTCAGACAATGTCCTTCAGTAGCACACTTCAAACTCATTACAACTCCTACTACCTGATTTGTACCTTCATACTTAAAAGACCCTACTCAACCTGAGGTCAACTATTGGGGCCTAAGAACAATAATGTGCTTACACCTCCAATAGAGAAGAAAGACCTGCTTGGCGGAACACCAACAGATCACAAAAAGCAAGTACAATAGTCTGAAAATGGGCCTCAACACAGCAAAATCAATTACACTGGAGTAGGGCCCTACTTCACCTCATTTACAACGAATGTTCACAAATCTTCCCTCTCCCCTCAGGTCCCTTCACAACCCTCATCAGTTTCACTGCGCAGGATCTCCTCCATGATCAGAGACGGCAAGCATAATCCTCTCCACCTCTGTACCTATGAAATTACACCCCCCTCCCCTTTGCAAACTGTGCATCTCAAAAACCTCCCTCCTACCTCTCTTACGGAACCGTAAGATGGCTGTCCTTTGATCAGCCTGTGCTCCATTTCAACCACACATCTTCAAACCACTTTCCTGTGCTTATTCTCCCCTTCCTTCTACTACTTCCCATCCCCCAGCTCCTACCCAAATTGGATTAATTTAGTGGTTACAACGGCCTATTTAAAATAAAGCTGTGACTAACCATTCTTTAAATTACCTCAACAGCCCTTCCATTCTACCAGCGGTCAACAGGTTCCTAAACTACTTGTTGATTGCATTGCAGTCTGGTTCTCACCAACTACGCTTCACAGAAATGGACATGTCTAACCCTTAGCGCATAAAAACAACAACCACCTCTCTTTGATCCTTATTCTTCTCTGCCTTTTGCAGTTTTCGACTTCGCTGACCACCACACAATGCTTTCAACACCTTTCCTTCTTAAGCACTGGGGCCAGAACAAACCAATGGCTTGCCTTGGATCACTCCATCCACTGTTTCTCATTTCTTGGTGTCAAAGAGTCTCTTCGCTCCCTCCCAAACCAACAGTCCTCCGATCCCTTCTATGCTCCGTCTACCACTTCATCTCAATAATATCTATTCCATCTTGTTTCTCACATTACATACATGCAAATCATCTTCTCCTTTCTTCCCTTCAGACAAACTATATCAAAAAAATCCCAGAATGCTTTAAAGCAATTAACCACTGGATGGCAATTCGATCCTTAATGCTTAACTAATTAGAGAAGGATATTATTTACTTTACTGACTCCCTCACTTACACTGCCCTCTCCTCTGCAATCAAGGAGGAGGAGCTTGGCAGCAATGGCCGCTTAGAGCTGCAGCTCCGTGCCAACCGCACTCACCACGGCACAGAACAGCACATCAAGATCCCCTACACCCATGCAGAGTGACGATTCCGAAATCGGAATATCGGCTGCAGTGGCTGGGGCATTAATTGCGGTTTGAAGTGGACTGTTGGGACCGAAATCGGAGACTATAAACTCCGTGCCCCGTCTCACAACATGGCGCCGGCGGATAGTTAACGCACCGCGGACAGGGCTGAAGGAGGAGCGGCCGATCTCTGCACCGGAGCATAATGACCACCAGAAGGATCGCATCTCCCTGATTCCGGCTACGGCATCGATCCCGTGAGTGCTGCTGAGACCGGAGCTGCATGGATTGGCTCGGTGACGGGCGGGGAAGCGCTCCCCTACAACACGCGATGGATGCCCGAATGCGAGACTGTGGCGGCGCGACTTGGCATGTTTCCCTAATCCAGAGGCTAGGTGTGAGGAACGAACTTGGCCCGGGGTGACTGCCCCTAGTGCGTTCGGCGCACATTGGAGAGCGTGCACCCCCTTGATCTTGATTGGAGACCTGCACCTCCAACAGCAGCAAGCCCAGCGCCGTGCTCTCCCCGAGCGTACAACCAACCAGTGAGGTTAACTCGAGGAAGTGGGAAGTACTTTTTGAATCGCTATCGGGGGTTTCTCTCTACACGCTATATGCAGGGACTCGCACTATTGATGCAAGTTAGCCTCGTGAGTCCCCCCGCCTGTCCTGCAAATGGCGGCTGTTTCTCCCTCGGGCAAAGATCGCTCGACATCACGCGCTCCCCCGAAAGACATGCAGACCCTGGTTCTACTCTTCATGATGATCCCCTGCCTAGTCAGCACCCCGTTCATCCGGAGTACAGAAAAGTATGGGGATCCTCTGAATTCTTACATCAAGGACTCATCCCCCCCTGCCTGACCTCAAGATGGTCACCTCAGCCATTGTCTCTGTGAACTCTCCATCGACTGCTGAGACCCAGCCATTTTGACTGATGCCCGGTGGAGCTACCTTGCGAGCTAAAGGGGAGATGGGCTATGGATTCCCTCCTTGGCCATCACCTACCCAGCCGGTCCTTGGGCAAACTCTCCTGCGTCTCACAGTGACCCTATCTCCCTCCTCCCCTCCCCTTTATCCTACCCCCACCGCTCTCCTCTTCTCTTCTTCCCAGCTATTGACCCCTGTCCTCACCCGTCCTTGCTCACAGTTCCCACCCTGTTTATCCACTGGACTTTCTTACGTGAACGTTAGTTTGAGACCTAGACATGTGACTAATGCCCGATGGAGCTACCTTGCTTAGCTATAGGGGAGAGGGCTGTGGACTCCTACCTCGGTCGTCACCTACCCAGTCGGTCTTTGGGCAGACTTCACCTTCGTCTCTCCTGCCGTCTTTTTTCCCTCATCTTCCCCCCTCTCAATTCCCCCTTCCCCCCACTTCTCTCTCCTTTCTTCCCTCTTTCAATGTGTTGCTTATTTTTTTCTTACGTAATGTGTAATTGTTATCTTTTTCTGTAACATGTGTATCCTAATGTAAAGCGCTCTGATACCTTCGGGTCTAGCCAGCGCTATATAAAACTCATTAAATAAAATAAATAAATAAATTGCCCTTTCCAAAACCATCACTTACCTTCCCTCAGCATGAAAGCAAGGGGTATGATTTAACCCTTTCTCAGACAAGAGTCTTTCACCTTTTCCGAGGCTACAGTTGCCTGGTCACAAGAGCTCAACATTGCAAAAACCGTGCTCACCCTTCCTCCTGTTGTCGACCGCAAAATTATTAACACTTGGAGATGTTCAAATTATACCATTAAACAGCTTAATGATAGACCTTCTGCAGTCCTCCATTAACACTTTCTGCAAGACTTCTCCACTAGAACACTGTTCACCCCGCCACTGACAACACTGTGAATGGCCCCTGCCAAGCACAAGGCAAAAGACAAACTTCTAAAGGTGATGATTAAACCAATGAATGAGACGTCACCCTATACTTCTCCCAACGCAACACGTTACAGTCCAACATTCATGCTTATCTTTACGAACCAGAAACAAGGGAGCATACAAAATCCCACTCTGCATGATCGTGCAAAATCTACTGTGTGACCCCTCCATGAAAATGCTTTGATCCTACCTGTGGATTGCTGTTCCAAGGGAAATGTGAGATATCCCTTTAGTTCCAAAGATTAGAAGCCCCCCTATACCACACTTGTTACATACTGAGAAGATGCACCACTGATTATTAGCCCCTCTCACACCTCCCATCCCCCCCAGTCCTCTACCCGATCCCCCAGACTTCACCTCAAATCCATTGATCCTCTCTATTTTTGTTGTTGTTTTTTTTTAGTTTTTATATAGCGCAAACTCGCCCCGGAGGTATCATAGCGCTTTACACGAGCACTTGTTGCTTACAGATGGACACATTCATTTTGTTAGGCACTGGAGAAAAAAGTGATTCGCCCAGAATCACAGGAAGTTGTGCGTCCCTGCCGAGACTCAAACCCGGTTCCCCAGCTTCGGGGTCGACTGCTCTAGCCATTAGGCCACACCCACTGGCCTCTATGTAAATGTATATACATGTCAATTTATTCAGGCATGGTTTTGTACACGATCGCTGTATTATATTGAAACAAGTGAAGATCTCCCATATTAACTTGATTCAACATGCAATCTTTGTATTCTCAGCCAACAATAATATTCGTGGGTCCTGCTAGAACTTGGTAGATTAGCTACTTCCAAATAAATCAACAAAACCCACTAGCAGCGTTCTACAATGTGTGCAATTCGCATGGTACACATGCAGGCAGACATGGCTCTTGTGAATAATGATAGTCGTAGATCTCTGTATCTGAAGATTTGTCTAGACCTCTTATCTGGAGAGTTTTTGGGATTGCTGAAACTAAATCTAACATGAAATTGACACCAGCCACTTACAGAAAGTTCACACTTAGACTACCCTGAACTATAATTGCGCTTCCTTCGGCAGGAAAGTGATATTATGTCACTTACTCATAAACTGCTATAGTGCACTACTTACATATGATCTGAAAGACTGGCTTTAACTTTAAGAGAACAAGTTACTTACCTTCGGTAACGATGTATCTGTAAGAGACATAGGTTAGTTATAGGCTCCTTACCTTAGAATTACCCCCAGGCGTCAGACTGGATCCGGAGAATTTTTTCTTAGCAGTACCCCTGCGTGTTGGTGGGTGGCATCTGTCGACGCGGGTCTGTCGTCGGCGTTGTCGTCGCCGGATTGACGTCGCGGTGCCTACTTAGATTGCGCCCCTGCGCGCTGACATCAGTTCTGACACGACTTTCCACGCCAGAAGCACAGAGCGATGAAAGACACTGACCACTCTATCCCTAGAAATCAGTTCGCAGAGCGGGGAGGATGGGTGGGGCGGTAAGGAATCTATAAGTAACCTATGTCTCTTCTAGATACATTGTTACCGAAGGTGAGTAACTAGTGGATCTGAAAGAGACAGTTAGTTATAGATTCCTTACCTTAGAATAGATAACCCAGCCCTACAACCCCGGAGGAGGGTCTGCGAACCAAGTTCACACCAGAATATCCTGGAGGACAGAGCGGGTAAAAAAGCCGTCCCTCCGGACTTGGCTGTCCAGGCAGTAATGTCTGGTGAAAGTATGCAAAGATGCCCACGTTGCCGCCTGGCAGATGTCAATAAGTGGAACTCCACGTGACAATGCAGTAGTTGCTGCCGTAGCCCTAGTGGAATGAGCTCGCAACCCCACTAGAGGTTCCTTTTTCGCTAAAGCGTAACAGATTTTAATACAAAGGACAACCCATCGTGAGATGGTACACTTTTGGACAGCCCAACCTTTCTTGGCACCCACATAGTCAACAAAGAGTTGATCGTCCACCCAGAAACATTTTGTGCGGTCAAGGTAGAAGGACAGCGCACGCTTTGGGTCCAGACGGTGGAGTCTCTCCTCCTCCTTGGAAGGGTGCGGAGGTGGGAAAAAGGTGGGCAAAGTGATAGTTTGTCCTATGTGAAATGGTGTAACCACTTTAGGAAGGAACGAGCGCCTCGTCCTAAGCACCACTTTGTCCGGATGTACAGAGAAGAAAGGGGGCTTAGATGATAGAGCTTGAAGCTCACTCACCCTGCGAGCAGAGGTGATAGACACAAGAAAAGCAGTTTTCAAGGTGAGAAGCCTGAGAGGACAGTTGTGAAGAGGCTCGAAGGGAGCGAACATAAGATAAGTTAAAACGAGATTCAAGTCCCACTGGGGCATTATGAAAGGAGATGGAGGAAGGAGATGAATAATGCCCTTAAAGAATCTGTTTACAATAGGGGAACTGAACAAGGAGGGCTGATCTGGTAGCCGAAAGAAAAGCAGAAATAGCTACAAGATAGCCTTTTAGAGTGCCCATAGCACAGCCCTGCTGGGCCAAAGAAAGGATGAACAAAAGAACCTCAGAAAGAGGGGCAGAGAGGGGATCCACAGCCTTTGCTGTGCAGCATGCCACAAACTTATTCTATCGACAGGTGTATACTGTTTTAGTGGAGGGACGCCGGGCTGCCAAGATGACGTTACATTCTACGGGCGGAAGGTCAAAAGCTGTCAACTGTCGACGCTCAATCTCAACGCAAGGAGGTGGAGGCTGGACAGGTTCGGGTGGAGGACCGTCCCCTGTTGCTGCAACAGAAGATCCTCCCGAAGGGCCAGCCTGATCGGAGGATCGATGGCCAAGCTCAGGAGCTCGGGGTACCAGACTCTTCGTGCCCAGTCTGGAGCCACAAGAATGACTTGGGCACGGTCGAGCTTGATCTTCTTCAGCACTTAGGGCAGAAGTGGTACAGGCGGAAAGGCATACAGGAGGCCGCAGTTCCACTTGCGATGAAAAGCGTCGGCGAGCAAGTGCTGCTTTGGAAACTCCAATGCACAAAACTGCTGACATTGCGTGTTCTTTTCGGTGGCGAACAGATCCAACCAAGGCTCTCCCCACCGCTGAAAAAGACCTTGCACCACCTCCGAGTGACAACGCCATTCGTGATCTACCAGGCACCGACGGCTTCGTCCACCCTGGCGTTCAGAGAACCTGCCAGGTGTTGAACCACCAGGGTCATGCCCTGATGTTCCAGCCATGTCCAAAGGCGAAGAGCCTCTTGACATAGGGTCCAAGACCCCACCCAGCCCTGTTTGTGGCAGTACAACGTGGCGGTGGTGTTGTCTGTGAACACCTACACTACTTTCCCCTTGAGGAAGGGGAGGAATGTCTTCAGTGCCAGGCAAATCGCCCGGAGCTCCAACAGTTTGATATGGAGCCAGGACTCCGCCGGAGACCACACTCCTCTGATCTCTGCCTCTCCCAGATGGCCGCCCCCTCCCAGGAGCGATGCATCGGTCACCACTGTTAGTGCCGGTTGGGGAAGGGAGAGGGAACTGCCACAATCCTATTCCATTAACCACCACTGCAGTTGTTGTGGAGTTCCCTCTGAGATTTGGACGTAGTCGGAAAGATTCCCCTGATGCTGCACCCACTGGAACTTCAGGTCCCACTGCAGAGCCCGCATATGCCACCTGGCATAATCCACCAGCAGGATGCAGGAGTCCGAAATCCGGTATAGAGGCTGAAACATTGGTATCATAGCCCGAATATCCCAGACTCGCTCCTCGGGAGGATACTCCCGAAACTGCAAGGTGTTCAGAACAGCTCCGATGAACGGGAGCGTCTGAAAGGGAGTCGTGTGACTTTGGCACGTTGATATTGAACCCCAGCGAGTGCAGGAGGTTCGCCATAGTCTGGAGGTGGGAGACGACAGCCTGGGGCGAGCCCGCCTTCAACACTCAGTCATCGAGATAGGGGAAGACTGGAACCCCTGATCCGCGCAGATGAGCTGCGACCATCACCATCACTTTTGTGAACACCCAAGGGGCACTGGGGAGCACGGTGAACTGAAAATGTTCATGGCCTACCGTGAACTGTAGATAGCATCTGTGAGCTGACAGGACGGCAATATGGAAATAGGAGTCCTGCAAGTCCAACGCCACCATCCAGTCTCCAGGGTCGAGAGGACACAGGACCTGAGCCAACATTAGCATTTTGAACTACTCCTTCCGGAGGAAGCGGTTCAGGGCCCTGAGGTCTAGAATAGGACGTAGGCCTTTGTCCTTCTTGGGCACTAGAAAGTAGCGGGAACAGCAATCATGACCTACTTCTGCCACAGGGACCCTTTCGATAGCTCCCTTGGCCAAGAGAGCAGAAACTTCCTGGAGGAGAGGCGCTAAATGATCCTTCGACATGCGATCGAAAGACGGTGGCATGGAGGGAGAGGCAGTTTCGTAGGGGAGGGAGCAGCCCCTTCGGACTATTTGCAAAACATACCTATCTGACGTGATGGATTGCTGGTGGGGGAGATGATGGCGAATCCTGCCACCCAATGGCCGTTGATGGCCTTGAAGGGTTGGATTAGGAGGGTTTGGAGGCTGCTGCAGGGGGTGGGGTGGAGGGTGGACTGGCCCGCCCGCTGGCTCCGAGACCCGCGAGGTCGCTGGGTCCCACATCCGCGGCCAAGCAGAGGCTGGGCAGCTTGCAAGAACCGGTGGCTAGACTGGGTCGGACGTGGCAGGGTGCCCCTTCGGTAGCCACGAAAGGGGCGAAAAGCAGACTGGGGTGACGCAGCGAGGCCCAAGAATCTGGCAGTAGCCCAAGAATCCTTAAAGCGCTCCAGCGCCAAGTCTGCTTTGTCGCCAAAAAGGCGACGGTCATCGAAGGGAATGTCCAGCAAAGTTGACTGGACATCCCCCGAAAAGCCAGAGGTCCTCAACCAGGCGTAGCGCCTAAGGCTACGGACCTGGCAATCGTTCTGCCTAGTGAGTCGGTGGTATCCAGTCCACATCGAATGGTGAATTTAGCTGTGTCTCTCCCATCTGTCACTGCTTGGGAGAGAACAGCCCCAATAAAACCAGTTTGGCCAAAGGCTCGCGTTCCCCAGAAATACAACAAGCTAGATACCACATGTAAATAGATACACTCAACCAATAAGGACACGACATGCACACCACACAGTATTCACATGCTCCGGACATCTGGAGACAGACAGACAGACAGACAGACAGACAGTAAGCTCTCCCCGAGGCTGACAGCCTCCTGGGTCCTTAGCAAAAGCGCACATGATTGATTTATGCTCTTTTTGAATATAGAGAACATTTTATTGTACCTTATGAACTGTATAAATTGATAGCCAAAACTTTGTACATCGAGAGATTTTGAGCAGGAGCATTCTGTCCAGGCTCTCCCGGCCGCTGCGTTTAATTAAACCAACCTGTTTTGGCACGCCTCATGTGTTTTCATTTATTTAAGGTAAATTCATATCCGAGCAACACAACCATTGATTTTGCTGGTTTAGTCTCACATAGGTAGGTACTGATATCATTGTGCTGAAGGCAGCTGGGGTGAAGGAGGTGCCGGGAAACACCAAAGTGTTAAAATAGCTTTAAAAAAAACAAATATACCTGTGCACAGAAGATATTTACAGATCGGCAGTTCTTTGCACCTCAATGTATAAAAAGCAAAAAAGTGATGCCTTTACTACAGCTGTGACAAACTTCGGCGCAGCAAAAAAAAAACACGCACATCCAGGTTGTTTTGAAAATCAGTAGGGAACTATCTGAGCCTGGTACGCAATGTAAAAAATTATCTTTGATTTAGATGTATTTGTATTCCTATGGTTGTGTATTTTGCCGCAATGTTAAAGGTACTCCGCAGTTAACTCATTTTATTGACCTCGAACGGTGAAAACCTGAGTCGCCCAGGATTTGCACCAAGGACCAGTAATGACAATTACATTTGTGACTTTTGAGACAATTTTTGTAGCAAAAAATAAACCTGCAGACAAAAAGTGTGCATACATTTCCCATCTAGGCTCGGGTTCAATACCGTGAAAACGATGTTGTGATACTGTTAAAATTATCTTGCAATAGGCAGACAAAATTCCCCCAGGTAAGAGCAAATGTAAACCTGGAAAAAATAAATAAAATAAAAAAACTTGGCACACTCCTGCAGAAGACTTTTCAGCATCTGAACAACACCCCAGTGAGAGAAGCAATCGAGTAGTTAGTGCTTCAGAGAAAGTGGAACAGCCCAAATGCATGAAAGTTGGCATCAGAATGATAAACAAGCACGTTGGAGGCACCAGAACTGCAGGACTCACAAAACACTACATCAGGACATGGCAGGCTAAGTACAGTCTTTGGACAGAGAGAGGCAATAGATTAGGGAGAGAGAGGTCTGTGGCATCAGATGCTGTCAGCAGATGCGATCTGGATGAAATAAACTGGAAGACGGCCCAGAACAGGCCTCCAACTACCCCATGGCTGTTTCCCACTATCTGTGAACATCACATGAAACAAGCGAGCAGCTGCTAATGATGCTGCCCCGGGGAAACAAATTATATTTATAACATTTGTAAGGCACGAATTAAGAACAGGGCAGAGTGGTGCCTTGCCATCAGCAGCATAAAAACAATCACGCAAAGAGGGGAGGCGTAAAATAAATTTTAAATAAAAAAAACAAAATAATTCAAAAACATTAACACACGTTGCAACGTTTTAAAGAGCAACCTCAAACCTTCACATCAACCAAAGGTATCTTGGAAACAAAGAGAGCTTTTAAACTCTTTTAGAAGAACAAGCGTGAAATCAAAAGACTGGACTCAGCTGGGTTCACGCTTTTCATTGCGAACAAAAGCTCTGAAATCGAGCAGGCTGCGGTTTTAGATCAAGCATATCTCAGGCATATCTGAGGGGCCTTCAAGTATAGATGGCAGGTGAAGCATCAGCCAGGATTCTACATCCATCTTCATCATCATCAATTGGAGAGGGAGCTGTGCAGTAGGAGTCCTATGCTTCAGATGGACATCCTTCGGTGACCGGAAGAGCGCTGAATCCAACATTTATGGTATGGCCAGACATGTGATCCAGGTTGAATGCACCATCACATCATCAATAGGTTTTATAAAGTGCTGTAATACCCAAATGTGCGTCCTGGTGCTGAAAGCACAATGCAGAGAAGGGACTAGTCTGAAGACAGAAGAGGTTTCAGAAGTTCCCTCAAATTCAGACGATGGTAGGTGAAACACAAGGGAGCCATTAGGGAGTTTCAGATCTCGTTCGCTGCACTCGCAAACGTCTGACCACTAGCTCTGGCGGCACACCTACCAGACCGGGAGAAGCAGTACGTAGCAGACACATCAGTTAGCAAGGGTTCATTAAACCGGCCATAGATGGATTTATGCAAAAACAACAGTTGATGGACAGAATGCAGAACAATGTCATACATTCACCCCAGTACAGAGATCTGGGACTAAATCCATCGTTTTTTTGCTCACCATGCCATTCCAGTTTGAACCCAGCCATATGCAATTCAGTCTTGACCCTGTGCCTCATGGGAACAGTCCAGCCCGAACTGCCAAGCCAGGTCCTCCCTGGACTGGAAACAAGCAACCTAGGACCGGTTTCGGGCTTTCACCCCTCTTCAGCCAGGATAGCTTGATTCCAGTGGCATGGAGAGCACGGGACCCACGTCTGGGCATACCCGTCCCACTCGGGTGACAAATGCAAAAACAACAGTTGATGGACAGAATGCAGAACAATGTCATACATTCACCCCAGTACAGAGATCTGGGCCTAAATCCATAGTTTTTTTGCTCACCATGCCATTCCAGTTTGAACCCAGCCATATGCAAATCAGTCTTGACCCTGTGCCTCATGGGAACAGTCCAGCCCGAACTGCCAAGCCAGGTCCTCCCTGGACTGGAAACAAGCATCCTAGGACCGGTTTCGGGGTTTCACCCCTCTTCAGCCAGGATAGCTTGATTCCAGTGGCATGGAGAGCACGGGACCCACGTCTGGGCATACCCGTCCCACTCGGGGTGACAAATGCAAAAACAACAGTTGATGGACAGAATGCAGAACAATGTCATACATTCACCACAGTACAGAGATCTGGGCCTAAATCCATCGTTTTTTTGCTCACCATGCCCTAAGTTGGCAGGGTATGCCCAGACGTGGGTCCCTTGCTCACTTTGCCACTGGATTCAAGATAGCCTGGCTGATGACGGCTGTAAGCCAGAAACCGGTCCCAGGATGCTTGTTTCCGTTCCAGGGAAGACATGGCTTGGCAGTTCGGGCTGGACTGTTCCCATGAGGCACAGGGTCAGACTGATTTGCATATGGCCATGTCTGAACTGGGGTGTCGGAGTGAGCTAAAGAATGATGATGGATTAAACCCAGATCAGTTGACTGGGGGAGAGTGCTTGCAATGCTCAACACTCCGTCCATCATCCCCTTTGGTTTTGCTATGTTCGCCCTAAGTTGGCAGGGTATGCCCAGACGTGGGTCCCTTGCTCACTTTGCCACTGGATTCAAGATAGCCTGGCTGATGACGGCTGTAAGCCAGAAACCGGTCCCAGGATGCTTGTTTCCGTTCCAGGGAAGACATGGCTTGGCAGTTCGGGCTGGACTGTTCCCATGAGGCACAGGGTCAGACTGATTTGCATATGGCCATGTCTGAACTGGGGTGGCGGAGTGAGCTAAAGAATGATGATGGATTAAACCCAGATCAGTTGACTGGGGGAGGGTGCTTGCAATGTTCAACACTCCGTCCATCATCCCCTTTGGTTTTGCTATATATGGATTTATGGCAGATACATAGACTCTTGAACACTACATGCATCACATGACTCCAACATCCAAATGCCAACGTTAACTATTCAAACTCCCAGTCCAAGCAATCTTGACAGTCATGATAGGCTGAGGTATTGGTCATCTTCTTGTAAAGTTTTTGACAGCGTGTGGGCTTGCCTAATATTTGGTATCAGCTATAGACAACATGGGTTTACAGACATGCGATTTCGGACTGGTTATGAAGTATTTTCACTTATACTCATGATGTCAAACTTCAGCCAAAGAACTACGTTGATCCTTTGATCTTTTATGAAGAGATTCATGCCACTCAAATCTAAGACTGAAAAATGGCCCAAAATTGTTGGATTCATCAGAAACAATCTCAAATAGTAGCCATTGCTCTGTGAAGCAGATCTTAGTCTTCAAGGACAAAACATAGCAGAGATCTCAATCTGCAGAAAGATGTCTGGACAGAAAGAAGTGCGGGTGAGTTTGCAGTAGCATTTCTAACCTCTTGGATCAAAGATCTACTGGGACTGTTAGCCAACAGGAAAGTAACTGTTCTAAGGGGGGACCTCGCAGACCATCCCTAGTCCTCTTGTCAGCAAAAGAAATCCATGTGACATAGCAATAAAAAGATAAAATCATGCAAAGTTTCTGAGTGGACTGATGACGCATACTTGGTCTGCTAGCTCACAAGGTATGATCAGCTAATTTGTTTCCATTCAGTTTGTCAGTACCAAGCTGCAGTGGTGCTCAAGAGATGCGCTATCGTTTTGACACCCATTATTTGTAGCACAGGGAGGAATGCACCCTTATTTTTTTCCAGAATACCATATACGAACTACAAGATTATTTCATGACAGTCCCCACCAATGGTAGTCTGTAGAAAGCCTGGTATCCAATGTCCTACATTTGAAATGCACACTCGAGTCCATTTTCATTTAAAAGGCCATCACTTATCCCAAGATCAGCAGACATTAAGTGAGGCTGCCAATGGATGCTCTTGTGAGATTGTAACCATGATCACTCAGGCCTGGCCAGTCGGGAAGACGGTCTGTTTCGGATGAATGAGGGACTCTATGCTCACATCAGTGAGGTACCTTGTCCATGTTCTTCAGTCACAACCATGTTCTGAGTAAAATTCAATATATTGTGAGGAAAAGTGAAGAGATCAGTTTTCAAATGTTTTCTGTAACACATAGTTTAATTTGACAGACAGGTTTGAGTTCAGAACTTCTACAGCTTTGGGCCCCAACAGTATTTGCAGGGGCTGGTGCCAGGCTCGGGGTGCCCACAAACCTGGCACCAGCACAGCAGAACGGCAGGATTGCAGAATGCCAAGGCTGACTAGCCTGGATTCCACTTCATCACTCCCCCTTCCACCAGCATACACCTCTACTGTCTCTGTATCTCACTCTGGAAGGTTTTTTCATCCCTGCTTTATCTCGCTAATACTTATCTTTCTCTTCCCTTCTTCCTTGTCCTTTTTTGCCTTTCACAATCTTGTTCTTGGTTTAAGTGTGACAATGAAAAGCAAGTGCCAGTCGCCAAAAGTGCCTGCCAGTGCCCAGCAGAAGCAACCGCTGGTACAAATTAAGCGCTTATTTATTTATTTTTTTCTTGAGTTTTATATAGCGCTGGCTAGACCCGTAGGTATCAGAGCGCTTTACATGAGGATCAGTGAATTACAGGTTACAAGTTACATTTGTTACAAAGCATAATCAAACCTAGGATAAAAAAGCAGTGTTAAGGTAAATTCGTCAGAGGAGGGGGAGGAGGGAGACAAAACAGGGAGACGGGGAGAAACTGTGTCCAATGTTCGGCTGGGTAGGTGACGGCCAAGGGGAAGAACTGAATCCTGATGTCCCAAGAACCTGCCTCTGTCTTTCAGTTGTTTGAAAGTCCAGTGTTTAAGGAGGGAGCGGTCGTTGGCTGAAGACTGCCAGCTTGTGAATAGTGGGGACAAGGGAACTTAAACTGGAAATTTCAGCCAGGTAGCCTTTGTAAACAACGTGAAGGCCTTTAAAACGAGATCTTTGCATTCACCAGGAGCCAATGTAGCCAACGTTGTTTGGGCTGGTTTAATGTGGCCACTTCCTTGCTGTAGCCAGTCAATGAGCTTTTTGTGGGGCCTGTGCAGATGACGTTACAGGTGTCAAAAAGTGCCATGACTAGCACCCGGGAGCGCCACCTAGTGGTCTGTCTGATGGAGGAGGTAATAAGAGCTACTTAAGTTCAATGCAAATTGTCCGGAGCTACTAAAATTTGTAAGAGTTCTAATAGTGACCACATCAGAAAAGATTACATTAGTGGCCACTAAGACCAAGATAAACAGAAGTGATCAACTCAGTGCACCAGGCACGGTTGCCAGCAGTAATATACAATAAAAAGGTATAAGTCTCCCCAACTCTGCATGATTTATCACTCAAATATCAGCTGTAAATATTTTTTGAAAATTCAGCCATTTGTCTCCAATCAGCTTATTTCTGAAAAAATACACATTTTCATACTGAATACACACATTTTAATGTAGGTGTAAATATACTCATTCAACCAGTCAAAAGCTTCTAATTAAGTAGGCTAGGCTGCACACAGGAGAGCTACTTACTGGTAATGGCGAGCTACCCATTGGAGAAGCCTGCATTTGGACAATGTTACAAAAAGAGCATGTATGCTTGGTCCCTGTACATAAATCTCTGGGCTAGGGGCTTATCCAGTGCATATTTTTTAGAGAGAAGGCAAACAAACGTAGAAGAGTATCCCCTGGACTCCTGTATTTGGTTTCCACCAAAATAAATCTAGAACCCAGCATCTCAGATCTCTCAAGTCTGGCTGTCCTAAAAGACTATTGAGTTATTATATCTACAGTAATACATTTCTGAAGCAGCTCACAGTCTCTCCTCTGTTCCATATTCTGCCTGGCTTACCTATGAGCACCGGGACACCTGGAAACCTTTGTTCTGATGCAGTGTTTGTGTGTCATTACGCTTCAATGTCGTATCCCTACCATAATTCTAGCATACTCGATAAAGGGGAGAAAAAGTGCCACTAGGTGAACATGGGGTTCCAAGAAAGGAGAGGAGTGTGGTGGGGTACGATGCCACTGTATAACGACAAGGAGAGTTCCACCTATAAGCTTATAGTTTGGCAGCTGAAAGGGCTACCTGCTTTTTTGTCGCTGGCTTCATTTTACATGTGTAAATATTAATAAATAGAACTAGGTCTCCCATTTGACAGACCTTAAATTCCTCACACTGTCAGATACATTCTGGAACCCTCAGTGCAGAGAACCACATGTTTTTTCAGCACCCAAGTGTATGAAATAAGTATTGACCCTTACCATCTAACTACATTTTCTTACCCAGATGAAAAGAAGAGTCTAGTTATCTTAATTTTCAGTATCCAAGTGTAGCTATTAAGGGTTACAAATAGAATTTAAAATATTAGAAACAAAAGGAATTTACACCCAGAAGGCTGGAATGACACGGAACTCTGGTACTGAAATATGGGAAGTTGAATCTGTGGCTATTGGTGTTGTTAGACCTGTCTGTGGCTTTCGATGCAGGTTTGCACCTACTGTTCATCCTCCGTTTCGGTAAATCGCGGCATGCGGAATACCCAAGGGCGCTTCACTCAGTTCCACCTTGTTTAATATTTACATCGCCCCTATTGCAGCTTCAAGTTGATCCTTTGGTTTCGAGATTGTCAGACACGGATGATACTAAAATCATTATATCAGTCTCAAAAGATTTGCCTTTCACTGAAGATCAGTTCTCTGTATCGGTGGCCAACTGAATGAAAGACAACTGTTTAACACTCCACAGCAATACAACTGAAGTCCTGTTTGGCAAGCAAACTTTGGTTAGAGTGGCCTTCAGTACTAGGTCATAATCTTATCCCTGTGACTGCTACTAAAAATGTTGGCTCCCGCTCTGAGTGTAAGTTATACTTCAACTCTCAAGTCAATCAGGCGGTAGCCAGCTGCTTTTGGCTTCTCTGAAAGGCTAGCCCTTGCTCCCTATAGTCAGTCCTAAACTGTGGTGCAATCTTGATTTACATATCCACATAACTATAGGAATTTGTTTAGAAGAAATCTTCTCATACACAGTTCACCAAAAGATAAGTCCAGTGCCTTTATTTAAAGGCAGAGCACCAACAAGACAGAACCAGTACATCTGTTCTACTTAAACTATCTCCCCAGGAACCCTACATCATCCATTATAAAATATGTACAAACACTCACATACACCACACAGAAACAGAAATAACCATCTTCAGCATGTTCAGAGCTCAACACCTCCCACCCCCTTGCAATAACAAAACTTGGAAAATAAACTCCGGAACTCCAAGTAACCTACGAACAAAATGTAATACCTACAAAATGACTGCAATAAGATCAACCATAGGTAGGTAAACTAGAACCACAAAAATGCAAGTCTAATCACTAGATGCTTTAAGATGTTAATGGCAAACAAAGACCTTCCACTAGGAGAGTCTACTCTTCAGTTTTCTGCTGTTGGAAAAATGCTCCCTAGGTGGGTGCTCTCGTCAACCTTCCAGTCGTCCCTTAGACCTCTCAAGCTGGCAGAGTGCCAGATCAACCAAGAAACGCATAATACGTCTTCAGAATCCACCACCTTTTTTCCTCACTTGAATTATCTAAAAAGGACGCATAAACTGTGGCCACTCTTTCTTAATCAATCCTGGCTTCCACACCATAACTACATGATCCACTTTCCATCCAACCACTTGACGCAGTCCTTCTGATTATACCAGCACTTGTACCTTTGTGGATGATGTTTTCATCAAAGAACAGTTTCTTCCCTATCAATCATTCTCAGCATTGTTCCATACTCCAAACAAAGCAGATCCAAGTTTATATCAAGCATTCTTCCTTTCAGGCATACAAAATGCGAAACTTAGGTCACTGAGTTTGATGCATTTCGATGTGCCCACAAAGTCCCTCGCAACACACCTTTAAGGAACAATTTCAGCTCTAAGGCTCTCTCTGCACTCAGGACTTCACCACCTGGTTCATTCGCACCACTAACCCGGTCACCTGGGTAGCATATAAAGCGGTCTAATGATGGAGTAAAGCAACCTTTTAAAAAAATTACTGCATGGCTAGGAACATAAATTGAACCATATTTTCAGTGACAATCATTTTGGGAATACCCTCGCAGGCAAATTTGTCTTTCAAGAATTCTATAACTGCATGCGTGTTGGTAGTAGTCACACACTGAGCTGACACTAACATGGACATGTATCCCTCCAACAAAAAAAAAAAACATACCTCTCAGTTTAAATGGACACATGATATCTAACTCATGTTTGCTCCAAGCCTTGTAAAGAATCGCAATGTTTGAGTGGTCTTTTCAATTGATCAGGAGTTAGCTAACGTTCCACAACCCACTGTGCCACTGAGCACAACATTTCATCCTCCGCATCTGATTTGGTCCATTCCTCAGATTTAATGGCACTCTCTTGGACCCACATTACTGACATAGGCCAACGCTTCTCAATTATATTCTCCTAGACAGTCAATCTTGAAAAACAGTCTGTAGTTTTGTTAAGTATCCCCAGAAAATATTCTACATGGAAACTGAATTTAATCAGGCCTTCAAACCAATGCTTAATTCTAGGTGTATATCTTTCGGAATTCTTACTGGAAAATACTTGGATAAGAGATCGGTTGTCACTCCTTCCACAAAAGAAAGTCCCCACCAAATAAATTTTAAATACAAGACTACCGAATAGCACACCGGTGCTTTTTGTTTAATTATTGAATAATGATTCACAGCATTTTTGAGGCAACATGAGGCAAACACCACCCTCTTGCTTCACCCTCTACTATCTGGACAACACAAACCCAACCCTTTCAAACTGGTGTCATCCGTGAGGATCGTCTTTCTACTTAAGTTAAAATGCCCAATTGTAGCATTTTTCCCATTTCTCACTTAAAAAGCCTCCTCACACTCTTTAGACTACTTGAAACTGTTGCCCTTCCTTAACAACACCATGAAAGGTTGGATAGTGCCAACCAAATTACTTCGAACCTCGCACAGTACTCCACAAGCCCAAGAAATGATTTCAACTGCTCTTTATTGCACAGAGTGGGAGCTTTGGTAATACTTTCTGCCAATTCCATCTATAGCATGATCCCTTTCCCTGAAATCATGTATCCTCACTATGTTACTGTTTCTACCTGAAATTTGCATTCCTCCTTCCTTAAGGTGACATAAATCAGTTTCAATCTCCTTAGTACCTGCTGAAGGATCCTATCATGTTTCTTCTTGTCATAATCAAAAGCCAGAATATCATAGTAAAAAAGCCAATACATTAGATATCCCTTCCAGCACCGTTGTACGACGGCACAACGCAGGTAAAGACATTGTATGCCTTTACCACGCATTTTTTACCACACATGTTTTTACCACAAACATGCTTTTACAATGCAGGCCATTACCACGCATTGGTTTTATATATAAAAATAATGTATTTGTGGGGGGAGACCCCCAACTTACCGTAAATCCACAGTAAAGCATGCGTTGTAAAGGCATGCACGTGGTAAAAATATGCGTGCTAAAAAATGCGTGGTAAGGGCACAACGAGGTAAAAACCTCGTTGTAAAGGCGGTTTCCCTTCCAGCACCAGCTTCATAATCCTTTAAAGTAAGGGTGCTGCTGAGGGCAACCCAGACTTGCATACAGATAAGCTCCTAAGGGGGTTATGAGGTTAGATGTCTCGAACTGTTGTTTAACTTAACCCGTTGTGTATGCCGCTAATAGGTCCATAACACTAAAAAGTGTGGCAATATCAAGTAAAGCTAATATCTCAGGTTTGTTGGGTAGTGCTTGCCTGTCTAGCCAAATATTGGCATTCAGATCATCAAAGCCACACATACACTTATTTTTCCCACCACTTTTGGCTGTTAGCACCACCACAAACTTAGAACCATGCTTATAACACCAGTGTGTAAAATAAACCGCCCCTCCAAGCGGGACACCCCTACATTAGTCAACAATACCTCAAAATCTTCATTTAAATTTTGGAAATAACTGTCCACATTTTATAGACGTCTTCGCTATATAAAAATTGCCTATAGCATTGTATTACAACTATCTAACATGGGCACATGCTCAAATACCCAGTATTAGATAATCTTCTACAGAAGCTTTGGCCTTTCTCACAGATTTTTGGAGCAGACTTTGACTTTAAGCTACAACCTACTTTGAAACATACCTCTGAAACCCACATCAGGTACACTCAGCCTTAATCTTGCTTAACATGGAGTAAGACTTGCACCTCAAACTTAACTGCTTTGTAAGCAGTGCACCATATAACTTCCAATATGCACAATTACACTTGCCTCCAGGCCACGCAATTTCCATGCTATGGACCCACGCAAGCACAGTCAGTAACTCTAAGTTGTATATCACAATGGTGTTATCACTGATGTGATCAGTAATGTCATCAATGATGTCATTTAACATTTCATGAGTCATGTAATATGTGAGGTCAAAAACAGTGCATGGCAGGAGTGCAAGTTTTCAATAGTTCAGTAAACTCTAACTGATCAATTTTATGTTTTTTTTGTTTTTCAAATGTTAACTTTTATCTCATTTCAACTCCTAGCTATAATATCACTTTAACCTGTGGTTTCTTCAGTGACAAAAAAAAAAATTTTATATCTATCTATATATAATTTTTTTAAATATATATATATAAAACTGGGCATTGATAAGGAGTGACTCTGTTTTGAGCAACCAGACTACTAAATCACCTTGTATAACTTTCAGGAAGGCACAATCAATGAGTAATGCCTTAGTAAAAAGTAGTCCGGAAGTGAGGGTGGCCAAAACATGGTTGAGTCCCAGGAATGGCTTCACACGTTGTAATACATGCAAAGCATGTAAGTACGGGGTAAACAAGACAAGCTATATTACACCTTTTAAACCCAAGCCAGTACCAATCAATAAAAGTCTGAACTGCAAAACGGAATATGCAGTTTATGTCCTGAGTGCTCATGCAACCTGCAGTATGTAGGAAGTACAAAACTGCAGGTGCATAAACGAGTACTCCAGCACTTGAGAGCAATTACAAATGTGGATGTTACTTACCCAGTTGCCCGGCATTTTAAAGAGTATCATGACAGCAAGTTAGATGATTTGAAGTATTTTGTCATAGATATGATTCTTCCTCAGAAACGAGGCGGCAACCGGGAAGCCATGCTCCGAAAGCTTGAGACACGGTACATTTTAGATTTAGATAGCAAAATACCCCAGGGCCTAAATTCGAGTGAGGATTTTTACACATGTTTGTGAATGAAATAAATTTCTTTTAAATGGGATTTTAATTAAGATCTTGAACCCATTCAGCTGCTGCATCTATGACATTTTTATAGCTTTCTAATTTTTGCACATTTGCACAATAGTAAGTCGCGTTTGTGACTACTATATGGGAACATTTGCACTGTTTTGCACATTCACTTTTGGCATATCAATGGATGAAAATATCTACAACCTAGGCCCACTAGGGCAGAATTATCATTTGAAACAGTTTTTTATACATATTTTCTCCTTTGCTAATTTTGCACACTGATATGTTTAGGCCTGATATGGAATTTACATATGTTCATATAAAATTTAAGATATCAAGGTTCTGTTCTCTGAAAGCTCCTTTTTTATGACATTATAAGAATTTTGGTTTCAAAATGTTTTAGACTTATAACAACTGTCTCAAATGTTTTTACCATATAGGTTGTTTTTAATGCTATAAAGTGGTAGATAAATATTTGTCACTGGTTTACAAGCATTATCTAAAATATCAAGGATTTTATTCCTATTAAATTTAGAGGACAATCTTTACTTTTTGATATTTAGAAGATCAGGTCTTAACATGTTTGAAACATATAATAATTGTTTTCAAATGTTTTTATCATAAGTGTTGCTTTGATTGTTATAAAATGGCAGATATTTATTTATCGCTGTTTTTCAATGAATTATGCAAGGGATTAACCAGCTGTGTATAAATGAAACAATGGTGGATTTTTTCTATGTCTATGCCTTGTGATGTAAGAAACTACGCACATGCACTGTCACTTTAAATATTGGGAAGCACTCCACATGCGCGTCATGTGATCAAGGGCACTGTGTTGCTCGAAACGCGTAATGGCGGTGGTGCAGGGCGTTCACTGAATCAATAAACATCAATTTGCACCATATTTGGGTCTGCGTTCGCCAGTTTTTGGATACGGGAGTGTTGCCAGGCGGAGTAATCGGCATATTGTACCGAGACTGCTTCCTCGGTATCCGCAGACCCCTCCCTCACTCTGGGCCGGATGGCAAGAAGCAATTTCCTGGTTCTGTTCCGGGTTAAAAAAGAAGCCCTCTTGGAAGGAGAAGCCACGGTAGCCCCCAGACGAAGCAACAACCCTCCCGGAGGATTAAAGGACGGAAGACACTTGTCGTGTTGAAATCATCAACCGGGTAGGAAGACGCTGAATGTTTGGAGAGGGAGAGTGCATGAACTAAGCAACGTTATTTAACAAATTAGCTTAGCAACGACTCATAATATTCGCCCACACATTTGCAGCCATGTCCGCCGACGCGCTGAGGAGTCGCGAGGCGGCAGCTACTGACATGTTCAATGATCTTCCCAGTGGGGAAACAATGATGGTATCACACTCGAATCCAGCAACGATGGCTAATCAAAGTGTCAAGGATTTATTTAAAAAATTAGAGAAGCTAATGAGATTGGAACAATCAAAGTGGTGGGAGCATAGGTCACTCACACGGTATTTGGAAGTTGGAAGAGTCCCGAGGGGGTTACGGATAATGTTAGCTCCCAGCTACGAAAATCCGGACCCTCGTATGCTAGCAGAATGGGCGGAGTCTAATCTGGATTCATCACGGCGCCTAATAGAAATCTTGGTGAAATACGCTGAAAGTGACCGATTAACTTTGCAAGCTAATATTGATGAGATCAATAACGAAATTGCCAAATTGGAACAAACTGATACAATATCAAAATATCGGAATGATATGGTTGCCAGATTAGAAAAGGAAGAAGATATAATAAAGAAGCGGAAAATCTTTAAATTTCATCGAGATAAATGTGACTATGAGCAGGGGCGGGTATTTACGTTTGCCAAAAAATTTGACAGTGTGAAAATAACCAGTCTTGCAGCCCGAGTCACAAACCAGCAGCCAAGCACTAGCAGTAATCCGCCTTTGCAATCATCTACATCCGATCTTAGCTCTGCGATTGATAGTGAATCTGAAATTGACCAAACAAGATCGATAAGAGCAATGGGGTTTCAAAAACCATCGCTAGCACAGGAAGTCGACTGCTTGCGCCAAGACAGGCGTCAAACTCTGAGATCAAATGCACAAAGTGCAAGCACATCAAGACCAGGAATCAGAAGCGCAGAGCAAGACGCCGATGTAACATCAGACGCCAAGCTAAACAACAAGAAAAAGGCTTACAAGAAGTGGCAACGCAGATAAAGCGAGTGACGTCAAATCAAATACAATAGTTAATTTGACGGACACCAATTTGAATGATGAGGAAATAAAACGCTATCATTGGGGCTATCTTTCAGCCCGCAAGCAAATTTTGACTATGCTAACACAAGGATTGATATGTATAAATTTGTGCGTAAATTAAAGCTGCGTAAATACCATACTATGCGAGGGACTAATATAGACAAACAAGTTGACACGCAATTATCAACCATAGATGACTCAAATGAATTATCAACACAAGATGCAAGTTTACTTAGAGATTTGGAGGAACCGCATGCTGAAAGTAACATAGCTACACACTCACCGAATCATGATGAACTGGAAATAAAAACAGAGGTGCGTACCCCATTTAAGCCCAAATCAACATTTTGCCCAATGATGATGAGAGATAACTTGGATCTTTTTAATGAGAAGGTTACTATGGAACTAAAATCTCTCTATTACAAAACAACACATTCAGTAAGAAAATTTAACAAACAGAATAATGATTATTATAGACTGGTGAAAAAACTTCAAGCACAAAAAAACATCATCATTCGCCAATCTGATAAAGGGGGCAATATCGTGCTGTGGCCATATGAAATGTACATGGAGGAAGAACTGAACCAGTTAGATGATAGGGACTGTTACAAACGAAGCAACATGCAAATGGTGACTACAGCACGCAATGAATTCTATAAGAGCTTGGTGGCATGGAAATCAGCAGGTTTACTTTCTATTGACGAATTCAAATTTTTGAAAAATGACCATCCCAAGATTCCAACAATCTACTTTATTCCTAAAGTGCATAAATGCATAACTAAGCCACCCGGCAGGCCCATTATATCGGCCTGCGGAGGTCTACTAGAGAACACTTCACGATATGTGGATTTCTTTTTACAAAATCATGTCAAAAATCTCCCCTCTTACATACAGGACACAGGAGACTTTCTGAGAAAACTAAGTGGAGTAAAATGGGAAGGAGATTGTTTAATGATATCTTTGGATGTTCAAACTTTATATACCAGTATTAACCATCTTGACGGTATAAGAGCAGTAGATTACTACTTGAATAGAAGATCTAGGATTATGCATATGCACAATAGAATGTTATCTGCTATGATTTTGACTTGTCTTGAAAAAAACTTTTTCTTATTCAACAACCAGATTTTTAATCAAATCAGAGGTGTAGCCATGGGGGCCTGTTTTTCTCCGAGTTATGCCAGTCTCCATATGGGGTTTTGGGAGGAACAGGTCCTGAGGGTTGAATACAAGGAAACT
The DNA here is from genome assembly GCA_963921515.1 of Calotriton arnoldi. Taxonomy (NCBI): domain Eukaryota; kingdom Metazoa; phylum Chordata; class Amphibia; order Caudata; family Salamandridae; genus Calotriton; species Calotriton arnoldi. The sequence goes on from CAWUFW010003659.1 coordinate 1,596,516, forward strand.
TTAACTAATCATGTTTTGTGTTGGTATAGATTTATTGATGACATCTTTTTGGTCTGGAGGGGTAATGAGGAGAGTGCTCATGAATTTGTGAATTGTATTAACTGTAACAATTTTAATCTTAATTTTACAGCACAAATGAGCAGAAAAATCATGTGTTTTCTAGATGTGGAGGTATACATTGTTGAAAACAAGGTAGAAACTAGATTACACAGGAAAATAACTGCGGGCAATACGATACTACATGCCACGAGTCATCACCCTGTCCATCTCATCAACAGCATCCCCTATGGGGAGATGCTTCGCATTCGCAGAGTATGCAGCAGTGACAATGAGTGTAGAATAGCACAATTACAAAGCAAGGAGAGGTTCCTGGAGAGGGGCTACTCAAAGAAGACGCTAGAGGTTGCAATGAACAAGACTATTAGTCTTGACCAATCTAAAACACTTACAATACGTGACAAATCATCCAACATACATAATGAGCCAGTCACTAGATTAATCCTAACCTATAGCCTACAACATAAAGCCATTCATAAGATCGTTAATAAAAACTGGGCATTGATAAGGAGTGACTCTGTTTTGAGCAACCAGACTACTAAATCACCTTGTATAACTTTCAGGAAGGCACAATCAATGAGTAATGCCTTAGTAAAAAGTAGTCCGGAAGTGAGGGTGGCCAAAACATGGTTGAGTCCCAGGAATGGCTTCACACGTTATAATACATGCAAAGCATGTAAGTACGGGGTAAACAAGACAAGCTATATTACACCTTTTAAACCCAAGCCAGTACCAATCAATAAAAGTCTGAACTGCAAAACGGAATATGCAGTTTATGTCCTGGAGTGCTCATGCAACCTGCAGTATGTAGGAAGTACAAAACTGCAGGTGCATAAACGAGTACTCCAGCACTTGAGAGCAATTACAAATGTGGATGTTACTTACCCAGTTGCCCGGCATTTTAAAGAGTATCATGACAGCAAGTTAGATGATTTGAAGTATTTTGTCATAGATATGATTCTTCCTCAGAAACGAGGCGGCAACCGGGAAGCCATGCTCCGAAAGCTTGAGACACGGTACATTTTAGATTTAGATAGCAAAATACCCCAGGGCCTAAATTCGAGTGAGGATTTTTACACGTTTGTGAATGAAATAAATTTCTTTTAAATGGGATTTTAATTAAGATCTTGAACCCATTCAGCTGCTGCATCTATGACATTTTTTATAGCTTTCTAATTTTTGCACATTTGCACAATAGTAAGTCGCGTTTGTGACTACTATATGGGAACATTTGCACTGTTTTGCACATTCACTTTTGGCATATCAATGGATGAAAATATCTACAACCTAGGCCCACTAGGGCAGAATTATCATTTGAAACAGTTTTTTATACATATTTTCTCCTTCGCTAATTTTGCACACTGATATGTTTAGGCCTGATATGGAATTTACATATGTTCATATAAAATTTTAGATATCAAGGTTCTGTTCTATGAAAGCTCCTTTTTTTATGACATTATAAGAATTTTGGTTTCAAAATGTTTTAGACTTATAACAACTGTCTCAAATGTTTTTACCATATAGGTTGTTTTTAATGCTATAAAGTGGTAGATAAATATTTATTTGTCACTGGTTTACAAGCATTATCTAAAATATCAAGGATTTTATTCCTATTAAATTTAGAGGACAATCTTTACTTTTTGATATTTAGAAGATCAGGTCTTAACATGTTTGAAACATATAATAATTGTTTTCAAATGTTTTTATCATAAGTGTTGCTTTGATTGTTATAAAATGGCAGATAATATTTATTTATCGCTGTTTTTCAATGAATTATGCAAGGGATTAACCAGCTGTGTATAAATGAAACAATGGTGGATTTTTTCTATGTCTATGCCTTGTGATGTAAGAAACTACGCACATGCACTGTCACTTTAAATATTGGGAAGCACTCCACATGCGCGTCATGTGATCAAGGGCACTGTGTTGCTCGAAACGCGTAATGGCGGTGGTGCAGGGCGTTCACTGAATCAATAAACATCAATTTGCACCATATTTGGGTCTGCGTTCGCCAGTTTTTGGATACGGGAGTGTTGCCAGGCGGAGTAATCGGCATATATATATATATATATATATATATATATATATATATATATATATACACCCCATCTGGGGTAAAATGTATTATATTTACATGTTTTATAGTTTTTTATCACCTAGCACTTTTACATTTTTATGCACTTTACACATTAGGTTTGCACATTGTGACGACTGTTTAGAGCCAATTTGCAAGAACAATGACAGTTGATGTGGCCATTTGAGGCCAATAAATCTTTGCACTAGCAGTATTTGCACAGACATTGCGATCAAGTATCAACTATTTATTTATATATATCAATATCTATATAATAATTTTTAATGTGGCGGTGTTTTTTCAAATCAATTGTTTTGAGTGTAATTAATGTTAATGTACAGATTAAGTTTGATGTTTTTGAGCATTTGTGCTATGATATTTTTTAACTTAGCCATATGAGATTATCCTGTGTATTTTTTCCATCAAACAGAAATGTGCTTTTACACAAGTGTCTATATATGATTGTACGATACATAACAAATTGTCTAATTTACACTTTTTGAATTGCACTATATAATCATGCCGCATGTCTCAAGATTTTGTTAAGCTCTATTATCAGTGCAGTCACAAGTTTGATCAGGTGATAGATGCATCACCAATAAAAACTCTCCATGTACGTAATGTGGTCATGTGACCAAGGGCTAAGTGGCCCGAAACGCGTCATGAAGGAGCTTTGCACGCAACTTTAATATTTTAATAAAAGAAAATCTGGCACCAGCTCAAGAAGTTGTCCGTACCTGTTTTTGTGCGTCTAGGGCACAAGGGAGCGTAATTTGATATATTGATATATATATTATCTACTGGTGGTCGCCAGTAGATAGTTATAGTTAGGACCTATTTTCCATAGGAAATCCGCGACATTCTATTTGAAATAACTCTCTTGCAGGTTGACGAATCTTCGCGAAATTTTCAAACTTTATGGCCCGCTCCGCTCCGCTCCTACCCTGAAAGTCTCGGGGTGATTCGTCAAGTGGGGGCCGAGAAAAAAGGGGGGTCCCAAAACGTGTTTTCCCCATTCATTTTCCCATCGGAAACTTTAGACACGGCTACAGCCCGAACTGCTGAACGGAATTACACCAAATTTGGCAAAGAGGTAGTTCTTGGTTCAGAAAGAACCCTTTTTGTTAAATGGTGTAAATCCGTTCAGTAGTTCCTGAGAAAATCAAAAGGAAAATCACATATATATCTATGGCCGCGTCGGATTCGTGCACCCTCCCGATCACGAGCTGTCTGCTAATTGGCTGTCAACACTCCAAACCAGGAAGTGTTGGCAGCCATCTTGTTCCTCAGTAGAACCGAGGAACAAGAAAGCAGTAAAAAGTGCGCAAAACGCACAAAGGGGGCAGGGTAGAAACACCCTGACCCCTAGGTCTGCTCAGGGGGTCCCACAAGGACCCCCTGGGTAGAAAAAAGCATTTTTTTTTTTTTTTTTTTTTTTAAATCGGCAGGATGCGCTCAGGGAGCGCGGATCCTGCCGGAAAAAAAAAAATCGAAGTCCCGGGGGCATGGTGGGGGGGTTTTAATTTATGTAGGGGGGGCCTCTAAGGCCCCCCCAAACCCCGGGGACCGCCACTCCCCGGGGCTTTAGAAAAAAAAGGGTGCGGGAGGGCTCTTGGCCCTCCCGCAGCCCCGGGGACCGCCACCCCCCGGGGCTTCTTTATTTGTTAAATTAACCTGTGTAGGGTGGCTCCTGCCCCCCCACACGCCCCGGGGACCGCCACCTCCCGGGGCACTAAACATTTGAATATGGGGGTTTGTTACGGACTCCCAAAGCCCCGGGGACCACCACCTCCCCGGGGCTGTGAAATAGTTGGGAGGGGGCCGCGCGGCCCCCTCCTGGAGCCCTTGATGGCCCTGGGGACCGCCACCCCCAGGGCCGGCTCCTGCAGTGTCCCGGGGTGCCTACCTCGGGACACTGCTGTTTGCAATGACAGGACGGGAGCCTCGCGGCTCCCGTCCTGTCATTGCAAACTTGCTTTGGATATTGGAAGAGAGAGCAGGAAACCTGCTCTCGCTGCCAATATCCAAAGCTGATTGCTTTTCCACATGGGGAGCAGCATGTTAGCTGCTCCCCATGTGGAAAGCAATGCCGGCTCCCATAGGACACGGGAGCCGGCGGGACTGTGGGGGTTTGGGGACCCCCCACAGTCCCCAACGAGAGGCCAGGCCCCGGGGATGGGATCCCCGGGGCCATAAGTGGCCAGGGAGGGGGGCCACGCAGCCCCCTCCCCAAATTTAAAAAAATAAATAAATTTAAAAAAAAGTGCAAGGCCGGCCCCGGGGATGGGGTCCCTGGGGCCTTAATGGCCTGAGGAGGGGGCCACGCAGCCCCCTCCAAATAAAAAAATCAAAAAATCGAGGCCATGCCCCGGGGATGGGGTCCCGGGGCCAATACAGGCCCAGGGAAGGGGGCCACGCGGCCCCCTTCCCGTTTTTTTTTTTTTAATTTAAAAAATAAAATAAAATGCTCAGGCCCCGGGGATGGGGTCCCGGGGCCAAAAGTGGGCAAGGGAAGGGGGACCACGCAGCCCCCTCCCATTAAAAAACAAAAAGAAAAAAAAAAACGACCAGCATCGTGCTGGAGGCCCCGTCCCCCTCCCTGCAGTACTCTGCAAACGCGCCCCCTGGCGCGTTTTAAGAAGGGGAAGTAATTCCCCTTGAATACTGGGGGTCCTGAGGGCCAACTAGCCCACCAGGAACCTCCAGTATGCGCCAGGGGCTGCGTTGCAGAGAGGTGTACAGAGGCCACGCCCTTTTTACACCTCTCTGCAACGCAGCTCTGTGGCGCTTTAGAAGTACATGGTGGGCTAGTTGGACTCCAGGGACCCTCAGGATTCAAGGGGACTTAATCCCCCAACTTAAAACGCGCCACGGGCGCGTTTGCACAGTGGTGAAGGGAGGGGCGGGGCTTCAGGTGACATGTGTGCAAACAGGCCCCGTGGCGCGTTTTAAGATGGGGAATTAAATCCCCTTCAATCCTGAGGGTCCCTGGGGGCCAACTAGCCCACCATGTACTTCTAAAAGCGCCACAGAGCTGCGTTGCAGAGAGGTGTAAAAGGGGCGTGGCCTCTGTACACGTCTCTGCAACGCAGCCCCTGGCGCATACTAGAGGTTCCTGGTGGGCTAGTTGGCCCCAGGGACCTCATGATTCAAGGGAACTTAATCCCCTAACTTAAAACGCGCCACGGGGCGCGTTTGCACAGATGTCACCTCAGGCCCCGCCCCCTCCCTTCACCATTGTGCAAATATTCCTCTAAAATCTGCCGAAATACGAATTCCGATTTACTCACCTGTTATCAGGAGAGACCTCAGTGCTGCATCTTTCAGCCCAGTACTGATCCTGAAAAGTAATTTTAACCGTACTTACCAGCAACTTGAATTTCCTTCCATAGGCTAACATTGACTGGTTTCACTTGGAAATTCTTCTAAGTGTGGAGTTTTGGAACTTTATAATATTCCTCTAAAATCAACCGAACTACGAATTCCGATTTACTCACCTGTTATCAGGAGAGAACCCAGTGCTGCATCTTTCATCCCAGTACTGATCCTGAAAAGTAATTTTAACCGTACTTACCAGTAACTTGAATTTCCTTCCATAGGATATCATTGCCTGCTTTTTGCTGAAAAAGTTTCTAAGTGTTGATTTTTGAAACCTACAAATATTCCTCTAAAATCAGCCGAAATACGAATTCCGATTTACTCACCTGTTATAAGGAGAGACCTCAGTGCTGTATCTTTCAGCCCAGTACTGGTCCTGAAAAGTAATTTTAACCGTACTTGCCAGTAACTTGAATTTCCTTCCATAGGCTAACATTGACTGGTTTCACTTGGAAATTCTTCTAAGTGTGGAGTTTTGGAACTTTATAATATTCCTCTAAAATCAACCGAACTACGAATTCCGATTTACTCACCTGTTATCAGGAGAGAACCCAGTGCTGCATCTTTTAGCCCAGCACTGACCCTGAAAAGTAATTCTAACCGTACTTACCAGTAACTTATATTTCCTTCCATAGGAATCCATTGTCTGGTTTTCAGCAGAAAAGATTCAAAGTGTCGATTTTCACAAATTACAAATATTCCTTAAAAATCGCCTGTATGACTTAAATGCATTCTTTCAACTGTTTACAGGAGATGCACCAGTGCTGGATCCAGGATCCAACACTGAGTAAGAAAAAGTAACGATAACACTACTTACCTGCTAAGTGAATTTCCTCCCATAGGAGAACATTGGTGATTCTATGTGAAAAAGTTTCTAAGTGTCAACTTTTAAAATACAATAATATTCCTTAAAAATCACTACTGTAACCAAAACGCTTTTACTCAACTGTTTACAGGAGATGTCCCAGGACTGAATCTAGGATCCAGTCCTGTGGTTAGAAAAGTAATCCATAAAGTAACTAATTGCATTTAACTAGAAAATCACATTGAGCTCAATGTTGCATTGTGTTTGAAATTGTGTTGCCCATTGCAACAACTGTAACTACTGTACTTAAAACTCTATTGCCTATTTGCAAACTATTTAAACTAAAGTAATTCATTCTGAGAAAGTATATTTTGTAATGTATAATGTAATTACAATGTAATTTAATAAATAAAATATCTAAAAATAAATAGTTTTAAAAAATGTAGTAAATCAGTATCAAAAAATAAATATAACAATTAATACATTTAAAAATTGACATTTACAAAACCTTTGAAATTCACTTAAAAAACCATAGGTTTTAGGGGCGTTATAGTTAGAAATTAGCATTTAAAAAACCTTTGAAATTCACTGAAAAAACCATAGGTTTCAGGTACGTTATAGTTAGAAATTAGCATTTAAAAAACCTTTGAAATTCACTGAAAAAACCATAGGTTTTAGGGACAGTTATAGTTAGTTGGACATTTCACTCGTACAAAACCCGTGAAATTCCCCCGTTATAGTTAGTTCAGCTAACTATAACTCGCGCCCCCGCAATGCACTGCTGATGACGTCACATATTACATCACTCATGACATGGTCAGTGACATCACTGATGACATCACTGATGACATCTCAAATGACATCACTGATGACATCATCCATGTGATAATTTCATGCATCCTCTCACACCCTAATATAACCTTTGATACACCCACTCTAAATTACAGACTGCCATTCTCAAAACCATAGACACTCCAACACCAATAACTACATACCCACTCACTGATTCTTAGGTCTACACACACATCCACTCACTCACCTGTACAGTCACTCATACTTACGGTCACTCAGTACAGGACTATCATATGCACTAATACACCTACATAGACACTCACACACCGCCACTCATCCATAGAGGTACTCACACACCTAGTCAGTCATGCAAATAATTAATCACACTGCCATTACCTCACCTATACAGTTATACGCACACCAGCTCACTTACTCATACAAATACTAGCACATTCTTACGCTCTTATACAATCACTAATACAAGTACACACTCATCCATACAGCCACTCTCACAATCACACACTCTCACTTATACCCATTTATATACTACAACACACATATATACTGCCTTTCACATATGTAGTTACTCACACATGTACCACTGAGATATACATTCACTCACTAACACACCCATACACACACTCACCCACCCATACAGTCCATCACAGATGCACTCTTGAAACCATGCACCCAGTGAATCACCCACCGATACATCTATGTGCAGTCACACACACCCCATCCACACAAACACTCAGGCACCCATACAGATACTCAGACAACCAATCAATAACTCATATAGACACTCATGTAGCTATTTACAAACCCATGCAGCCACTTACACACCAACAGACAGACGGATAAAGACATTCACACAGTTTAGTAACTAACCCATGCATTTAGTAAGATACGTTTAATCACTCACTAATAGTCAGTCATGCACCTACTATATCATCCATCCAGACACTTATACACCCACTCATTATTCAATACACCTTGGCATATATATTAAACATATTTAAACTTTACAGAAACACACAGTCACTGGATGATGTCATCAGTGATGTCATCAGTGATGTCATTTGAGATGTCATCAGTGATGTCATCAGTGATGTCACTGACCAGGTCATGAGTGATGTAATATGTGACATCAGCAGTGCATTGCGGGGGCGCGAGTTATAGTTATCTGAACTAACTTTAACGGGGGAATTTCACGGGTTTTGTACGAGTGAAATGTCCAACTAACTATAACTGTCCCTAAAACCTATGGTTTTTTCAGTGAATTTCAAAGGTTTTTTAAATGCTCATTTCTAACTATAACGTGTCTGAAACCTATGGTTTTTTCAGTGAATATATATATATATATATATATATATATATATATATATATATATATATATATATATATATATATATATATATATATATATATATATATATAATAAAAAACACAGTGGCGCCACTGTGTAGTTATAGTCAGGACCAGGTGTCATAGATAGTGGATATTTGGTTTAATGGTGCAGTTTGACGAATCTTCATGAAACCTTCAACAACAAAAAAGGCTAAGCCATCCCAGTTCTTCTTGGAAAGTTTTGGGATGATCCGTCAAGCAGGGGTTGAGAAAAGAGGTGCGGGGGGGACAGGGTCCCCCAAAATGTGATTTTTCCAAGCAATTTCCCATAGAAAAAATTAACAGCACTACCGCCAAAACAGCTGAACAGAACTACACCATATTTGACAGAAAGGTAGATCTTTACTCAGAAAGTGTGCTTGTTGTGGTGTAAATCCGTTCAATAGTTTGAGAAATTAAGGCTCCAAATATATGTATATATAGATATGCAGTACTACTGTGGGTCCAATAAAACAAAAGATAAGATGTGATTGGCTGCCTCAAATCAACAAAGATGTTTGGCAGCCACTTTAGGACTCGGTGCTCAGTCCTGAAAAAACAAAAACAACATAGGGGGCAGGGTAGAGATACCCATCTAGACTTTGTTTCCTTCTGCAACAAACCTCCCCCCCCAAATGTGTAAAACAGTGGTATCACTGGAAAATAAAAATAAATCATTAAACAACACCCAGGGTGGACCAGGGTGAATCAGTATATCTTTGTTTTTTTTTAGGGGGCGTGCAGCACCCGTCCTAAGCCATTTAAAGGTCCCGGGGACCCGATCCTCCGGTGTCGATGTAATAATTTTTTGGTGGAGGGTGGGATATGGGGTCCCACTCCCCGAGCCATAGAATGGCCCGGGACCCCATCCCTGGGGACTGTGATGCACACAGTGTCCTGGGGACTCCCATCCCGGGACACTGGGTTGTTCCCTGCCCGGGAGAGTGCAGGCTGGCAACACAAAACTAACTCCCTTCCCGCTCTCTCCCGGGCAGGGAAAATAGGATTACTTCCGCCCAATGGGAGCAGAAACAAAAGTTGCTCCTTCTGGGTGAGGACAATGCAAAGGTGCTGGCTCCCGCTGACATCCAGGATGGGTGCTGGCAGGGTAGGCGGCGAGGTAAAGGTTGGCCATGGGCAGTGAATGTTGTAGGTGTCCTGGGTGGGCCCGGGTCTCACAGAGACAAAAAAATAAGATGGCACTGCAGGAGTAGGCTCCACCCACTGCCATTTAAAAAAACATATATGTAGCCCGTGGCAGCCCCGGGTGGGACCAGAGACGCAAGAACAAAAAAATAAATAGTTGCGGCCTCGTTGCTTCACTAGTGAAGCGGCGAGGCTGCTCACAGACTATTCACTGCTCCATAATGCCCTGCACGGGCTATGGTTTTAAAACGGTCTTAGTTGCAGTGCCCCAATGAGGACAGGAGCACCACCACCAATTTACAAAAGTATTATGTGAGGCTGCAAGGAGCCCTCCAGGAAACTTAAAAAAAAAAAAAAAAACTATCTCCATGGTCACTGGACACAAACATCACCATTACCTCAACTTATCGTGAACGTGCCCAGGGTGCATGACCCCAGAAAAGCTTAACAGAAAAGCTTACTTTTTGTATGCTCTTCAGCTGGAATGCAGCGACATCTTGTGGTTGGTTCTATGGTTGCAATATTTGGCCTGAAGAGTGTTAAAGAAAGACTCAAACACACATTTAGGGGGGCGTGGCTTAGGCGCCGATCGAGATGGCCGCACTCCGGCGAGGCTCTGCGATTCCCTGGGCTTCTGCCCGTAATTAATCGGTCTAAATATCTGCAACTCATGTCGGAGTAATAAGAATATCCATCGGAAGCCGAGCGGAATGTGATGCCGAGAAAACACGGACAGCGGGGGTGGAGTTTACCCGGGTCTGGAAGCTGCGGCCTAGGGAGGCGATAAAGCCCCGGACTAGATTTGTGGTGGTGCCCGGCCGGAACTGCTGGAGCTACTGGTGAGGGTCATAGAGGACCCGAAAACGTGACGGCGGCGGTCGCTGCACAGAATAATAGCAGGCAAGTGCCTTAAATGTCACGGGACCGCAAAATGCACCCAGATTATCGAGAGCCGTGAAGTGACGCAGGCAAGTGGCAGCGGGCCCGTAGACGGAGAGACGCCGAGGAAGAACGGCCGCTTCTAGTGGAAACGCCGAGGGAGCAGTGGAAATGGGCGGAACCCCCCGGTGAGTGCACTCTAGGGTTACGGGCCCGCCATACACTGTCTCGGCCAGGGCATAAAGACACCACAGAGAAAGGCACCGGCGAATGCTCGAATAGGGCGGACGGCCCTAATTAACCAAGATGGCGCTGAAGTAGAGAGGCACCGGAGGCCGCAAATAGGGAGCAGTAACTTGGGGCAAGTGGGATCTAAAATCAAGCACGAGAAAAAAGACAGGCAAAAGCCACCCTAGCGGTTGAGACCGCCAACAATCTATATATTTTGAAAGCAGTAGAGGAGCCTAACGCCACCAGAACAGTGGCCATCTACTGCGGAGGACCGGAAGAGAGCCATAAAGGAGAACCAGGTTACATAACCCGCAGCTGAGAAGGAAGGGAAGAAGTGATCTTAAATGTCTCAGTGACAACAGAAACAGGTCGATCTGATATCAGGATAAATAGTGGGGCCCTGATACACGGGGAAGAAGTCCTTTCCGGGGCACCACGTGAAGCCTGAGCAACAAAGGGGGGTATGCGGGGCCACTGATTGGGGCCCAGAAGCGAATGCCAGAACGGGGGCGCTCAATTGAAACAATAGCGGCCACGACCAGAGGTGTGGAAAACGGAAGAGTGCGGAGGCTTTCTGGCAGAGAAACAAAGGTACAAACAAGAGTCCAAAAAAACGGCCAAAGGCTCGGGAGTGTGCAGCGCCCATTGGGGTCCCAGCAGGTCACAAGCGACCTGGCCAAGGTGTCGGGGGGCAAAGGGACAAAGGGAACCCTCCAGACCAAATTGGACAAATTTACCATGCAGAAACGGTCCGAACCAGACACACTCAGCAAGGGAGGAGAACAGACAGGGCTGGGATTGGACAACGGGGAACCGTCACTGAAAGACATCATGGATGCCATTGTGGGTGTTCGTACATCCCTGGAATATATAATGGACTCGATAACGGCTGAGGTGACACTGATAAGAGCGGACATGCATAAAATAAGTGAAAAAGTCAAAAACGTGGAAGTGGTCAGCGCAGAGTTAAGCGGAGTCAAACCAGATGAGACAAGAAATCAAGGAGCTCCAAGTTGCCAGTAAGAAAATGGAGAGACTATTGGACGACTATGAAGGCCGAACACAAAGGAACAATATCAGGATACTTGGGGTCCCCGAGAAGGGTGAAGGGCCAGCAGCAGACCTTTTTGTAGAAAACTTAATTTGCAATTATCCGAAACCAAAGACCTCGTCAACATTTTTTTACAGTTGAGAGAGCGCACAGATTTCCCGGAGGTAGGCCAAAACCGGGTGCCCCCCCCCACGGCCCCTGCTGGCGAGACTTTTAAATTTCAGAGACAGAGACATTATATTACACACCGCCCGCACGGCCCCACCGATCAAGTATGAAAATAGCAAAGTCACCTTCTACCCGGACTTCACGATCACCGTGCAGAGACAAGGAAGAACTTTTTTGGAGATCAAAAAGCAACTGAAAGACAAAGGTATCCGATACTCGATGCTGTTTCCAGCGAAGCTCCGAGTTGAAGCGGAGGGAAGGTCCTGGTACTTTGAAACCCCGGAATCAGCGGCAGACTGGCTAGAGGGATGGAGACCGGCAAGAGAACATAATCACCGAAAAGGAAAGGAACACTCCTCAACTAGCAAATCATCACAACAAGGAGGGCGGCAAGATCCTTCAACGAAGGCGAACGAGGGGAACAGCGAACACAGCTGAAGGACTGTCGGGCGCAGCGTCGCCGCTGGACTGTGTCGAGCAGGGAAAGATAAGTGACTCCATTACTATTGTGATAATTATGGATAGAGACATGAGGGTACATCAAGCAAGAGGGCGGGTGTAGGGGACCAGTCTAGGGCCTCCCCCCCAACACTACCTTTAGTTCATTCACATATAGGGCTACAGGCACTCTGCATAGTTGGGGACATGGGCAGTTCTGAGCCCACAGTGCAGGGGGAGCAGGGAGGGGGTAAGGGGGTTTTGACATTTTTGTTGTTTCAGTTAGCTACAGATTCACATCTTACGTCAAGGGACATGAGAGGGACAGTGGGAGGGGGGACAGGTTCAGTGTGACTCACTGATCATAGTCAGACCCTTGGTTGGACGCAATTGATAATGGGTGGAGGATGGGACAACCGATATGGCGGCGATTTATGAGCTGAAGCATGGGCACATCGGGTGACAAAAGATTCAGGCTCCTGTCCTTGAACGTAAATGGATTAAGGAACAAACTCAAAAGAGGAATCATATTGCAATTTATTAAACGGCACGCCCCTGAGGTGATTCTACTCCAAGAGACACATTTAATAGGTAACACGTGCAAGGCCCTGGCTAGATGGGGCTACCAACTTGTGGTACACTCAGGGTTCACTACGGGATCACGAGGAGTGGGTATCATGAAGAAACGATCCTTCCCAATGACAATAGATCAAACGAGCACTGACAAATTGGGTAGATATGCTGCAGTGTCTGGAAATTGGGAGGGCGAAGCACTGACCATAATGTCGATGTACGCACCACCGGGCCGGAGGCGGCACTTAGAGACCTAGGGAAAGTTATGCTAACGTTCCCCACAGGGAAATTAGTAATAGGGGGAGCCCTTAATTCCGTAATGTCGGGGCGGTTAGACCGACATCCCCTCCCCCCCTCCCCCCCGAGACATAACATCATCGCAACTGATGCTTCCACACTTCCTGGACGCAATGGGGCTAGGAGATGCATGGCGGGTTTACCATCCCACTGAGACACATTTTACATTTCACTCAGGGGGCCCACAACAGTCTCTCTCGAATTGACTATATCCTTTCCTCGGCAGACCAGGCAAGATACATTAAGGAGATCCGATACCTAGCGAGGGGTATTTCCGATCATTCCCCAGTATGGGCACAAGTAGAGATCGAAAAAGGAAGTGGGACAAGAATAGCGCCTATAAACCCCTGGCACCTCCGAAATCCAAAGATTAAACTGAAGAACACTCAGGAAATAGAACATTACTTTAGAGAAACTGAGGGATCTGCGGAATCAGCCCAGATCCTCTGGGAGGCCTTCAAAACGGTAATACGGGGGCACGCGGTATCCCAGATTGCTGGAGCAAAGAAGGAAAAAATTGCAGGGTTGATCAGACTAGAAGAAGAGATATTGAAACTAGAGGGAAAACTCACTACAACAGAAGAACAGGACAAAACACACATTCTCAATCTAAAGAAAGGAGTATAGGAGCGAGGCGAAAGAAATGGCGAAAACACTAAGTAGGCACAAATTGGGACGAATATATGAGCTAGGGGATAAAGCCGGGAAACTGTTGGCTTGGCTTGACAGGAGAGAACTGGCGAGTCGGCTGGTCACAGAGCTACTCGTAGACTCTGGGGACAGTCTCTCAGATACACAGGAAATTGCTAACGAATTCGCCAAGTATTATAAGCGAATATACACGTCTCAGACTACTAGACAGGAGAGAGAAGTGAAGGCTTTATTGTCGGAAATGAAACTTCCGGTGATAGCAACAGATATAGGACTCTGCTAGACAACGACCTCACACAGGAAGAGATAGCACAGGCCATACGAACACTCCAATCCGGGAAAGCGATGGGCCCAAACGGCCTCCCGATCGAGCTCTACAAGTTGAGGCCTGATAGAATAGCCCCTCACCTTAAGAAAATGTATGAGGAAAGCCTCGAGAAGGGACACCTTCCGCAGGACCGGAGAATAGCTACTCTGGTAGTGATATATAAAGACGGAAAACCCAAAAATAAATGCTCGTCATACCGACCTATATCACTGTTGAATGCAGAGGTCAAAATATTAGCAAATTGCTGGCCACCCGGCTGGTCCGGGTCATTTCTGGATTAGTGCACCCTGACTGTGTCAGTTCATAGCGCTGGGACGCTTAAGGGTAGCCATTCGCTCTATAAATGTCCTTCCATTCCATTCCAATCCGGCTTTATGCCGTCAAGGAATACATCGCTAAACCTTCGTCAACTGCATGGAGTCATGGGAAGGGTGGATACCATAAGGGAGGATGCGTTGATGGTGTCCTTGGATGCTACCATGGTGTTTGATACCATTGAGTGATCATCTCTGTCGTCTTGGAAAAACTAGGGTTTGGTCCAAAATTTATCAACTGGGTAAGACTCCTATATACTTACCCACTTGCACAAGTAGTTGTCAACAATAAGTCAGCCATCTTCACACTTCAAAGGGGTACACAACAGAGTTGCTCCTTGTCCCCGCTTTTGTTTGCGTTAACGTTAGCGCCCCTAGCATACTGGATCAGTAAAGACCCATTATAAGGGGGTTACGGTGGCGGTTGAGTGGGAAGACCGTATCTCACTTTATGCAGATGATATTTTGTTGTATCTGGCCTCACCTGAGAGATCTCTGCACAGGTTTCTCAACATATTTACTAATTTTGGTACATACTCCGGCTATACCATTAACTGGTCAAAATCGCTTATATTTCTATTGCAAGGTAACCCGCCTGCCCTGCCCAAAGACTGCAAGGTGGCGGATTCAAGTATCTCGGACTGTTCATCACTAAAGATCCCAAATTGTGCTATACGTCTAATTTGCTGCCGCCGCTACAACGACTAAGGCATGATGTGGAGCACTGGAAGGCTCTTCCTCTATGGCTATTAGGCAGTGCGGCACTCTTTAAAATGATGTCTTTGACTCGCTTACTATATGTCCTCCATAATTCACCTAACCCAGTTCCCGCGTCCTACTTTGTGGCGGTGGAAAGTGCACAAAGAACGTTGCTTTGGGGAAGTAGCCCGCCACGAATATCATTCTCAAAACTAGTAAGAGGTTGGTATGATGGGGGAATTGGGCTCCCGAATATTGAAAAATACTACTGGGCGGCACAATTAACTGCCATCAACCACTGCATGTACCGACCCCAGAATGATCCTGGATATGCTATGGATAGGTGGCTCTTACCTGGGGGTAGTTACACCCATGTGCTTTATTCAAGGCCCACGAAACTGCAATTGACAGGTCCCACGAAGCACTCGATTCAGGTGTGGCATGCGGCGCCTAGAAGTCTGGGATGGGCAAAGAAAAAAACACTGGCCACCCCGCTGTGGGATACGGCACAACTGGGCTCACTCTGGAAGACAAGGGGTTTCGATAAATGGGATACCATTGGGATATCTAGGGTGGGCGACCTTTGGAAAAAGGGAAGGTCGTGCCCTTCTCGACTCTACAGCAAGAATACGAATTGGCGGAAACTGAGAGATTCCGGTATCTACAGGTACGACATGCCTTGCTGACAGCGGTCCAAGGGGAAGAGACTACTCCTGAGGCTTCACCGCTCGAGGATAGGCTTCTCGGTGGGTTCATGCCAAAAAAAGCAATTTTCCTGACTTACTCAAAGCTGATTAACCACTCCCCGGATCCTCTTCCACAGCTCCGCGAAAAATGGGAGAGTGACTTGTCGGAGCTGGAGGAGGAGGACTGGCTGGAAGCACTGGCATCGCCAAAGGAGGTAGCAATTTCTTCCAAACTAAAATTGGTGCAGCTGAAAATATTGCATAGAATATATGTCACAGGGCCAGCTTTGGTCAAGATGGGATATAGGGAAGACCCTAGTTGCAGAAGACAGTGCGGCCGGGAGGGCACGTTCTTACATATCATATTGGAGTGCTCACACATTAGTAAGTTCTGGAGTGACGTCGTCCGGTGCATGGGGAGGGTACTGGGAGAGAGACTGGTACTCGAGGCCAAAAGATGTCTGCTAAATATATGGGAACCGACAGATTTGGGTAGTAAAGAGAAAACATGGGTGTCGCTGGGTCAGATGGTCGCTAAGCGACACATTGCGAGGAACTGGGGGGCACAAGATGCTCCGACAGTGATGGAATGGAAACAAGACATGGACTGGTGCATGTTTAGGGAGAAAACAGTATATGTGTCCAGGGGGTGCCCGAAGAAGTGGATGCAAATATGGGGCAATTGGAACGAATACAGGGGGGACACGTCTGTGTACCGGCCAGTTTACCGTTGCAACTGTCCCCTGATGAGCCAGAGTCTTCAATTACAGGAGCAATCTAACCAAGGGACGTACTAATTATTGAAAGTAGCCCACATGTTCCACAGCAATTATTAATGTGAATCACAGAATGTGCTAAGTGATGTCTGTATCGTTGTTTGTTGTAATCAATAAAAAGATTTGTTTTTTAAAAAAACACACATTTGTGTGTTTTTGGAATAAAAATGCTACATTTGAATATTTTAGTGACAATAATTATTATGCATTGCCATGTGTGTATTTATAAGGAATACTGTGGAATATGGTTACTGATAAAAATTATTGTGGCTAGTTTTGACAAAGGTTGTTGTGCTGACCCCTTCTTAAAGCCAATAGGCCAGCCTTTTATACTTTGTTCTTCTGTCCCTTTGGCAAAGCAAATAGGTCTACCTCACTAAAAATGACACCTTTATATATGGTTACTTAAAACAAACCCTCAGAAATTCACTTAAAAAAGAAAGGTTAAAGTGACATTATAGTAAGGTCTGGTAACAATATCTTACTTTACATTAAACAAATCTCAGAAATTCACTGGAAAAAAAAAAACAAAGGTTAAGGTGACGTTATACTTAGGTGAACCTGTCAGTTAAACCATAATATTTTAAACTAAAAGAACACTGAAATTCTCCAGTTATAGTTAAGTAACTGTGACTTGCATCCTCACCATGCACTGATTAGGACCTCACATACTACAACACTCAAGAAAGGATCTATGACATCATTAATAACATCACTGATAACATCTGAAATTACATCATTGATGACAACACTGTGTATGGCAAAAACGGCGAGTTATAGTTACTTCAGTTAACTATAATTTCAGTGCTTACTTTTTTCTTTTTTAGTTTAAAAACATTACATTTTAGAGGACATTTTCACCTAAGCTAACTAATGTCAATTTAACCTTTGTTTTTTTTTTCCAGTGAGTATATACATATATACACTTTCAGCCAGCTCTCTTTATCCAGTTGTCATTTTTTTCTATCGCCCACTACAGCAAAAGGCAGTAAGTAGGCCTACTTTGGGCAAATCTTTCACTAGGAGCACAACCACATACAAAGTAGTTTCTTTCTGTGCCTTGGACTACTATGCCATTGTGTGCTTTCTTGAGAACAAAATAAATATTTTTTCGTTTAACCTACATTCTTTTTATTGCCAACATCAATTTTATTGGGGAGCACCTGGCAGCTCTCCCAACAACAACATTTTACAAAAAAACATGTCAAAACAAAACATGCATTGACAAAGCCAAAAGGCTGGCAAACAAAGCCAGACCTAATGGCTTTGACAATGATTGCTTATTTTTAAATTTCCTATAATCTTGCCGAAATTGTTTTCACATTGATTCACCATTATTAATCTTTTTTTTCTGAAAATACTGGCACGCAGCAAACACATTTTACTAAATGATGCTTCAAAGAAACAGGACTTAAAATTGCACAATATTTTTCTTACAAGTTCAATATTTTTATGTGAACATTTTATTTTTTAAAGTAATTATCAATCATGCTTTCAAGCTTCTGAAAGTATTTGCATCCAAACAGAAATCATTCTGGAGCATTAGAAATAGCATCAAACTGTTAAACTTTGCAAACGCTTATTATATATATATATATATATATATATATATATATATATATATATATATATATATATATATATATATATATATATATATATATATATACAAATACCACATATGGGTATAAATCTTACCTTAGCTATAGACAATCCTCTTTCACAAACCTGCAGTGCTGCATGCGTTTGGGACTACCTGTACATAGGACGAAATACACATGAAAACTGGTCGTCCTTGACCCACTCAAAAGGCCTGAGTGTTGGGCAATAGGAATCCCACACCTCAAATAAAAAATAAAAAATTCTCTACAGAACTGATCCTCAGTTCATGTCTTTATCCTCAGTGCGTGGATACCCTGTTAGGTAACAGTCATACTATCAAGACTCAAATCAAATCACTGGTAGAAGGTAAGGACAATCGGTTTCATTATAACCAAATATTTGTTTTTCAAGTCATCCAGCAGAGCCCAGGTAATCTCAGGGCGATACAAAAACAAGAAGATGCTAAAAAATATTTTTTCTGTGGGAGCCTTGCACTACTAAATAGTACATCGTTTTACAATGTATTTGAATAACGTCTAACAAAAACATTGGCTAACACCTTACGATCAGATACATTAATTTGAGCTAATACGCCTAGGGTAAAGTTGAATAACGTTGATCACTGAAGATGACTGATTTTTGCACCAGAGAAAATTGACGAGCCCAAAGTGCCTGTGGTCCAATGCTGTGATGAATGCCCCTGCAGATCCCCTGTATGCATCATACGCATCCCATCGTGTTACCATGCCATCGCGTGCTCTAACTGCACGCGGAGGCTGCATCAGCGCAGAAGTGCCACAGCTAGGGGCTAGCACAGTGATGTCAGACGTGCTGGTCCACCGTCTTCCTAGCCACGGGGAAAGATGCTAATGTGACAGAATACTGCCAGCCTGGGTGGATTCACAATCACGGCACAGTACATTGAAATTAAGACAGGCGGGCATGTCTGGGGCACGTCAATTCCAGTGTCTATTAAAATGGGACACTACTGTACCGAAAATATGTAAACCCACCTCATACAATGTTTGTATCCCATTTCCCATCCAAAGGTCTTCTTGCTGAACTTGTGAGCGGTAACGGCCAATGGTACATAATATATTTCTTATCACAGAGGCCACTTCTGAATGAAGTATATTCCATTAGAGATCAGCAAGAGGTGCAAGAACAACTTCTTGCATGTCTTGACCAAATGGGGCATTTTTTAAGGAAAATTAATGAGCACAGGCATAGCACTTAAAGAGAAATTCTTCAAATGTTGATCTTTTGGTCGTCCAACAAAGTAGCGACTTGTTGACAATGGCGGCTCTTCCTGGGCATGCATGTGAACAGAGAGCTCATTGGCAGTCCATATCACATGACATGCATTACATGTTCGCTCATGGGCTGTACATGTCAAACGCCTGATGAACTAAGATAGCCTTGGTCGCACTCCATCTCCCTGCTTCCAAGATAAATGGCAATTTATTTAGCTGATGAGCACTTAACGGGTTGTCCATTGGGAAGTCTATTTGTGAGAGACGCGTAATGGCGGGGGGTGTACATACAACAGCTCATTAATTCCAACATAATACGAACACGGGATGAGGCGCATTACATGCGCCATTAGCAAGCCGGTTTCTTTTATGCAGGAGACAAAACAATAACAAGCTTATGCAAAGGAGGGACCGCAACGATAATAAGGACTCTGCCTGATGAAACCTGTGGCACTTCTCCATGACAACAAGAGGGCATTAATTACCAGGCAGGGCAGTGCCTGGAGGGTCTCTGGGCCTCCCCCTACACATCACTTGTTCTACACCGGAGACTACTGCTGTCCTTATCTCATTATCAGGCTTCAGGATACAATACTGCTGTGACTCTTAGAACAGAGCTTGCCAACAGGGATTTTTCATTTATTTTAGTTTGAAAGCTCTTTCAATCACACATAACTAGGACCACCAGGCACCAAGCCTGGCCCGCTTTCTGTTTTTGGCTCGAAAAAAGCATCTTTTGTTCAATGAGCTGCAACCTAGAAATTGACATGGAAAGCGGCCTATGAAAATTCAATAGAGAGATATAGGAAGCCTCTTATTTGCCTGTTCTCACTGAATTGGTTTTGATTTTTTGGAGCTAGACTGCTGGCAGTTTGGACCTCAGGGTAGTGAAAGAATGCTAACTACCCCTCACAGCACATCCTTTTCCCCTAAAACATGATGAATGAATGGCAGACACTAGCGAACAAGTTACTTACCTTTGGTAACGCTCTTTCTGGTGCATACCCACCAAATCCCCCCTCACCTTGTGAATATCCTCAAGTGCCAGACTGGATCCGAAAAGTCAAAGTAGTGCTTCTGCGCATGGAAGTGCAGATTATGCAGGCGTGGGTGCCTGGTCAGCAAGGCAGGCCCATGCTGACCATCGGACCTCACGTAGTGGAAGCCAGATTGGAGGGCAGATGCACAGGCTAAGAGGTTCCGTGTCACACACTCTCCTTGCCCAATCCATGCCATCATGAGGACTTCAGCCCAGTCATGCCAGATCTACTTTATGTCACAGCAGGAGAGGCCAAGAAGCTCCGTGTCCCACACTCTCCTTGCCCAATCCATGCCATCATGAGGACTTCGGCCCAGTCATGCCAGATCTTCTTTAAGTCATAGCAGGAGAGACAGCAGCGGGAAGGCATACAGGAGTTCAGAGTACTCCAAACGGAATGTATCAGAGAGTGATTTCTGGATGAGAGAGAATGATCCCATCCTCCTCACCAGTTTAAAGAATACCAAGTGTGCAAAGCGGAAACCATTCCAAAGAAACACCAACTCTGGATAGAAGTATCAAAGTTTATTTACACAAGGAGTGTACATCATGTAGGACGGTGCCATGACTAGCATGCTGTTGACCGCCTGGGGCTGCCTTATATCTATCTTCAGCATTCTAATGCACGCTACTCTGTTAAAACATAACACACCCCATACAAGGTCCTGGTAACGGTTCCTAACGCGTGAACATCATTTCAGAATATTGCACGCACGATTCTCAAATGATGTCCTGCTCACATATAAGCAACATGGCATTATTTTAAGAATACATGAGCGCGGCAGGAAAAGTAATGTCACGCTCATGCAACAACTCCGAGACCCAACACACTCTTGTGTTAAAAGTGCTGACAATGTGTGATCTTGGCAGTGGAGAACAGATATAGCCAGATTCCTCCCCACTGTCAAAAGATATCCTTTACCTCCTCTGGATGCAATTGCCATTCGTGATCCACTAGGCGGGGTCTGAGTGAATATGTCTGGCCAGGCATTTAGAGATCCCGCCAGGGGTAAACTACCATTACTTCGCGGGCACTACTACGAACTACCATTATTGTGCATTTTTTACTTTGCAGGATCTTTTTCTACGTATGATTTTACTTAGCATGCTGTTACTTCGTATTTACCGTTACTTCGCAAGTGAATTACTTTGCAGACTATCAACATCGTTGTTTGGAAAAGGAGGCGCTTCCGTTTCCAAACAACGACGTGCACCACTGACGACGCATTAAGCAGGAGAAGAGAGGAATCACGAATGAAGGGGAAGAGAGGGACCACGAGGAGAGAGAGGTAAGTGGGGCTGTGTAGTTTTTAGGGTCGTGCAGGGGGTAGTCTTTTAGGTTGTAGTGTTTTGTTTGTGTAGTTGTAGAG
Source organism: Calotriton arnoldi (assembly GCA_963921515.1). Lineage (NCBI taxonomy): Eukaryota > Metazoa > Chordata > Amphibia > Caudata > Salamandridae > Calotriton > Calotriton arnoldi. The sequence continues at coordinate 1,618,510 of CAWUFW010003659.1, forward strand.
AGGAGAGAGAGGTAAGTGGGGCTGTGTAGTTTCTAGGGTCGTGCAGGGGGTAGTCTTTTAGGTTGTAGTGTTTTGTTTGTGTAGTGTAGAGTAGTGTATTTGGGTTTAGGGTAATGTCGGGGTCGTGAAGGGTAGTTTTTGGGAGTAGGGACAGGACTGGGGGTCGGGGGAGGGATGTGCAGGGGGTAGTGTTTAAGGGTTTAAGGGTAGTGTTGTGGTGTATGTGTAGTGTAGGGTAGTGTTTTAGGGTTTAGGGAAGTGTAGGGGGGGCGTGCAGGGTAGTGTTAGAGCGTAGGGAGTGGACTGGGGGAAGGGGGAGGGACTTGCAGGGGGTAGTGATTTAGGGTAGTGCTGTGGTGTTTGTGTAGTGTAGGGTATTGTAATAGGGTTTAGGGTAGTGTCGGAGGGGGGGTCGTGCAGGGTAGTGTTGGAGTGTAGGGACAGGAGTGGGGGAAGTGGAAAGGTCGTGCAGGGGGTAGTGTTGTGATGTTTGTGTAGGGTAGAGGTTTTGGGTAGTGTCGGGGGGTCATGCAGTGTAGTGTAAGAGTGTAGGGACAGGACTGGTGGAAGGGGGAAGGACGGTTAGGGGGTAGTGTTTTAGGGGTTAGGGTAGTGTAGGGTAGTGTAGTGTTTGTGGTTTTGTGTAGTGTAGTGTTTTGATTGGTAAATGTGAATGTGTTGAAAAAGTGGAATGACTCACCCACCCAAAAGCCATATTAAATTTATTTAAAGCATGTCGGACATATTAAAAATGATTACATGACTTTTTAAAAAATAAAAAGGGTTTTTAATTATATTTGCGATACTCCCCCCACCCAAAAACCCTATTTCCCTGTCATCCCGTCACGGGGGATAGGATAGTATTAGAAATATTTTTTACATACTACGTGCAATAAAAGAGTTGCAATGGTATGCGTATTAATTTAATGCGGAGAAAACGCATTTAAAGTACATTTCCATGCATTTGCAATGTAAATGAATGCGCAGTTTAAACTTGCGAAGTAATGGTCATTGCTAAGTAAAAACATCGTAGTAATGACATGCGTAGTAATGGCTTGCGAAGTAACGTCATATATTCCCCGCCAGGTGGTGTCCCACCTGGGAAAATACTTGATGATCCAGCTAGCTTCAGAGATGCAGAGTTCCCTCACACAGGACCCTGCCCTGCTTGTTGTATGTAGTGCCTTGTGGCAGTGGTGTTGTCCATGAGAACTTGCACCCTCCCCCTCTTAGGTAGCTAGCAGAAAGGCCTTCAACTCCAATCACCCGCAGCTCCAACATTTTTAAGTGTAGGCAGGACTCTGGAGTAGTTCTCTGGTCTTAGCCCTCCTAGATGATCCCTCCAACACAGTAGTGATGCATCTGTCACCACCATTAGTTCTGGGGAGCGCCAGGAGAGGGGTCTTCCACTGGTCTAATTCCGCACGAGCAACAACTGCAGGTGCTCTGACACCTGAATGGAATCAGACAAGTTCCCTTGGTGCTGGGCCCACTGAGACTTCAGGTCTGGCATGATCAGTGAGCAGGATGCAGGAAGCTAATAGGCCCAGAAGCTTCTGAGCCATCCTCACTAAGACCCAGGACAGAGGTTGATCATAGCCCAAATGCACTGGACTCACTGTAGGAAAATCTTTAAAGTGCACCTAATCTAGGATGGCTCGGATGAAAGGGAGCCTCAGCAAAGGAGTCAGCTGTGACTTTGGCAGGTTGATTGAGAGCCCCAACAATGTTAAGAGGTTTGTCGTTGTTTGGATGTGGTTTGTGACATACAGTGGTGAGCCTGCCTTCAACAATCAGTCATCAAGGTAGGGGGAAGACTGGTACCACGACATCCTCCGATGGTCAGCAACCACCGCCATCACCTTTGTGCACACCCGAAGGGCACTGGTTAGGCCAAATGGGAGCAAGGCAAACTGAAAGTACTTGCATCTCACCTTGAACTACAGGTTGTGTCTTTGGGCCTGCAGGACAGGGATGTGAAAATAAGCATCCTACAGCTCCAATGCCACTATCCAGTCACCAGGATTCATGGCAAAAAGAACCTGGGCCAAAGTGAGCACCTTGAATTTGTCTTTGCGCAGGCAGGCATTGAGAGGTTGACGATCTAGAATAGGATGGAGGCCTCAGCCCTCTGCACAAAGATGTAACATGAATAACAACCAGTCCCTACTTCTGATGCCTGAACCCTCTCCATAGCTCCCTTGGCCAAAAGAGCCTGCACTTTTTGGCGTAAGATGGACAAATGTTCCTACAAGAGGTATTCCACCATAGGTGGCTTATGTTGTGTGTGGAGAAAGAATGGCAGGGCAAAACCCAGTTGGCCAATCTGCAGAACCCATTTGTTGGATGTGATGTTTTGCCATCCCCGCAGGCAGTGGCTGTTCCTGCAGGCTACCAGGTGGCTATGTGCCATTGAGGGTGCTCAACAGTTTTACGGTTGTTGCTAGAGTCGCGGAAGGCTGGCAGGGTATGTAGCCCACATTCACAGCAGTGTGTCAGTCAGAGCCTCATTAAGCTGGAGCCTGGCCAGGCTGTAGGACCTCCGTGAGAATGTTTGTTTTGACCTCCATAGGCCAGAAGTAGAGATCAAGGACCTCATCAGTCCTTCTAATAACAATTGCAAAAGAAGTGCTTTCTGCTCGTCAGGGAGGAAAACCAGCCCAGAGTTAGGTGAAGTTTCCTGCCCATCTGTAACTGCATGTAGCCATTATCTTCCTCCTAAAGTGGGGCAAATACATCCCCATCGCCACCACTGTTATTTCCATAAGGCTGGCTCTGATCTGAGTTTGAGTCAAGGAGCTGGTGTAATATGTGTGCGCGACTGTGAGGTAGAAGAATGCCAGAGCCTAATGGGTTGAATACAGATTACAAAATATCAAAATCTGGATTTGGCCACAGCAGAGGTTGAGCAGTACGCTATAGGTCCTCCTGCAGCACTAGAGCGACAATACCGGCATCGATGTTCGAGGGGCCAACTTGGGTTGTAACGTGGAGCCAGACCCCTGGATCCCAAAGAAGGTCAAGGTGCCCAGACAGCACAAAGGGTACACCAGTCGGCGGTAACACAACTGGAGCCCTTTGGGCTCTTAGGGGCCCTAAGTCGCACCAAAGGAGACCAGAAGTGCCCCAAAATTGCTCAGCATAGCCTCTCTAAAGGCTTTCATTTGCTGCAACATTGCCCGGGAACTCATGGTGCATCAGAACAAGGGACGGAATCGGCTCCTCAGTGGAACAGGAGTGAGACCGAGAGGCGCAGTGACTCCCTCGCTCCTTCACCAGAGTGGCAGTGGGGAGACGCAGAGTCCTGTTAGGCCTTCTTATGTTTCTTCTTTGACTTACCCAAATACTTCGGTCTTGAGGAAGATCTACCCTGGTAACGACTTCGGGAGCAGGCCTGCACTCTCAACTTTAACTTGTAGAGGAACCTCACAAAAGCTTTACCATGTAGAGCTTAACCACATGATCTCGGGTGGCTTTCGGGTTCATCTGGGTGCAGTGGTCACAGGCCTTGGAGCCATGCAAAGAGCCTAAGTACCAAAGGCAGATCTCATGGGGTCTGTCACAGACATCTCTTTGTGATGGACCTACAAGTTTCAACCATACAGTCTTAGGGGGTGGCATCTTTTGCACACCATAAAGATTTTCAGAAGAAAAATCTCTTCACAAGGGAAGAAAAAGAGGAGCATAGCACCAGATCCGAAACTGAAGGTGTGAAAAGAAACGAACTGATGTCAGCATACACGGGTAGTGCATATATGCATCTCTGTTCGTCACTTCCGGAGCAGAACGGCACTGAAGCAGAGTCTACTGCGCCACCTCCAATCTTGCACCTGGGGATATTTACAAGGGGCCTCATTATGATGTCGGTGGGACGGCCACCGACAGGCCATCGGTGGCAGTTCCACCGACAGACAGCCCTTCGGTCCGACTGCTGCATTACAATGTTGGCGGTCAGACCCTTGTCTGTCGGAGAGGAGACCATTTGGATCGGAGATCCTGATGGGGCGGCAGTCGGAATAGTATTCCTTGAATGATGGGGGTGCTGAGGCATGCACAGCAGGCGGGATTAATATGTTCCTTTTTGACAGCCTTTTCATGGCGGTCCGAACGTTGCAGGAAACACGGCCCCCATCCCGTGTGGGCCACTGCAAAGTAGCCCTCTGGGCACATGTAGTGCCCCCTACACATATCAATGCACCGTGTGCCGTGCACCACATGGTGCATGGCACACGCTGCATGGATGTTCACAAAGTTCCCCTGCCCCCTAATATAATTCATCTTGCACCCAGATCATCTCCGTGCATCTCGCAGACATTTTCAATCAGGTACTAAATGAAGTGGAAGCTAGCATCAATGCTCCCCCCCCCCCTACTCAAGAAGCCAAACTTGAAAGTTACGAATCCCGATCTCACGTCTCCAATTTCCTGCAAACATAATTGAGAAAACCATTAATTCACAACGGTCTTCCTTTATTGAGGAGCAGGGTCACCTTGACACCTCCCAGTTTGGCTTTAGAAGCCATCACAGCACGGACTGGCTCTAATTACTGCATCAGAGCAAATTAGACAGACCATTGATGCAGGAGGCAATGCTGCTATCAGCCTTTTAGACCTCTCGGTGGCATTTGACACCGTCAATCACAACCTACTTCTTGGCAGTCTTTCATCAATAGGCATCAAGGGTCAAACACTTACCCTTCTTAAATCTTCTCACTAACCGGAAAAAATTTGTCGCTCTTCAAGCTTTTAACTTATCCCTTATCCCTCTACCTAACAGCGTTCCCCAGAGCTCATCGTTAAGCCCGACCACTTTTATTAATATTTTTGTCACACCACTGGCCAAACTGATCAGGCCGTTCAGGTTCATGGCAGTATCTCATGCTGATGATACCCAAATTGGGGAATCAGTGACCCTGTAGACACAGCCACAAGTTTCCACAACTGCATGCTTCAGGTTAGAAAATGGAAGTTCCACAATTGTCTGAAGCTAAACTCCGGTAAAACAGAGGTTCTGCTATTCGGAAGAACACCTACTTTTGTTCCCCCATGTAGTGGCCTCTGGAATTTGACACACTCCCCACCCCAATCACAAAGGTCAAAAACCTAAAATATCCTTTGAGGGCCACATAAATTCCATCATCTCAGCCTCATTCTTTACAATTAAACTTCTCAGGAAAATCTTCCCCTTTATCCCAAAGGAATTACAGAAAACTGTGGTGATATCGCTTATCCTAGAATTGATTATTGCAATGCCTTATTGTCAACATCCTGAAAAAATGCCTCAATAAATTGCAGATCGTGCAAAATTTGGCCGCTCGACTAGTTCTGGTCATTCCCAAACGTGAATCTGCTTCCTCTACCCTTATTCACTTCCACTGGATTCCCATCAAGAAGCGCATCGATTTTAAGGCCCTCTGTATGTATTGCCTTTTGGGCACTTCAAGGTAGTAGAGCCGCTTACTTCAAGCAATATTTTTGCTGGTACATTCCGCCGAGATCACTCCGTTCTACTCCGGCCCACATTCTGGTTGTATCTAAATTAAAAAAAATGGGGTGGAAGGAGCTTTGTGGGCACCCCTTCATGACTCTGGAACTCCCTACCCCTTGAACTGAAAAGGAAAACTGAACTGCTAGCTTTCAGGAAAGCCCACAAGACAAGGCTTTTTAAACAGTAGCTTTCTCTCTCGCAACCTGCTTCAGTTCAACTAGATATTCTTTCTCTGAGCTTAGCGCCTAAACACCATTTTATTTTAATTTCTTTTTAAAATCTCAAAAAAGACTGACAAAAAGTCAAAAAAGGTCAGTCAGAAAATGACTTGGGGTAGCTCTCTATGGATTTGCGCTGACTGACCAGGAAAGAAAAGAAATTACACCAGCATGCTCGGGTGGCGCCTATGTAGGCACTGCTCATGTCTCTTCCGGCTCGGATGATGCCACGCAGAGCCAAACGTTGCCACCTACCGGCACAAAGGGGTACTGCTCACAATAAAAATTCCAGTCCAGTCTGATGCTTGGAGGTAATTTTACGGTAAGGAATCTGCAACTGGGAGTCTCTTGCAGATCATGACGTATGCTTCACACTTAATTGTTATGGGAGATACTGGTAAGTACGTTTTGAGAAATGTTGCTTATTTTTCATTAAGTTTTGCTACATTTGGGATTTCCCCATCCGTTACTGATAACAAAAGGTACAAATATATTTTAAGTTACTCTACGAGTGCATCATAGAAAATGTAATAACTGTAAAGAAAACAAGCAATAGCAAAAACAATAGTTCGGGCTTCTACGTGCCAATGTATGAAAAGGTAGGCTTTCACAAATGCTTTTTACAGGCGCTGCATGCACAAATCTGGTTCATCACATAAGCCTACACTTTTTGCTTTGCAACTGTGGGGGGAAAAGCAGCAAAAAAGGATTGCTTTCTGTATAGACTGCATATAACAGATTAAGAATTGAATGTTAGAAACAGCATGATTAAAATTCTTTTCAGATCTAAAGTAGTCCCTCACACATTCTTATGGAAGCAATTCCTGCAAGGCAGAATGATGCACCAAATATCCTATAGCAGGAGATGAGAGTAATACCCCTTTGGGTGGTGTTAATGCTCAACCCAGGATGGGTAATAATATGTCCTACAGATAGCTACGCTATCAAGCCAGACCTAACAAGGTGGAAACAAAGAGAGACACTGTTGAGGCTAACAAAGTTTTATGTCGCACTAATGCATATAAGAAAGACATTATGGAAAATATAAGAACAAGATATCCACTATTAAGAAATGTGAAGCCTCTTGGGAAGTTGCATTAAAAATATTATACATAATGTATTACTTTCAATTTGATCCATCGTACACTGTACTGTATACAGTACTGAGGGAATTATTTAATTTTACTCTGCATCATGATAATGAGTGCTGGGATTGTACAATGCGAATTCCTTTTTAACTGTTCTCTGCTGCATTTTTGCGTCTCCAACTTTTGTGATAATAAACATTTGAAACGAAAAAAACAATCCCATTCTTCCTGTGTAGCAAATTGTGTACTTCGTTTTTGAAACCTAGTACATAATACACATACTTAAAATAACTTTTGCAGACATATTGTTAAGATACCTAAACATGTTCCAAACGTTTACATTTTAGTTTGAACATCTGGCTCCAGTGTGCTCTACAGATGCCTTCTCTAGAAGTCTGGGGTTTAGTCCCTCCTCTTCCTTTCTCTCAAACGAGGAATCTGGCTGCAGCTGCCGCCATCCCCTGAAGGGCCTGGCCATTAGGTCTGGCCTCACAGGGTAGCTGTTGCCAGACATAATGTGATGAACTTAAAAAATAGGTTTCAGGTGCGCTACAGAGAGGAGCTTTGGCTCCACCCACATGTTGGTAGCCAGGAGTATATATTCAGGCAGAGGTCGTATGCTTCCGCAAAAATTGCTTCCCCTACACTCAGCTGTGATTATTTGTTTATCAGGCTTTTGGAACTGGCAGCAGTATCGCTGTCTGAACTTGAACTTTCTGGCGCACATAAATGGCATTGTAATACTGTTAATGCATCTACTAACTAAATAATTTACGGTGTTAGTTTTTCTCGGGCAGCCGCACAGGGGTGGTGGGCAGTCACAAAGAATGTATTGTGGTCCCAGCACCCTCACTTTCCGACATTAGCTTTAAACTTCAGGCTGAAGTATAGTGTTGGACAGTAGTATGGGATGCCGGAGATACACGAATCTACATGGATTTTTAGGGCTGGCTTGACAGTGCAGTTGTCACCTGACCTTGTGAGAACAAAAAAGAGTTTTCAGAATACTAAGGAAAGAGGGGCTTATGTCCCACCACATACTGGTTCACCCGAGTGCAGGATGGGATTGAGCCGAATTTGTATGCTTCCACTTAAACGACTTGTATTGCACTTTTTGGCTTATGGCAACGCCTATACTGGACAACAGCAGGATTGAGTGGGATATTGTGGTCATGGCCAAAGGTTTGATCTGTTAACTATGAAATGTTTTGCTAAAGACATAAGGCTGGGTGTGTTTATTGAGAAAAGCATATGTTAAGGTCAATAGGCATTAAAGTGTGGATTGTTATTACTCTATATTAAAGCGACAGGTTAGTATTTTGTTACATGGAGTCTCAGATTGCAGCAGTAGGCAAGGGATCTCGTGTTAATTACACCGTGTGACAAACCGTCGATAAAGCATCTTCTGTGAGAATCTTTGTTTGGCCCTCTTAGAGACAGTATTTTGCTTAATCAAATGCAAATTGTATACCTTTCTAATTTCATGACTGAGTGTATGATGCTTGCGTTGTTGAAAAGCTTACACTCAAAATAGTGGACCTGGGTTGGTTAAGGTGACAAGCTATAGGCCTGACCGACGCACTGGGAAACGTTATGTCCGAGACCATAGGTGTGGTCTGCTTATTACAAAATGTTATGACAAAGGCATTTGGTTTACCTCATTTATTGTGAAAGGATTTTTTAGAAAGCCTGTAAGCCTATAACTGTTGACTGTTATCATAGTGTTACAAGCTAAAGACAGGCATTTTATTAAATGTAAACGGACATCTTACCGTCCTAGGCAAAGTCTGCGACGCACTGTGACAAACCCGGGGGGGTTTCGCTGTGATGATTTTTATTAGGCCCTGTTGAGAGGGGTTTTATACTGTTTTGAAAGCTGTTTTTCTACATATTTGCAATATTATAACAGTATGCATGATGGTTGTCAGTTTATGGGTACTTGAAAGGTCAGGCGTGGGTATGGTGTAAGGCCAACAGCAAACGGTACATGCTTCATCGGTTCCTTTGGAAAAGTCATGCCAGATTTCAAAGGTTTGATCTGCTTATTATGAAAAGTTATGACAAAGCCAGTAAGCCCAACCTACTAATTGTGAAAAAGTATGTTAAAGACAATAGACTTAAGGATGGATTGTAATTACACTGCACTAAAGCCTGTAGGCAAGTCCAGGTCGTTATATGGAATCTCACTGAATGCCATAGTAGGCAAGTGTTTTGGGGTTGGCGATCCACCCAAACAAATTGCGGGGGGAAAAAATATGCACTGCAGTCCTCGTCAGGCTGTTTTAGGAGAGAGAGTATTTTGATTTGCCAACTGTCTTTTTGTATACATTTGTGCTTTTAGGACTATATGCTAGACGGTTACCTCGAGGAAAGCTTATGCTCAGTACAGTAGGCTTGAGTGAATTATGGTGACGAGCCAATGATAAAGGTTATAAGTCTTTTTGTTTATTATGAAAAGTTGTGATAAAGGCAGGCCTGACGAACAAGTCACTTATCTTCGGTAGCAGTCTTTCTGGTAGAGACTATCCGCAGATTCACCTTTTGAATATTCCCCAGGCGTTAGACTGGATCAGGAAACGTTTCCGTAGTACCTCTGCGAGCCGGAAGGTGGCACCGTGTGGTTACGCACTGATGCCGTTCTGCTCTGAAAGGGATGTGCGGGGTCTATATTGGTTCTACTCTTGTGCGCTGGCATCAGTAGCTTTCAAGACTGTTTGCATGTGCCCCCAAACGTGGAGCCCAGAAAGCAAATTGATAGACCAGTGTGGACATTGCTAGACTTGGGATTTAATTTAAGGGTAGAGTCCAACCACAGAACAGGGAGGATGGGAGGGTAAGTGAGGAATCTGTGACTAGATAGAGCCTCTACAAGAACGAGCATTATAGAAGGTAAGTAACTAGTTTTTTTTATAGAAACTTCTGGCCACCAAATTGGAGGTGCATTGAGAATGGACTCAAACCAGAATGTCCTGCAGGACAGATTGGGAGAAATTTCCCATCTCGGAGGACTTGGCTGTCCATGCAATAGTGCTTTGTGAACATATGGAAGGACACCCATGTCTGGACTGGCATAGGTGTAGGCTAGGAACTTCATGTACTATCGCAGTAGCAGAAGCTTTGGCCCTGGTAGATGAGCATGCAGTCCTTACACAGGCTTAATTTTAGCCAAAACTTAGCATATCTTAATGCAGAGCATGAGCCAGCACAAGATGGTAAGCTGCTGTACAGCTGTCCCTTTTTTCGCTCCGGGCGAATCCCACAAAGAGCTGATCGTCTACCCGGGGGTCTTTGGTACAACTGATGTAAGGTCCAAGCGATAGTCTCTCCTCCTCCTTAGAGGGATGTGGCGGAACATGGAACCCCGACAGGGTGAAGGCTTGACCAATGTGGAACGTGTCACAACTTTCAGTAGAAAGGATGCCCTAGTTCACAGAATAAGCTTATAAGGAAGAAAGCGGATGAGCACACAGAGCCTGGAGCTCACTCACATGCTGTGCTGTGGTGCGAGCAACTAGGAACACAGTTTTGATGGGGCGAAGCTGCTGGGAACAGCTGTGGTGTGGCTCAAATGGAGTACACATCAAATAAGCAAGGATAAGATTGACGTCCAATTGGGGCATCACAAAAGGAGAAGAGGGAACCAAACACTGCAAACCCTTTCAAAAACCTGATCACAAGCTGTGATTTAAACAAGGAAGGTTGATCAGGCAAATGCAAGAAGACCGAAAAATAACCTTGAACCGGGCCCAAAATAAGGTCTTGTCAGGCGAGGGACAGAACAAACAACAGGACATTAGACAATTAAGCCTGGAGGGGGTCACTTTGGTATGGGCTACATCAAACCATAAACATGTCCCGGTAACAAGCGTATACAGTCTTGGACGATATACACCTGGCTGCCAAGATGACATCAACTACCTTCGGAGGGCTGTTCAAACTCCATGCATGAAGGTAAAGATTGTGGAGGTCGGGATGGAGAACCCAGTCTTACTGCTGCCACAGCAGATCCAATGCGGGGGCAGCATGATCAGATGACAGGCGCTTAAGCCCAGGAGTCCTGGATAACATACTCTCTGTGCCAATGAGACTTGGGCCCGGTCAGTTCTGATCTTCTTGAGATCTCAGGTCAGGTGTGGTATCTGTAGAAAGGCATAGATGAGTCTAGAGTCCCAGAAGTGGAATGCGCTTCCGAGCGAGAGACGCCTTGCAAACTCCAACATGCAGGAATGCTGACATTCTGTGATCTTGGTAGCGGCAAACAGATAGAGCCAAGGTTCTTCCATTTGCGGAAGAGACCACCTCCGGATGGAACCGCCACTCATGATCAGGCTGAGTTTGTCCACCACCCTAGAAGCCAATTAGCCTGCCAGGCAGTTCTCCACCAGGTAGTTCACCACCAGGAAGATTCCTTGGCAGTCCAGCTGTTTCCATGGGCGAAGGTCTCCTAGAAATTTAGGTTGAGCCGAAACCACGGTCGAAATCGGCTCAGACGTCAACCCACTTCGAGAGCAGGAACGAGACGGTTGGTGCCGCCCACCAACTCCGTCAGGGGAGTGGGAATGATATGCAGGAGTGCAACTGCGTTTTTTATGCTTACCAGAGAGTGTGACGAAGACTGGCCTCAAGAGCAGCTCTGATGACTTCAGAAACGAGGACGGGAATTGGGAATGAGCCTTGGAGCGGGAGTTGGAGTGGTCCTGAAGCTGCAACTTCTTGTGCTTGAAGACAAAGATTTGCTTCGCGGTCTCGGTTGGACTTCAGGTTTATCAATGTGCAGTTTCCACAGGTCTTAGAGTCATAGCCTGTCCCCAGACACCACAGGCATACCTGGTGAGGATATATCACAGACATCTGTTTACGACAGACCTTACAGGGTTTAAAACCTGTTGTCTTAGAAGATGACAGCACTTGCATATGGAAAAAAGGTTATGCAAAAGAAAAAAAAATCATGTTAAGGGTCTCTGAGAGATTAGAAGAAGTTACAGATATGCATTTGTTGACTCAGAATGAAAGTGACGTAAATGCACAAGAGTGACACTTATATAGGACCCACCTCTGGAGCGGAACGGTATCAGTGCAGAGCCATGCAGTGCCACCTTCCGGCGCGTAGAGGTACTATGGAAAAGATTCCAGATCTAGTCTGATGCCTGAGTAATATTCAAAAGGTGAGGATTCTGGCGTTAGAAGTTTTTATAATAAATGTTGATTGTGAAAATCATATGCTAAAATAATTATGTATTCAAGGGTGGATAATTATTACTCTGAATTAAAGTATACATCTAGGTTTTTTGTTACATGGAATCCCGCTGACTAACATAGTAGAAATAGATTTTGGTGGTGGTTCCAACCATCTGACAAACTATGGGCATAGAAGATTTGAACGGTGAGAATCCTTGTTACGTCATGTAAGGAGAGATAGCATTTTAGTTTGCCAACTGTAATTTTGTATACATTTGCTATTTTATGAATATATGCCTGGTAGCTGTGTTGTGGGAAAGCATAGGCTCAGCACATACGTAATTTTATAAATGTATGCCTGATGGTTGCCAGTTTATTCACCCTTCCGTAGGCGTGTGTTGTATATACAGTCAAGACATTGATTGGTATAGACTGGACAAGCCATTAAAAAACGTTCTAAGCGCCGCACTGGGGAACCAAAAGCAGCCCTGGAAAAATGTTCAAGCAGCCGCTTTTTCTTCATCTGCTCATGCAATCTCTCTCTTCCTACCCATCCACTCACTTTCTCTCTTCTCCCCCATCTGTATGCTTTCTCGCTAGCTACCCCCTCCATCCTTTCCTCTCCCTCTCTCTCGAAGCCTCCCCTTGCCAGCTGCAATTAACCTCGAAAAGCTGGGGAAAGTGGTAGAGTTACCAGGAGTGACCTCAGAGCTTTCAAAGAAAGGCCTCCAAGGGCCCCAGCTCACTGGGGAAATGACAGAGCTTTAAAAAAACAGGCCTCCAAGGGCCCCAGCCCACTGGGGAAATGACAGAGCTTTAAAAAAACAGGCCTCCAAGGGTCCCAGCTCACTGGGGAAATGACAGAGCTTTAAAAAAACAGGCCTCCAAGGGCCCCAGCTCACTGGGGAAATGACAGAGCTTTAAAAAAACAGGCCTCCAAGGGCTCCAGCCCACTGGGGAAATGGCCGGTAGAATAACAGGCCTATCCAGACCTGAATGCTATAGACCCGATTGTTTGAAATAAAGGCAGTAGGCCTGCATATTGACTGTGAAAAGCACATGATAAAGTCAATAGGCAGCTACGGGTGAATTGTTATTTCTCTGCATTAAAGTCCATAGATATGTATTTTGTTACATGAAATGTCACTAACTACCTTTGTAGGACACGTTTTTGGTGTTGGTTAAAGCCTCTGACAAACTGCAGGGATAGAAGATTTGCACTGTAATAATTCTTGCTAGAATCTTGTATTAAATGTCTGCCGGGATCTTGAATTAAAAAAACATTAAATAATACATACTTCTTTACATATAAATACATATTCATATAGATACACAGAGGGCCTTTAGGCGAGTTCTGTTGTGCCATTGGTCTGAATGTAATTTGCACTGCATTGGGTAAAGGTTTCTGTCCACATCAGTCATTGGCTCCCTTGTCCTGCGAATGACTGGATTTTCTTATCACATGTTTACATTCACCTGAAAACAAGTGATCTTCAGTGTCTGGGCTCTGTTGACCAGTCCTTTAGTTTTCAATTGTTTTCTTTTATAGTTCCCCTTTCATTTCTTTACTTCTCCTCTTTTTTATTTCAATGTTTCCTAAGAGATTACTATAAGTCTCTAGGCAGTGCTAATGAGTCGCTTGTTTGCCACCCATTTCATCTGCAGTGCATTACGTCCCATGTGGCCACTGTCTCTAAATCAGGAGGCCATTATGGAATGTTGTTTTCTTTAGTGTATCACTGTTTTACCATTCAAAGATGGCCAACACATTGTTTTCAAATGTGGCATCTATGCTGGAAGTTTAAAACAATAGACTATTTACAAGACCTCTGCACACCCGCAACTATGTTTAGTTTCATTGTTGCAAACACATCTGCTGTATTCAGACATCATGTTTTCTTTATTCCATTTGTATTCTTTTAATTTATAGTTCATATATAGTTAAGGTTGTGTGTGTTTTATAGTGGTGTGGCAGAGGGTGAGTGCATGAATGAGTCAGTGGATGGATGAATGGATGCACAAGTGCAATGAGTGATACAGTACTTGTATGAGAACTTATTTAGTACCTAAACACATCAATGACACAAAAGGTAATGTATTCGTAAGTCAGACTAATTGGCATGGTCAACGCTTGTTCCTATTTTTTGGCCTACCTGATGGAGAGGGATCCTGCGCAAGGCCAGCCAGATGTCACTTCCCTTAATTGCAGCTGTGGCAGGCATGACTGCTGGAAATAGTCTTCTACAAACCGCTCCTTTCAGACATCAGGGTAGGGTTTGGTCTCACCTTACTTGTCACATGGATGGGTGGCGCCCGGTGGAGGTGAGGCTCGCTGTCTTAAATCTTTGAAGTGGCGGCAAGCAAGGGAGAAGGAACAGCTTGATCCCCATCCGGGGGCTCCTGTATGACATCGGTAAGCCACATAGAATCAGTCCAGGTGAGGGCGAATGCCAGCTCAAGCGGTCCCCTTCTTGTAGACACCGGAGGAAACCCACATAGGAGTAGTAGGCCCTATATAAAAACTACAGTACAAGACACCACTGACAGATCATTTGAGCAAATGACAAGAAAGTGCTGCAGTGTGTTGGGTGACACCCCGAAACCGGTCCTAGGATGCTTGTTTCCGGTCCAGGGAGGACCTGGCTTGGCAGTTCAGGCTTGACTGTTCCCATGAGGCACAGGGTCAAGACTGATTTGCATATGGCCAGGTCTAAACTGGGATGACATGGGGAGCAAAAGAATGATGGATTTAACCCAGATCTCTTGACTGGGGGTGAATGTTTTGATTTGTTCTGCATTCCGTCCATCAATTGTGTGTCTTTTGCTTTCTCTCCCCAAGTGCGCCGGTATGCCGAGACGTGGGTCCCGGGCTCACTGTGCCACTGGATTGAAGCTATCTTGGCTGATGAGGGGTGAAACCCTGAAACCTGTCCTAGGATGCTTGTTTCCGATCCAGGGAGGACCTGGCTTGGCAGTACGGTCTGGACTGTTCCAATGAGGCACAGGGTCAAGACTGATTTGGATATGGCCAGGTTTAAACTGGGGTGGCATGGTGAGCAAAAGAATGATGGATTTAACCCAGATCTCTTGACTGGGGGTGAAAGTTTTGATTTGTTCTGCATTCCGTCCATCAATTGTGTGTCTTTTGCAGTGTGTTGTAGAAGCACAATTTTAAGCTTCCCCTGTCGAACTGCACTGTGGGTTAAGTGGGCAGTGAAGTTCTGCAGGAAGTGGGCCTGACATCTTCAAAAACAGTGACTGTCTTAACACCTACCTATATGTAGATGTTTCATAAGATCCTATTTACTACAAAATGGTTTACATTAAAATATACATGAATGGATCACGGTTTAGGATTGGATACAGAGAACCCTCTAACTGCCTCTATGCATAAGACATAGAAAGAGAACCATCCGTTGCTAGTTCTGGGGATGTGTATGAAGGGATAAGCATCCTCTACCATGGGGCCTGGCAGCTGTGGAGCAATGGATGACAGACACGGTTCTCAAGCGGAATAGGAACAAGTTTACTTTTGACTGTAGGAGAGCAGCTGCTTCTGAGCAAAGACACTCGCATATCCCACTCTCCTTTTCGGAGCCTAAACTGCAATAAAGGCGTGCTTGGCTACTCCTAGTTTCTGTGGCCTTTGATGCTTGGCTGCCTTCTGCTCCACTAGCCACACAGCAGTGTTGTTGGTCCCCTGAGGAGGTTGAGTGTGTATGTCAAACTGTTTAAGACTGGTCTCTGGGTCTACTGAAGAAGTCCCTTCAACCAGCTTCTGACAGACGAGGGGGAAATGGGTCAATGTGACCCCGACATTCATTCTTTACATCCATCTACTTGTTTCCAATACAGACTAGACGTGAGCTAAAAATATGGATTCTGCATTTTAACAGTCTTTTTGACTTCGTGCCAGCTTGTCTGAAAAGGGAAATCCCCAGAAGCCAGCCAGGACATACACTTCATCTGCCAGCCTCCTCATGGGATCCCATCAGCTCCCCCACCCCCCCAGGTCTTATGCATATCTAGGGCAGGCTGTATGAGAGCGCCAAGATGCTCCACTCATGCTCACCCAACATGACCTCTCTTGATGTTGTTGTTCGTGTCCTGAAAAGACTCCTGGTCTTGACTGACAAGGATAGAAAGACAGGAAGAGAATGAGCAAGAAATCACATCCCGCATCACAAGCAACCAAAGATAAAATGAATGAAATATCTAATATCTAATAGCTATCATTCTTCAGCAAGTAGCACTGTAGATTCACTTGCTTTACACACTCCTGGCATCTAGTGCTAGGCACAGACACTGCAAGTAGTTTTTCTTCTAAGTAAAAGATTTCAGTTTCAATGCGACTCGAAACCCACAATGTACCAGGATAAAAACTCCACATTAGATTCACTCTATAACCCTCCCTCGCCCCCCCCTCTCACCCCACACACACACAAGGGGAAGAAAAGGTATTTTGAATAAAGTGAAGCCGGCAGCTTGTGTACTGGTGCATTGAAAATGTGATAACGTATGTGCATCATATTATAAATATCTCAACTAGGCTAGCATCCGGAGAGGTGGGAGGACGCATGATGAATCTACACCATTACATGCTGTAGTGTAAACAGATACTTACAAGTAAGTAACATTTTCCGTTAGCAGCATGTGTAGCTGTAGATCACATGCTTTGCAAAGACTGGAATGCAGTGCCCTCCTCCTTAAAAAGTGGTAGCTTGCGAACAGATGAAGATGTTCGGAATAAGATTATGAAGACAGTTTGTCCGACTTGAGCATCTTGGCGGGCAGGAAGGTCCACAGAGTAGTGCTTTGTGAAGGTGTGTGGTACAGACCATGTAGCAGCTTTATAGAAGTCTACCAGCAGTGGATTTCCTAGGAAACATATAGTGGCTCCTTTTTTATGAGAAGAACGTGCCTTAGTTACAGTATTCCGTGTATGTTCAGCCTTGGCATACGTCACACGTTTGAATGCACTTAACTATTCATCGGGCAAGGCATTACAAATTAATAGGATTTCCTGAGAGAGGCTTGACAAAAGCCACAAAAATGGGCGTAATACTCTCTCTGCAACTGACTGAGGTTGTGGAAACAAATAGTTTGATTAACATGGAATGGGAATATGACCTTAGGAAGAAAGTAAGAATTTGTCCTTAGAACACCCTGATCTTTCTGCCCATGAATATCAACTACTCCACAGTTAGGGCTTGCATTTCACTGACTCTACGCAAAGAAGTGAGTGCAGCGAGGAATCCTACTTTTCCACAAAAGAAACAGTAGTCGAGAAGAATAATATGGCTCAAAGGGGGGCTCGATGAGATTTGTGATAACGACATTAAGATCCCATAAAACAACAGGTGGTGTTCTTTGTGGGCCAATTCTTTTTTTTAGAGACCTTCCATGAAGGCCTTGACAACTGGGAGCTTGAATAGAGAATTCTGTTGTCTATTCTGCATGTAAGCTGCAAGAGCAGCCAAATGAAGCCGAATGGCGGTGTATGCTAGGAATCATTTCTGAAAATGCTGTAAATAACAAATAATGTCTTGTACAGAAGCCTGAAGAGGTTGTATGTTCTTAATGAGACAGTAGCACACAAATCTTTTCCATCTGGGAGCCTAACATTTTTTTTTACAGTGGATCTAAACCACCTTTCGAATGCGCATACACTGCAGGAAGTTGAAGATAGCCTTATTCTGAACCTTTGATACTAAATTGCAAGATTCCGTGTCTTGAGATTTCGTGTTGCAGTTCCCCTGGTGCCGAGTTAAAAGGTCAGCAAACAGGGGCAGCTTCTTGCGTCGATGATTGGACATGTCCAGCATGGAGTACTATGGGTGTCTTGCCCTAGTGGGAGCAAATAGGACGAGCTGCATGGCTGTCAGTTTCATTTTCCTCACTACTATGAAATCAGTGGTACAGAAGGAAAAGCAAAATCAAATATCCCTGAATAATTCACACATAGAACACTGCCCATTGAATATGGATGTGGATTCAGTTTCACTCTTTTCCCAGCCGGTCCATGATTTTGCACAGGGTGTGCTGCAAAGTTGCAGCAGCGAACCATTCTTTAACTAGAATATCTGCTGTAGGTCACCTCAATAAGTGCAGAACTGAAGTTCTAAGGACTGGATGAAGGTGGGCTGAGGGATTATATGAAAATTAAACAAGTAGGATAAGACATCAGATACCCGAGTTGCTGCACAGGAGACCTCAGAGGAAAAATGCTGAGACAGGTCAGACAAAAAAAACTAACACTACAATAAATCCATGTGTTCTATATTAATATTGTGTCTCATTATGAGATGCTTTTCGTGCACCCATGCAACATCAGACTGTGCGGGCAGACGGCTGGTGTGGTTGATGCACCAGAAACAACCCCAGCACCCTATTTTCTTGCTGCGAGCCCAAAACGGGACACCTCCTCCATACACAGCACAAAATACAGGCTGAACTGACACATCATTATACGTCACACTACAAATCGACTATTAAACTCAGTCGAGGCGGGCTTGCAACATTTTTCTCCACAATACAATTACCCACCATCTCCCCTGCACAAGGAGAGGTGCTAGAAGAGCCGATCACGCTGTTTGAGATCCACAAAGCCATTAGGGCCATGGCATCAGGCAAGGCTCCGGGACTAGATGGCATACCTGCTGAATACTACAAGGCGTATGCCCCGGCATTGGCTCCTCGCCTGCACGCCTTATACACTGACGCTCCCGCGGCTTCCATTCTCCCTGTTTCACTACGTGTAGCTGTGCTAATCTCCCTACCTAAACCCGACAGAGATCCTACTGGCCTGGGTTCTCACTGTCTCTTGGTCTTACTCAACACAGATTATTAAATACTGGCCAAGATCCTCGACGACTGTCTGGTGGCCTCCGTTTCGTCTCTGGTCTACACAGACCAAAACAGGTATGTCCCAGCTCGTAACACCTCACTGAATCTGCAACGCTTCTTCCGGGTTCCCACTTATTCCACACTTCAATGACCACTCTCACGGTGTCTGGTACTTGATGTGGAGAAAGCCTTTGATTCTCTGGAATTGGAATTTTTTTGCGCCACCTTACCTTGCTATGGTATCGGTTGCAGATTCCTTCGATTGGTCCAACTGCTCTATACAGCACTGACAGCCAGAGTGAAGGCGGGCTCCTATATATCAGATCCAATTCCAGTGTGTCGTGGTATCCGCCAAGGATGCCCGCTCTCCCCTCTGTTCTTCTCTCTAGTTATAGAACCCCTTGCAGCCTCCATTCGATCGCACGGTGCAGACTGGGGCATCCCTCTGGGAGATGAAACACACACAATTTCTTTATATGGCAACAATCTCCTTCTATATATCTGCAACGTGCAGTCAGATCCCTATATATTGGCTCAGACGCTCAACGATTTTGCTGCCCTCTCTAGCCTACGGGTTAACTGGGCTACGTCATGTCTATTCGCTCCAACATGCCCTGATCCTACTTTTGTACTTAATGGTGTCCCCATAACGTGCAAACATAACACATTCCGATACTTAGGGATTAGTATCCATCACCAGCCAGCCGATTTGTTAGATGGCAACCTTGGGAGAGCGATAACGGATATCAGTTTAACAACTCGTAACATACTATATAGTGGACATCATTATCAATTTCAGGAAAGTACCATTTCTTTCTGTTTGTTCTCTCCTTGTAACTCAAAAAAAGTCTTTAAACTACAAAAAGAAAAACTGGGTGAAAAAGTACATACTACATGCAGGAGACAAACTTTGTGGCAGGAACAGTATCACTTCTCCCAGGGGTACTACACTTTGTCACAGCAGAAGTACATGCACCAAATGCACAAAACAATAAATACATTATTCTGGCAGTCTTTCTTCAAGTAGGTGCAAATTAAATATCTGATGAAAGAGGTCCATCAAATCCTCTTTTGGTCTAAATTAGTAACATTACATATAGAGTAAGTGTAAGAGTTGGTGACCTATTTCTGGGAGTATGGCGTTCTCTACTATTGCATTATCATTATTACCAACCAAAAGTGCGATGCGTATTTTAAAATTAGGAATTTTCATTTTGTATTTTTCATTATACTATTGTTTCATTGTGGAATTCCTAATTTTTACATTGATCCTTGGCAGTCTGTCTTCAATACTCCATTTTCTGGACTTGGCACTTCACACTAGATATTTTCCTAGTTCTTAGATAATCTGCTAAAAATATATATAATACTGCAAACTTATACCTGGATACAACTCTTTTGAGTTACAAGAACACAATCTCAACCAAGACACCTTCCCAACCTTTGAAAACAAGGATTGATTTTGCCTTTCTTACTTACAAAGGTACACAATCGGCATCTGCAGCATATAGCATTAGTGAATGGTATCTAAAATTGGAATTTATAGACCACAGTTTAGGCAAAGTTGTAAGTCACAATCTTTCCTTCCTAGTAGGCCATCATATTCCATGTCCTACTTGAGAGCATGTGAAAATAATGAAATCAGAATGAAAAATACATTAATGAAGAACCCGAAATTAAAAGAAAAATGAAAATGGCATTATGTGTAGGCCAAATGATGAAATAAATTTGCAATTAAAATAAATATAACGTCAAGTAAAAGGGATTAAGATTATGGTATGGGATTCGATATGGTACGGGATAAGAGTTGCATTAAGAATTCTGATATCTCTTTCCTTATTATAGAATTCTTTATGGATATGTCTTATAGTCAGCCTGATGCAAATTAAAAATGTATCTGGGGCACTTCACTCCCACCTGGTAGCCCACCTCTTGTGATAAATATTCAATACACGTGTGGATAAAGGATTCCTGCAGTTACCTACAGGTGTCCTAGTAAATAGAGGTACCTTAGGTCTTCCCAGAGTAAAAAGAGAGATTTCCTTAGGAAACTACCAGTGGACAGCTATTGACCCAGGTCTGCGCAAACAAGAGCCGCGTTGCCATAGAAGTATTTCTAGATGTTAGAGACCTGTTGCGGAGGTCAATTTTCTTCAATATAAACCCCTTTGTAAGTCAGCAGCCACACACTGGTGGTTTTGTAAGGCAATAATTGTCATTACACATGTTCTCTATTTGGTATTACTTCGTTATAGTGTGCTTTATTTTAATATAGATCAGTTTCCTAAGCGATTCTGCACATTGGTTACAAAGTATCAATATCTGTTTTCAAAAACACTCAAAATGAAGCATAAATCAGCAGGGGCAGTTTTCAGATCAGTACTGATTGATCACGAGTACTCACTCTTTGGTGATTATCCCTCGAGGACCAGTAGGGACCACGCTGCTCCAATCAATTCCATGTGTGTCCAGAATTTGTCGTGCTGCCGGGCTGAGGCGAACTCTGGAGAGAAACAAGACCAATGAACGGCAGAGCCTTGCCTCACCTTCTCCAGTGGACTTCTTGCGTCTATTCAATACAACTCACCCAAACAGACTTTCTTTATTCACCCAATAAACCAGTTAACATCAATAATGGAAAGCAGATTTTTGTTCAAACTTCGATACATCACCAAGAGCTGCACACAAAAGTGAAGCAAAAAGGGGGGCTGTAATGGAACAAACAGTGCAAATTTTAAGATGGCTGCACTGATTGTTTGCGCTGGCTCCTTCTACTCACAGTGGTGCTTAGCTCATGCATTGCTCTCTGCTAAGGAACAAGTCTTTTCCTCACAATGATATCTCAGATTGTAAGCCATCATTGGAATAATCACACTGCAAATTCATGCATTTTAGGAAAGGCCCTGTCTTTTGAGCAATAAAATGACTAAAATAACCGGATATATGTCTATATCATACACATACACAAATCTGGTGCAGTTCACCGAAGCCGGCACGTCCTTACATCTGCCAAGATTCCTTATAAAAGTAGTAAAGAAAGCAATCAGCGTGAGATCATCACTATGGTTGGAAGATATCAATTCACCATAACAGTACTCTGATGGATAACAAGCTAGGCCTGGGCGGAGTTCCGCGTGACCCAAAAACTCCGCAGCGCTACGCGAAGTACTGCAAGCGGCAGAGTGCGTTTGGTCATGACATTCGCGTTGATTTTCAGCACTGGGTGTTTGTCACGCACTGTAAAATCATAACGAATGGCACCGTGCGCAGCGCAAGAGGGCGTGGATTCTGTCCTTGCTGCTCAAGTAGATTTTCTACCCGAGCGGCAGCTTTCTCAACGCGACCATCCGAGTTGAGAAATCTGATCGCCCGCATTGAGAAATCCCGCCGGGCGGTGGACTTTCCTCGCTCGCACTCACCAACTTGACGTTAGTGCCTGAGGAAAAAGTTTCACTCTGCAAGTTTTTCGGAGCTCAGCGGAGCACGGAAAACTCTGCAAACTCCACGACTGGAACAGAGTTCCCCTCCCAGGCCTATAAAAAGCACGCCAGTCCCACCATTGGTCTTTTAAAGAGACCAAAAACTTCTAGTGGATTAAGAATGGAAAATGTTACTTTTGGGGACACCCTCCTCCCCCAATTATAGCTTTTCTATCCCTTGATCCATTTGCACAAGCTTTTTAAGAACAAACTAGTACGCGAATATAATTCTTTGGAATGTTTTAGACAGAGTTATTAAATAGGTTCAAAGATATCAGTGTTAAAAAAATACTGTTAACCATCTTATACTTAACTAACAAAGCCAATTTTGCATTTGGAAAAAAAAACTATTGGCAGTTAGCATAGCCATGTCCAACCTAATGCAGTCATACCCATGGTTCTTTGTATTTCAGTACACCATCAGAACATAAACTATACAACACCGACCTGCTGCTACAACAAGGTCTCTACATCATGGCTGCCAATTTTTTTTATTTGAATTCTCAAAACAGAGCAGCCAAGGATTTGAGCTCGGCTCAAAGAAAAGTTCAAACTCGAATTGATCATGGGCATAATATATCAGAGAATTACAGGATTACTAGTAATGAGCACCATGCAGAGAAACAACTCTAAAAGAGTCATTCAGTTGCCACCAGAAGCAACTCCGTTGGCAATAGTCCTGAAGAATGTTCCACCTATATTGCATGAGAGGGAAGAAGATAAACAGCAACTAAAAAACAAAGTTGTACACTGGCTAGTAAGAGCTACAAACTGGCACAATTGTGAGGGCCTATTTAGGGGCATAAATAATGTACAGAGAGTATTCTGGGTCGGCTTGCAACCAAAGGATGACTGGAGATTGTGTTGTTGTTAATTTTAGATATACGAATATGGCTGGCTCTCTTCTGGAAAGGCTCTCTAGGCTTAGGGCCAAATGTACGACCATGTAATTTAACGACTCGCAAATTGCGCTCAGTTGCGAGTCGCAATTTGCGAGTCGCTAAATGCCATGTACAACAGTGTCTGAGACACTGTTAGCGATTCCTAATAGCGCGCAAATTGCATGCCTCATGCATATTAATGAGGCACTCGCAATTTGCGACCCCATTAGGAATGGCTGGCCCTCCCAGGTATGGTGTCATGCTGGGCTCAGCAGACCTCCATGTCTGGGACTGCTTTTAAATAAAGCAGTTTTTTTTTAAATGCAGCCCGTTTTCCTTAAAGGAAAACGGCTGCATTTAAAAAAAGAAAAATGCAACTTTTTCGTTTCAATTTTTAAGGGCCGGTAGTGGTCCCTGGGACCACTGCCTGCCCATAAAACAAAATTTCCCCTGCATTCGCAAAGGGGAAGGGGTTCCCTGTGGACCCCTTCCCATTTGCGAGTACTTTATTACCCTCTTGAAGAGGTTGCAAAACATTCTTACATAGGCCTCTGACCCGCTATTCGAAAAGGACGCCCTTGGAACGCTCCTTCCTAATAGCGACTCGCAATCCTATTTAGCTAATCGCAAAATAATTGCGACTCGCTAAATAGGGATTGTACATGGCCCTATTAGATTTTGCATGCGCAAACAGGTCGCAAACCCGTTTGCACATGCAAAACAGGGTCGTACATCTGGCCCTTGGTCCTTCAAAGGATAGTATTATGGCAGTACCTCTCGGCTATTTTTATAAACCGGGTGCTTTAACATCGTCTACATCCCTCCCCATTGATCGCTGTGTACGTCAGTCATTTGCTGTTCCAACTTATAATCGTTTCCCCACCTTGAACAAATTGATTGACCGCAATTTCAGAGGTCACCTGTTGTCCCAGAGAGGTCCAGTGAGGATATGGTGACAGAACCCCAGGAAAATGTGATTATATCTCTTGCATGTGCGGACTTGGAAACTGGCATTACAATTGAACTTGGGGAAGAAATGGTGGCAGATGTTGTTTCAGTAACTTATAGCCTCTGGCTTAGATGTTGACTGGGGAAGTAATGGTTTTGCAGATATACCCGGCCTTGTTCCTAAAAATGTTCATAATGCATTTAGGTGTTTATTTTGGAATATGGCAGGTCTCTCAAATAAGGTGAGGAATGATGACTAGCTTGGCCTTATTAAGGGCTATAATATTGTTTGTTTATAAGAAACCTGGGCCCGGGAAGTGGTTACTCATTGGGGCGTCATCACAGGGATAGTTTGCTCACTTTAATAGAAACCACTATGGATAATAAGATCTGCAGTACTTATCTTGACTCGCCACACTTTCACTATATCAATATTATGTATGAACCTAATGTCACACTGGTAATTGTTAATTTTTATCATAATAATTTTGTCTTTGGCAACAGTGATTTAGCTGCGTGGCTTGAACACTCCCATAGTAAACATTTAATTGACCTTAATACTGACTTTAATTGTTCTATGGGGTGGGGATTATAGTTGTAGATTATGCCCCCTATCCGAAATGGCTGCTTGTAGACTGATGGGAGAGGAGATTGATGATCAATGTTACTTTGATCTTAGCCCCTGTGGGGACATTTTCTTAATTATATATTGTCAAAATATTCTCTTTTGACAATAGATCTTAGCATGCATTCGGCACCGGACCAGGTTACATATATAGGTAAAGTTCGAAGTAGTCTTATTGATTTTATTTCTCTTTCGGATTATTACAAATCAGAGGCTGGGAGCGCGGCCAGGCCGAGCACCAAGATGGCTGCTCGACCGTCAAGTTCTCGAACCGACACTACACAGATGCAGCCTTTCCCTGCTTTACTGGCTTTATTGCAGCTGTTGCTAAGACAGGAGAAGTGCCCCGGCCCGCGGTGGGGCTTGGGCCACTCTGGGATCAGCTAGGCGCTGCAGAGGAGACCCGGCAACCTGCACTGGCCGCAGCCTGACGCGGCCCTCGGAGGCCCCACGACGATAGGGATTGCGGATGAGCCTGAGGACGGAGCCAGGGAATTGCGAGGCTGCGACGCGGAAATTGGGGTGAGGATTCCCTGCAGCCCGGAAGATCGATGTGGGTGGGGGATCCCCACTGCAACCAGAGAGTCATGCCCTGCGCTGTAGCACATCTGACAGAAGGCTGCGGCGGTGACGGTGTGATTAATTATCCCTCCCTTCTAGTTCGGCTGTGGTTCATGCTACGCCTGTGCGGTTCGTGCTACGCCTGTGTCGGGAGGCGGTGGTGCTGCATTGCGGGTCTAACACTGAGCACCTTTACTTGTGGCCTGATGCAGGAGGCCCCTTTCACCACCCTTTATATCTACAGGAGCCATTAAGACCCTCACCTGTATGTGGCCATGCAGCTGCCCTGTGTGCTAGTCAGGAGCTAATGGACCTCTGAGGCTGCGGGCTCATGATCGAGAAGACATGGACCTTTACCCGGATCTGAGACTCTACATTGCTAACCTCTCCCGGGTGGCTACTCCTGTTGCAGCGCTGCCGCTGGTCTGAGGTGGACACACCGCTTTTTCTGGGGGCTCTGGGGTTTGGATAACGGCCTCCACTAGTGGCATCGTATTGTCACACGCCCTCCCCCTCTTTTAGCATTTTCCTTTCCTTGCGCTGCACTGCTCTTCCACCACAGTATGGGGCACAGTGTTCCCAAGCAACACCAGCTCTCCTTTGACGCAACTAAAACCCCTCGGCGTGGAGAAGACGATGGTCCCTGTGGGGACCCCCGGGGCTGCCAGGGACGGAGGCCCCCCCCCTCTGGATTGTGCCGCGGCCATAGTTGCGGAGTTACGAGCGGGCTTTAAGTTGATCAATGCACGTTTCGGCATATTGACAGCTCGACTGGAGGACATGCATGGCCGTCTTGAGCAGCATGAGATCCGTATTGGTGCCGCCGAGCATAGATTGTCTAAGCTGGAGGACGCCCACCCTGCTACTGCTAAGAGACTTAAAAGAGCCGAACTCCTCAAGACGGTTGCCGCCAAAGCGGATGATTTGGAGGCACGGTTGTGCCGGAATAATATCCGTATATCCAGCGTGGGTGAAACCAGCAATAATGGCCCCATGAGTACCTATGTTGAGCAGCTCCTTGGGGACCAATTTGGCAGGGAGACATTCTCATCGACATTTGCAGTGGAACGAGCCCACAGATCGCTTGCCCCTTGACCAGAACCCAGCACGCCTCCGTGATTGATAATTGCCAGGCTCCTCAACTATCATGACCGGGACGCAGTTCTTTGCCTTGGCCGCGACATGGGAACAGTCCAACATCAGGGCATGACTCTCGCGATCTTTCCAGACTTTACCCCTCCTGTACAGGAGGCGCACCGTAAATTCATTGACATTAAACGCACACTCCAGAAAGCGAACATCCGTTATGCTATTCTGTACCCGGCACAGCTTCACATTCAGATAAATGACAAATACCATGTCTTTGATTCGCTTGCTGAGGCCACAAACTTCTGGAAGCAACATTGAATCTGATCTGACTCCCTTTCTGGTGGGGGAGAGGTTGCCTCCCCTCAATTAGACTCGGTGGGCCCGTGAAGATTTTTTGGCACAGTATCCTCTTTATCCAATTGAATGTATACCGCCCCTCCTGCTGACTTTCTCCAAGCTGGCCTCATACATTCCAAATGCATTCAGCCGGAACTTTAGTCACACACTCCTAGTCCTGCGATCCAACTGGCTGTACACGATCTTATCAAGGTTATGGACTTTTGGCAGTCTCCATTGAGTGTTGTCTCCCCCCAGGGAGTTCTCCTACTGTTTGAACCAGCAGATTGTTGTTTGGGAAATGATGGGATTCACCGCATACTGGTTGTTTGCTATCCGCTTTGGGTGGGGGGTTTGGGTTTTTGGGTTATTTCATGTTATGTATTCTGATGTTATTCTATACAGGGCATTGATCATGTTGTTAGCTATGCATATGTACTTTCTACACATTCCCGCATGTTCACATATTTATCCGCGGTTTAGATTACACTGGCATTTAAGGGGTCCGGGGCACGGACATTGAATTGTATGACATGGAATGTCAGGGGTCAATCTCACCCGCGAAAGGGGTGACAGGTCTTGTCCTATCTCACCTGATACATTGTCCAAGTGCCATTTTTACAGGAGACCCATTATGCCCTCCTAAACTCTACCAATCGGTTTGCATTGAGCTGGGGTAGGGGGGGACAGGGGGTTTTTGGGGGAGGACAATCGATTTTTTGCATATTATAGTATCTTCTCTAGAGGGGTATGTATCCTGATCCACAGAGCAGTCCCGTTCCGTGTGCGGATGGTGATCGATGATCCAGAAGGGCGTTTTCTCTTGGTTGCCGGCGTTCTGGGGGCTGAAACCCTCATCCTGATCAATGTGTATGTCCCAAATATAGACTCGCCAGAGCACTTCCCTAGAATATCTACACATATCTCCCAACTATCAGCGGACACTATACTAATTGGGGGGGATTTTAACCTTACACTTGATCCATCTTTAGACTCAATGGGCACTGGAGACATCACTAAGCCGCATTCAGTGCAGGCACTTACTTCCCTTTTGCAGACCTTTCTCCTCGTGGATGCTTGGCGAGCTCAACACTCCCTCAATAAGGGTTATTCTTTTTATTCAGCTCCACACGGGTCTTAGTCGCGCAATGATCATTGGTATTTCCCCCCCCTCCCCCCCAAGTTTATGCTAGCTGTTACTGCGGTCGAGCACCTCCCGCGGACCCTATCGGACCTTTCACCGGTACTGTTGACCCTTTACATGTCCAATATCACGCGATCATGCGCACTCTGGCGCTTCCCAGCAGACGCGCTGCTGGACAATGTGTTTCGAAGTGAGGTCAGAGACGCCATTTTTGAGTACTTTCAGCTCAATACCGGTACAATATTGCATCATGTTACACTTTGGGAGGCTTTTAAAGTTTATATCAGAGAGATATGTATCGCTAATCAGGATGGGTTGCTCCTCTCCAGACGCTGGGAACTCAAGACTATTGAGAATGCACTGAAGGAGCTTGATGCGCAAGCTCTGACCGACGACCACTCCCCCTTCGATGCACCGACGAGCGACACTCCTCTCAAACTTTCAGGACCTAGCGGCACGTGAGGTAAACTATCTCAGCAGGTACGCATTGGGCTGAGGTGTATGGCAAGGGTGAGAGACCTGGTCAAAGACTGGCTAGACTACTTTGCCCCCAATACCAATTCTCCTTTATTACACACCTTCAACTGGACGATGGCACCTCAATCGCGCACAGTGAGGACATTACTGCCGCTTTTCTCACTTATACCACTCGCTTATATACCACTCGATGCCTCCCCCTGCTGATGACGCACTGACCGATTATCTTGCCGTCTGGTTTGACGGAGGGCAACAGCAGTTCCTGGTCTCACCCGTTACTGCTGATGAAATCTCGCAGGCCATCGATGACCTGAGTGGTAACTGAGCCCCGGGCACTGACGGATTACCTGGCATATTTTATAAAATGTATAAGTCCTTATGGGTTCCCCATTTATTGGAAGTATACGCAGAATCCTTGGAGGGCAGATCTCTCCCTCCTACGATGCTCATAGCGGTAATTACCCTTTTACTTAAGAAGCCTACTTACGGCTGTGCTTCCTACAGACTCTTGTCTTTGTTGAATCAAGATTATAAAAGTTTGGCTAAAGTCCTCGCCACTCGCCTTTCCCTACTTGTGGACAAGATAATTTCCCCGTTCCAGTCTGGTTTTGTCCCGAATCGATCCACGTCGGTTAACCTTCGTGCAGGGTTTGCGATCCTTAACCAAATTACTTGTGATCTTTTCGCTGCAGCGATATTATTGGACGGTGAAAAAGCCTTTGATTTGCTGGAATGGTCCTTTTTATATGCCACATTATGGAAACTGAGGGTCCCAACAAGCTCTTCGGATCTTATTTGCCTCTTGTACATGAGTCCATTGGCCCACCTCTGAGTGAATGGCGACTTAACCGATCAATTTACGCTTTCACGAGGTACCCGCAGGGGTGCCCTCTGTCGCCCCTACTGTTCATTATAGCCATGGACCCCCCTTGCGCGACATCTCCAGGAGCGTCATTTACAACGCTGACTGAGATTTCACAGCAGACGACTTTTGGCTTCGTTATATGCAGATGATGTGCTATTGTTCTGCAGGGACCCTGAAACCAATCTCCAGACGGGTTATAAATTGGACTAAGTCGGAAATATTTCCATTGACGGACGACACTGCCCCCTTCATTTTAGACTTCCCTCTGTGCTGGTGCACAGACACCCTCCCCGACACACACCCCCATCGGTACCTAGGATTTTTTTTTTACCCCAGAGCGCTGCAGAGGGTATTTGTCTTAATTACAGACCCGTAGTTGATAGACTATCAACACAAATTAATTGTTGGATTAAACTCCCTCTGTCAATTGCTGGTCGAATTGCCATCATTAAAATGGTGGTAATGCCCCTTTTTTTAAGATCTATTTCTAAACATTCCCATAGCCCTTACAGCTAGGTTTTTTGACAGACTCCGCAATATGCTCATTAAACTAGTCTGGGCCGGTAGGCAGCCGCTAATCAGCTGATAAACAATTACTATACCGTTCCTGCGCAGTGATTTGACGTCGCTGATTTTTATTTGTACTACTTAGTTGCACATGCACATTTTGCGTACTATTGGTACCATCTCGACGGAAGGCTGCAATACTTTAAGTCGGAATGGTCGCAGGCCCGCCCGTGCTCGCTCTCCACTATCATACCACGAGGCCTGGCTAGGACTCCGTCAGAGATACAAACACTTCAAACCACATACTGGGCCTGGGTTAAGTTACAACGATATCTGAACGTCGACTTCCTCTATTCCCCGCACATACTGCTTCTAGATAACCCTTGGATTCCTCTAACCACAGAAACACTAACTAAGTAAACACTAACCTTGTGTAGACTGCGCACTATGGGCGACCTCTTTTATGACTCCCAGCTGCGCTCTGTAGCAGCCCTAACAGAAGGACATGATGTGTCTTATATGGACAGGTTCATTCCACACAGACTACTCTATTCTATTCGTGCTACACTTCCATCTTCCCCAGCGGAACCGGTGGATATTCCCCCACTCACATTAGTTTTCGCCCTAAGTGGGATGGGTATGCCCAGACTTGGGTCCCTTGCTCACTGCGCCACTGGATTCAAGCTAGCCTGGCTGAAGAAGGGTGACATACCCTGAAACCGGTCCCAGGATGCTTGTTTCCAGTCCAGGGAGAACCTGGCCTGGCAGTTCGGTCTGGACTGTTCCCATGGGGCACAGGGTCAAGACTGATTTGCATATGGCTGGGTCCAAACTGGGGTGGCGTAGTGGGCAAAAGAACGATGGATTTAACCCAGATCTTTTGACTGGAGGAGAATGTTTGCATTGTCAGCATTCCGTCCATCATTTGTTTGCTGTAACACTTTTCGCCCTAAGTGGGATGGGTATGCCCAGACGTGGGTCCCTTGCTCACTGTGTCACTGGATTCAAGCTAGCCTGGCTGAAGAAGGGTGACATACCCTGAAACCGGTCCCAGGATGCTTGTTTCCGGTCCAGGGAGGACCTGGCCTGGCAGTTCGGTCTGGACTGTTCCCATGGGGCACAGGGTCAAGACTGATTTGCATATGGCTGGGTCCAAACTGGGGTGGCGTAGTGGGCAGAAGAACAATGGATTTAACCCAGATCTTTTGACTGGGGGTGAATGTTTGCATTGTCAGCATTCCGTCCATCATTTGTTTGCTGTAACACTTTTCGCCCTAAGTGGGATGGGTATGCCCAGACGTGGGTCCCTTGCTCACTGCGCCACTGGATTCAAGCTAGCCTGGCTGAAGAAGGGTGACATACCCTGAAACCGGTCCCAGGATGCTTGTTTCTGGTCCAGGGAGGACCTGGCCTGGCAGTTCGGTCTGGACTGTTCCCATGGGGCACAGGTCAAGACTGATTTGCATATGGCTGGGTCCAAACTGGGGTGGCGTAGTGGGCAGAAGAACGATGGATTTAACCCAGATCTTTTGACTGGGGGAGAATGTTTGCATTGTCAGCATTCCGTCCATCATTTGTTTGCTGTAACACGTTTATTTGTATAGAGCACACCTTTAGCTGAGTTGTTGATGTGCTCCTTCACGGACCTGTTTTTGTCCAGGGTGATACTCAATGACTTTGTGGAGTTAGAAAGTGAGAGAGAACAGTTTAGGGCGCCCAGGTTATTGAGCCATTCTTGAATTGGTAAGGGTTTGTTTTTTGGGTAGAGGAGTATTAGTTCAGTTTTGTTGGGGATGAGCTTTAGCTGGTTGTGGTAAGCCATGTTTGTATCTTAATTAGTGTGGCATTAAGATGCTCAATGTCATTGGGAGATCTAACTTTGTACTAGATTTGGGTGTCTTCGGCGTATATGTGCTATTTGACCCTTGCTTGGTTCAGAATAGTTGAGAGGGGTTCCATGTAGAGATTAAAGAGGGCAGGAGAGAGTATTGAACCTTGCAGAACTGGTGCTGGCTTCGAAAGACAGCTGTCGATTTTTATTTGTTGAGAGCTGTGCTGAAGATAGGATGTGAACCATCTCAGGACTGTGCCATTATTGCCAGTACGTTTCTCGAGTGTCTCGAGTAAAGCGGAGTGATTTACTTTATCAAATGCAACAGATCTAGTAAGATTAGGAGGCAAGAGTCGTCTTCATCTAATGATCTGTGAATGTCATCTGTTATATTGAGCATAGCAGTTTCAGTGATGCTGACTTTTCTCAATCCTGACTGGAGAGTGTCATGTTGTCCGGAAAGGCTACGAACGGCATTAGATTCGTCCGAATCCGATTCGAAACCCGCCTTTCCGACCGACTCAGACACTTTTCCCAACGAGCGATTACGATGGCTGGAAAGCGTTCGGACTGTCTGACTCGCTTCCGAAAGGCATTGGGAGTAACCGAGTGGGTCAGAGCCGAATCGTAGCTGTCTATGGACCGTGTTTCCATCAGAGCGATTAGGATGGCAGATTCGGACAGCCTTTCTGAATCGGTTATTCCGAGATGGATCGCCTGTCAGAATCTGACTTTGGGGGCCCGTAGCAGGACCCCCTTCACCCGGGGCCTTCCGAATCGGGCCCGTGGGGGTACCCATGGGTTCCCCCCCTTCCCATGCATGCACAGTGTGGCAGGCACCATGGGGTGCCCGCCACAGGGTGCAATATTTTTCACCAACAACCCCTTTTGTCAATGGGAATCAGGCTCCCATTAAAGTCAATGGGAATCCAACCGAACGATGTTGAGAAGCATCGTAATCGGTCGGTCGGACTCGCAGAGCCAGATTCGTTCGTAAACTATTCCAAAACCGATTTGGTCGGAAGAGCTTCCTAACAAAATCGTAATCGGCCCCTATGTGTTGGTTGAGTTGTAGCAGTACACACTTCTCCATCATTTTGACTAGGAAAGGACGGTTGCTGACCGGTCTGAGGTTATTGAGGTCGTTGGGGTTCACCCCTGGTTTTTTGAGAATGGGTGTGACTTGGCCTAGCAGCGCGGGAGCCCATTTGCAGTTTGCCAGCACCTTGCCAGCACCTCCTTTACGCCAGGGGACTCCATTCCCCAAACGACAACGCGGCAGGAGCCGCCAACGCGTTGCGGAAGCGCCAGGAGGCGCTTAAAAGCGGAATGGAGCTGGGTCATACGATCAAACATGGGGAAGGGGATTGTGTTGTGCTTAACTTTAGTAATGCATGGTGCGCCCGCTTTGCCCTAACGCATTTCAGAGATTTGCCTGGTGATTCGATAGAGATTCACCCATTGGGCTTTTTCTATCCTCCATATCATGAATTTATTTCAAGAAAACAGTCTGCATGGCCGGGCTTAAGTTTACATCCTCTTATACAGTCTCCTTCATTTAGTCACCCTAACCGGTTTGATGTCCTTTCCGGGTTGTCTGAAATTGACTGACTATCTGGGTGTCCTAGCCAACCAGTTGACGTGATGGATTGGGTTTGCAATGTAGTGCTCAAGAGAGAGGAACTTACATAGACGAACTCAGTAACAGGGTTTCGGTGGTATCACTCTAATTCTCCTCCCCCAAATTAAATATTAGTAGGGAGAGCCAAGACATACCTGTAAACTATTCACCACGCATTAACCTTATTCCAAATGCCACCACTAGTAGCAAAGAGCCGGACCTGCCTCCCACCGAAGCTGAACAAACTTTGTACGATGAATCTGTGGGATTGGTAAACCAGGGTCATATAAAGTCTCCACTTAAATTTATCTCATGGAACATAGAAGGAATTCGCCCCAAACTGATTGACGAGATATGGCTAAATTATATTAGAGGCTTTGACATTATCTGCCTACAGGAGACGTGGTATAAGATATCGTGTCAAATGGTTATTGTTCCTACACAGCTGTCAGGTTATTGAGGCCTTGCAGGCAGAAATTTATAAAATCTCTGAGAAATGGCAACCATTATGCATTCTTTGGGCAGGTGATTTTAATTGTTCTTCCAGCCCACATAGCGCTAATCATGCTTGTGGGTTGCTAAACACAGAGGGGCAGCCCCTGCCGCACTTTATCCATACTCCCCAGGGTGAGGCCCTAAACTCTATTATCATAGAGAATGATTTGGGCCTCATTAATGATTTTGCTAGTAATCCCCTAATACAGTGCCCTACTTATTTTGGAGGAGGTAGGGAAAGTTTTATTGATTTTATGTTTATCTCACGGACGTTCTTATCGCTCATTGAAGACTTTGAGGTGGAGCCAAATAATGCTAGCGATCATAATCCACTCATAGCGACTCTTAGTATAATAGCTCAGACAGGGAAAGTTGATGACTGCTCCGTTCATTTTAGTCCTAACAAAGGGGTAAGACTCAACTGGAATAAAGTAAATCCATCTGAATTTGAGGCAAAACCGTCACAGCAAATATGATTCGATTATGAGGTGTCTACATCATGACTCGCCGCCAGCTGAGATCATTCGTGATTTCGAATTGATATGTCAGTTGTAGCGCGTGTTCCTCGGCAGATTGGTCTTGTATTTTTAAGCGCTGTTAGCTTTTTTATCTGTTTTTTACCTAAACTGTGAATATTTTAAATAAGAATTCCTGCATTTGCACTTTAGCATTCTTATCTGTGCCGGTCCCCGTTCCGCCACGGCTGTTGTGCCGATTGTTGCGGAGGGACGTGGCTCCTCCCCTCAGCTCCCTCACTTCCGGGGGTCGGATTCAGATAAAGGAAACATGCTGAAGCGGACGCGCAGCGGTCAGTTGTAGCGCGTGTTCCTCGGCAGATTGGTCTTGTGCTTTTAAGCGCTGTTAGCTTTTTTAATCTGTTTTTTACCTAAACTGTGAATATTTTAAATAAGAATTCCTGCATTTGCACTTTAGCATTCTTATCTGTGCCGGTCCCCGTTCCGCCACGGCTGTTGTGCCGATTGTTGCGGAGGGACGTGGCTCCTCCCCTCAGCTCCCTCACTTCCGGGGGTCGGATTCAGATAAAGGAAACCTGCTGAAGCGGACGCGCCGCTGGCGCGCCGAAGGCGCGCCTAAGGCAAGCCCGTCTGCGCCCGTCCTGCGACCGGACATCGGCCAGCGCCAGCCACGTTGCCCGAGGCGCCCCAGTTGGAATAAGTTGGTCCAGGGAACAGCTACTTGTGTTCTCATCATCGGGCTGCGCTAGGCCGTCATGCCTCTACCCTAGCCTTATGGAAGGTGGGGAGTGCGACCAGGCACTACGCTGTAATACTTGCCCATTTACATTGGGTAAAGGGATGTTGGAAGGAGGAAGAAATATTACGGCCTCCTTAGCACTACCACATAAAGTATGCACACCAACATCAAGGTCGGAATTTAGGGCCTGCTTAATCAACTGTAGATCCCTTCCCAAACATGCGGATGACATCTGGCTCAGTCTAGAGTGTGGTTCCTGGGATCTTATGTTGTTAACAGAAACTTGGCTAAGGGACCACTCAAATCCGGACCTATTTCAAGCTATTCCAGAGGGCTACAGGATGGTAGCAGTTAACCGGTCTGGTAATAGGCGAGGGGCGGACTTGCAGTGATCCATAGAAAGGACTGGGAGATTACGGTCAAGAGAATTGAGAATATTGGGCCTATTGAAGCACTGTCTTTTAGTGTTAAATTCTCCTCTACCTTTCCCTTTGCAGGATTGTTAGTCTATAGACCTTCGGACGCATCGTCCGTCCATTGGTCTGAACTATACAACATCACTGCCGACTTATCTCTTAAACATGCCAATTTTACAATCCTTGGCGATTTTAATGTCCATATGGACAATGATAAATGCCCTCTGGCCTCTCAATTGTCAGATACTTTCAAGGGGTTAAATCTGAATCAAAAGGTGTCTGCATCCACTCATGTGGCTGGCCACATGTTGGACCTTATTTTTACTAATGTCCACACTCTAAGAGT
Organism: Calotriton arnoldi; assembly: GCA_963921515.1. NCBI lineage: Eukaryota > Metazoa > Chordata > Amphibia > Caudata > Salamandridae > Calotriton > Calotriton arnoldi. The sequence continues at coordinate 1,654,163 of CAWUFW010003659.1, forward strand.
GGAGGACCCTCTCCCTCTGACTTGGTCAGACCACTTTTTAGTCCCTTTCTATTTGACTAGCCCTCCTAGTAACAATCATGTTAGGTCAGACCACGAGATCAGAAGAAACTGGAAGAAGGTTTCACCGGAGGCCATTGGCCCTGTGTTACACAACACCCTTCCAGTACTGATTGGAGAGCCCAGTCATGATGCCTCCCTTTTTAACAGTTGGATTACGATGGCCTTGGATGAAGTAGCCCCATTTAAGAATCCCTCTGCCCTCTGGTTTACAACTGAACTCCGGCTGGAGAAAAGCCTATGTAAACAATTGAAGCGTGTTTGGAGGAAAAATTATAACTCAGAGGCCAAATGCACATATAGAACAGCTCTAAGGAAATTTCATAGATTAAAACGCAACACGATTAGGGACTATGTGGCCAATCAAATTAAAACCTCGGACAATTCGACGAAAGAAGTATTTAAGATTGTTCAGGGTTTTATGAAGCCACAAGCCTTGAAGAGTACAATCCCCTCCTCAGCCTCCTTATGTGAAGAATTATCCTGCTTCTTCCATGATAAGATTCAGAAGATTTACTCTTCGTTTCCCTCGACTGGGACTACACCATTGCCAGCTACACCAGTCGATCATTCCCACCATTCTGGCATATGGTCGGAATTTCGCCCTCTTTGTACAGAGACTTCTCTCGTGGAACGGAGCAAAATCAAATCAGGCTCTCCGACCGATCCCTGCCCAGCCAGGTTTTTTAAATTGTTAGCTCCATGGCTTAACCCCCTATTAAACTCTATCTGGAACACTTCCCTGAGTTTGGGCATTTACCCAGCGCCATGGAAAACGGCGTATGTCCAGCCAATTCTTAAGAAAGAAGATGCGGACCCCTCAGATCTAAAGAATTTTAGGCCTATTTCTCTCCTCCCGGCACCGGCCAAAGTGCTGGAAAAAGAAGTTCAGAAGCAGTTGACAGAGTTCTTGGAGAATAACCATCTTCTCCACGACTCCCAGTCGGGCTTTAGGGTAGGGTACAGCACGGAGACTGCTCTTCTCGAAGTGGCAGAAACCATACGGGAAACGGTAGACCAGGGTAGCTGCGCGATGTTAGTGTTGTTGGACTTGTCCGCAGCCTTTGACACTGTCACACCAAACCCTCTTAGAGAGACTTGAGCTTTTGGGTGTGACGGGAACTACTTTGAACTGGTTCCGCTCCTTTCTTGAGGGCCGGTCTCAAAACGTGTTCCTTCGCCCTTTTGTCTCCTCCCCTAGCCCCCTTGGCTGTGGAGTACAGCAGGGCTCGGAGTTGAGCTCCACTCTTTTTAATGTATACCTAGCCCCCCTTGCCCCGATAATTGAACAATGTGGGGTGAAGGTTGTCTCGTATGCTGACGATACTCAGTTGGTGTTCTCATTCAAAGAACACACTGAGGCAGCGTTCATGAACTTCAAGCAGTGTCTGCGTAAAATTTCGTCCTGGATGACAGACAGCTGTATGAAGCTGAATACCGAAAAAACAGAGGTCTTGTTCTTCAATCAACTCTCCCCCCCACAGTCGGAACTCTGGTGGCCAGTAGAGCTCAATCCCCCTCCTCGCCCGGTGAGCTCAGCTAGGAACCTGGGGTTTAAATTTGACTCCAGCCTATCAGGACGCTCCCAGATCTGCCATGTTTCCTCTGCCTGTTTCTGGAAACTGAAATCCTTGCGGAGATTTCTGCATTTTCTGCCAATGGACTGCAGGAAAAATTTGGTTCACGCATTAGTCACATCCCAGCTGGACTATGCGAACAGTCTCTACTTGGGGCTCCCAGATTATCTAATCAGGAAGTTACAGATTATACAAAACGCGGCAGCTAGGCTGATCAGAAACGTACCACTACGCCATCACATTTCTCCCCAACTGCGGAGCCTTCACTGGCTGCCGGTTAAGAAAAGGATAGAGTTTAAGGCACTGACATTGGCCTTTAGAACTAACAAAGACTGTGGTCCCCAATACTTGAAGAATAGACTCCAGAGATATCACCAGAACAGATCACTAAGGTCAAACCACCAGGATTTACTTGTGATTCCACGCTTTAAAAAAGCCAGGATTGGGGGTCGTGCCTTCGCTGTGAAAACAGCCTCCTTGTGGAATTCCATGCCGGAGCACTTACGGAAGGCGAAGTCAGAACTCCCGTTCAGGAAGGCCTTAAAAACCTAGCTTTTCAGCCAAATTTAGAACCCTGTCCAGTCCCTAAACTCACGCCCGCTACGTACCTACTGCTAGCGCCGGGACACTTCCGTGGGAGGTAGCCGTGCGCTCTATAAACTACAATAATAATAATAATAATGTTCAGACATAGCTAAAAACCTGACCAAATTGATTAAGGTCAGGAATCTCCCACAGATAAGGTGGTTTAATGAGGCATGCTCAAGAGCTCAAAAAACCCTAAAATTGGCTCTCCACGCTAACCCACGCGACAGGGCTCAAATTAAAAACGCTAGGAAAACTTATAAAAGCATAGTTAAGCAGAGGAAGGAAGAACTAAGGGCCTTAGCTTGGGACGATTTGGAGAGAGCCAGTTCCCTTAAAGACTCCAAAAGCTTCTGGGATGTCATAAATCGCCCTTTTTAGGTCTTTTTAGGTCTCGCCTGAGCCAGCGCATGCGCTGCTCTGGCGAGACATTTAGTGAGTGGGCTTTAAAAAGCCGACCACAGCTTTTTGGGTGGCATAGAGCGTGCGGTTACGCGCACAATGACGAGCAGAGTCGCCATCTGGCTTTCCTCTCTCGTCGTGGTGCGCGCACATCGCATAGCTCGCGGCACCCTTACAGCGCGCGATCACTTTCGCGGCCGCTCACTTTAATTTTCTTCCCGCGGCCGCTCACTTTCATTAGGTCTCGCCTACGCAGTGCGCATGCACTGCATAGGAGACCTTCAGCCGTCGTGCAGCTCTTTTTCCAAGCACATACTCGTGCTTGTGGTGGCATACAGCTTGCGGGACTGCGCAGCGGCGCGCCACAAGCACGAGTGTGTGCTTCGAAAAAGAGCTGACTCTGCACGCACACACGCACGCACGCACCACTCCCGGGCCAGCAAACACGCTCTGCTATTTTAAGTCCCTTCTCCTCTGTTCCTCTCGTTTCTCACACCTCTTCCTTTCTGTCTTCCCTTTTCTTTGATTCTTCTCTCTCTCATATCACCAATATCTTTATCTGTGATAACCGCCTTCCCACACCTCACTTTACACACTTCCCTTTTTCCTCTTCTTCTTTCCCCTTGCGTCCCCCACCTTTCATTAGTGATATCCGCCTTCTCTTCTGTTATTTTTTTTTAAACCCGATTCTTTATCCTCTCCTCCCCTTCCCACTTATATTTCTCCGTTACTGTGTGTCTTGCCCATCTTATTTTCAACCCTCCCCCCACATTCTAATAAACATGCCGGCCGGCTGCGCTTTCCCTTTCGTGTCGCCGAAGCCAGCCCTGGATGACTCCCGCCAAGCCCGGCATGTGTAGGTGAATCCGGGAAGCCGCAGAAGAAAAGGACTTTCACTTTCACACGAAGTGCTCGTTTGATGTGGAGGTCTCCTCGAAACGCTCCAATTGTATCACGGTCTAAGAATATTCCAGTGGCAGATTTCCTCTACCTGCTACATATCTTGCAAGCGTCTTATCCATGTAAGTATTATGACTGCCATATGTTTCCATGAGTACTCCGGAATTCATGAAAAATTCCATAAGTGTCTTAAATTTGCTCCAAGTATAAGAATAATTCTGTGACTTCAAATTTCAAACATTTCACCCGCTCTCTTTGTGAAACAGGCACTACACACAGTCACTTGTTGCGGCAGCAGGTGGAAACGTGAGCTGACAAGCAGGCCCTGGTGTCCGCTCTTTCTCCAGCGTCACCTTCCTCGCAGTTTTAATAATCAGTAGCGCATCTGAGCACATCCGGTGGACAGCCTCGGCTCTCAGCCCTGCTGGGGCTTTGATGCACACGCTACGCATGCGCAGAGCTTTCAAGCGCCAATAGTCGACTCCTTGATTGCTAGTGCTGCATTAAACAACTTAAATAAAAATACTGGGCACAGGTGACTCAGTACATAGGAACAGCGATGCATTCCTGTAAACTGACAAACCTGTGAATGCTTAGCCTGGACCTTGATAAATGCAAGCACTCCGAGAACCCCCCGCCCCACAATTAACAATTAGTACAGTCCTGCTAATGACTCCTGTCCGTGTACAACAATAAATTGAAGTAAAAGAAGGATTTTGGACAGAGCCTGTAGTGCAGAAAGCCTTATTTACATACAAAGCGAAAAAACTACTTCCACGCGTGTCTCCTTATGTCTGGAGTAAATTCCTGATTTTTGGGGTATTTTGAAATAACGATGACTCTCGGGAAGCTGAGGCTGTCCTAGGCATAATCCTGGAATTCTTTTGGGAATTCCATACACTCGTGCATTTACGCTGGTGCACATTTGCTCATACGAACATTTTTAACGAGAGCCCCTTAACTTGCTATTTTTGTTTTTCTTCATGTTTCTACATCCGGAAAACATTTTTCTCAGCTAAGAAATCCTCCTGCCTACACCTTCAAACAACTTTGGAGGTGTTTCCTCTCCTATTAAAATTGATTTACCCTGCCATTAGCAGGGGTACATCGCAAACGTTTCGTCATGGGGAAGGGGTGACAAAACCGTAAGTCTGTGGGTGTGTGGAAACATTTCTGGGCATGTCCTCCCAGGTATGCCCACTCCCCACCCATGGGACTCCTATGTAATATCACACTTTAAAGGAGCCTGGAGGATGGCTCAGCGAGATGAGTCCCCGCAGAAATCATGCAATGCTTTGTAAATAGTGTATTCAAATCATGACCAGGCAGACTCCGCTTCCATCCTCCTGAGATGAATAGATCAAGTATAAACAAGCATTGGCATAGCCAATAGGTCTCGCCTTTGGGACCTTATAAGTATTTAGTTATGCAGCACAATATCCTTGGTGCAACAACATCAACTGTTGCATGGCTAAACACTTATAAGGTCCCAAAGGCGAGACCTATTGGCTATGCCAATGCTTGTTTCACCGAAGAGGTGAGGAAGATAGATTCCTTGATCCTGGAGGATGTTTGGGAAACTCATTTTGTGGCTATATTTAATCCTTATGGCCGCCAGCCTGAGGTACTTAGTGGGGATTTGGCCTTAGATCTAACCTCAGCTTTTCATTTAAGCGCATCAATTTCAGTAGCTGAGGTTGAGGAAGCCTTAGCTAAAGGAGTTAGCATGAAAGCTCCAGGTCGAGTCCCATTAGACCTTTTTAAAAGTAATCCCCAGCTATGGGCTCCATTATTGACCAATGTTTTTAAAGCAGTGGTGACTGGCCCCATCCCAGCAACCTGGAGGGAGGCTGTTGTGGTCCCCGTATTCATGAAAGGTAATAGAAGTGACCCCGCCTGCTATAGGCCAGTCTCCCTTATTGATGCCACAGCAAAGCTGTTGGGGAGGGTTGTCCTTGCCCGACTCGAAACCTGGGCGATTGACACTGGAGTGATGGCAAGAACGCAGTATGGTTTTAGGAGAGGGATGGGCACCATTGAACAGTGCCTCAACTTGTCACTGATTATGGGCAAGTACATGAAGGCCAAGAAGGGTTCTATCCACCTGGCCTTCATGGACTTGTCCAGTGCCTTTGACACTGTAAACCGGGAGACGTTGTGGGCACTTATGGGGAAAATGGGAGTTGAGGAGGCTTTGATTTCTCTTCTTTGTAGGCTCCATGCATCGACCTCTGTTGTCATAAGATACGGCCCACAAGAGGAAAAAACTGGGCCCATAGCTTCCACAGAAAGTGTCCGGCAGGGATGCATCTTAGCTCCCTTTCTTTTTTTGATTCACACCAATGGATTAGAGGCCTTTTTAATAGATAAAGAAATTGACTGTCGGCGCATTGGTGGCACACAGGTCCCGCTACTTTCATATGCGGACGAAACCGTGTTAATGGCCCTGACAGCAATTGGCCTCCAAAAACTGCTTAATGCATTCAAAGATTTTATGCTGGCTCTTGATTTAAAAGTTAATTTTATCAACTCATATCATGGTGTGTGGTCCTAAAATTACGAAAACTAGGAAATACGTGGTGGGAGATAAGAGAATTGACAAACCGAACAATTTTAATTATCTAGGGAATATTTTTAATAATAGGATGAGTTGGGAACCGCTCGTTACTGCAAGGGTGCAAAATGCGGGCAGGGTGGTCGAGGGGCTTTTCCGCTTTGCCCGAAAGCTGGGCCATAAGCCAGTGACTGAGCTGGTTACACTTTATAAAGCCAAATGTGTGCCTGTTGCAAGATACGGAGCAGGAGCGTGGGGATACCATAACAGCAGCCAGCTACAATTTATGGAAAATAAATTCATTAGATGATTGATGAACCCAAATAGTGCCCTCACAATCTTTTGTCATCAAGAGCTGGGGATTGACTTCATAGAGGATTGCATGGACATTGGCCCCCTGCTATTATGGGCCAAAATCTGGCTGTCCGAGGAGTTAGTGCTTTCCAGAGAGGTTATTAAAGATTGTATTAATCTTGACGGAGCACTATCTATCCCCTGGCTCCGATTTGTAAAGGATAGCCTCTATAAGCTAGGTTTGGGGCACTACTTTGATTGTCCAGCCAGCATCCCTGAAAACGCCAAAAACATCATAAAAGAGGCCCATTCTACAGGGGCGAATATATCCCGCTCTCACCCCGACGTATTAGGCCGCCACTGTCTATCCTCGGTTCAGCAGCAATTCTATTTAACATTCACTATAAATGTTCAGACGCGATTCTATCTAACAAGATTTTGCTTATTTACCCTGCACTTTCTGGTGGCTTTCCCAAAACAATCGGGTGGGAAGATAAATTGGAGCCTTGCCCCTGTGATAATTTGACAGCTCAGAGCACTCTGCACTTTATGCTATTCTGCCCCCTCTATAAAGAACTAAGAGGAAGATTTTTAGTTCCGATTTTAAAAGAAATTAGGCCATGCTCCTATATTGAAGGTTTTTATTATCTATACTCCTTGGCTACTTATGATATGTGCACCAGGGTCTCCAACTACATTAAAGTTGCAATGGCTATTAGGAACCAGTATTAGTCATTGTTACTGAACCCGAATAGTTTAACTCTCTACCACACAACCTAAGTATTGATGTATTTTTACAGAGGGAGCCGCATATTGTAATGATAATAAGTGCCTTGTAATATAGATTGCATTTTTATTAGAAAATTATTTTTAAGGATTGTATATCTTTCTCTCCTTTTTAACAAATTGAATTGTACGAATTGCCTTTTATGCTGTTTTGTAAATAGATTACTGGAATCATAATTTGTAATGTTGATTTTATTAACTTTTATGGTTTTCTTCTGAAATCGAATAAAGTTACTTTGACTTGACTTGACCTAGTTGTAGTGATTCGGGTACATTGCCTGAAGAAAGAGAGGCTTTAATGATATTGGTCCAAAATGGGGAGATATGGTTGAGGTTTTGTACTAGGGTGGAGGGGAAGGGATTGGTAGTGTGGTATGTGGGCTGCATGTGCGTAATTATATTGGAGACTTCTCGTTCTGTCATAGGTTTGAATTCTGTCCACTTAGATTGTTTTTCAGTAGTGGGTGATCATCATTGTCTTTGCTTTTTATATGGGCACCCGACCCTTAGTTTGGTCTTGAGGGAGCGATTCCATGGAGGCCTACGTATCAATGGGGCAGGTTGTCTGGGTTGACAGACTTGTGCCTTGGACAAGAGATTGTTCAATTTGTGCAACTTTGTCAATGAAGAAGTTGGCTATTTCTTCACTGCGTTCATTGATGGCTGTTTTTTGGTGTTTGGGTGTAAAGGTAGTTTGTTGTTTGGTTATGTTGAACAGCTCCCTAGGTCGATTCTTCGAGTGGTCGAGTTGGTTGCGAAAGAAAGTGGCTTGTTCCCTACATTTGTATTTTTGCAGGCGAGCCGTTCGGATCCTAGGAGTGAGAGGGGTGCCTGTGAGGGGTTCTGTCTCCATATTCTTCAAGTCTGTCTTAGTTGTCTCCTCTCTCTGTTAAGATCAATGTTGTACCAGGATCTAGATTGGATTGCTTAGGATTGCTTTAGTTCGACCAGTCGATGGCCATGATGGATCGTACAGAGACAAGCCCACTTCTGGTAATAATCGCATCTAGACTACAGCCTTTATTGTGGGTCTTTTCATTGCAGAGTTGCTTGAGGTCGTTTATTTCAAGAAGGTTTGTTAGGTTACGGACTGTGGCGTCTTCAGTGTCATTCCAGTGCAGGTTGAAATCACCTAGGAACACGTCATTGTTGTCAGTTAGGGAGAACCGTGTTATTTGGTCAGTAAGCTCTTCTCTGAAGAGTATGCTAACAACGGGGGGGGTATTTGGTAGGCGTGGTGCCTTTAGTTGCGAGTTTGACTCCAAGGTATTCAAAGGTCGAGTAGTTCATGGTCTCCAGGGTGTTAATCTGGGTATCTTTGTGGATGATCGCTAGTCCACCAACATTCAACCTGGTCAGTCATGTCTGATGATGAAGTAGCCCAGTGGTGTGAGCAGGTCTAGTATAGGTGTTGAGCGATCGTTAAGCCAGGTTTCTTGTAGGAGAGTAGGATCTGCCTCTTATGTTGCCCCCACTTTTTTTCTGATGTTTACACTGGTTTCTGGCTATAGTCTGGCTGGGACCCTCCTAATCAGGGCCCCAGCCTCTCTGTTCTCTCTAAACGACTTGGAGTGCACTCTAGGTGCACTAGTGATTGGATGCTGTGGTACCTTATGAGTCCCTAGTATATGGTACCTTAGGTACCAAGGGCATAGGTACTGCACAGGCCTACCAGGGGATGAAGCATGTATTATGCCACCCCTGGGAAGCAGATTAAATCTGACACCACAGGTCTGCTACTGCAGCCTGGGTAAGGTGGTGCATGCACCCCTTCCTGTGATATAGGCTACCTATATCACTACATAGATACACACATATAAACCTATAAGTCACTCCTATGGCAGGCCTGATCAATCCTGAAGGCAGAGTGCTTGGTTCCTATGTGAGAGGGTGCCCCTGCATGAGCAGAGCCCCTCTGCAGCATTCGGAGACCCTTCTCTGAGGCTGTTTGTAGTGCAGCCTGACCATATACTCAAGCGTATTATAACCTCGCGTTAAATGCTAACTTTGGGATGGCTGCACGAAAACATGTCGTGTTTGGTGTCAAACACTTTGGAATCATACCCCCACACCAGTAACTGGTGTGGGAGTATGATCCCACCCTTCTAGAGGGATAGACATGTACCTACTGTGGAAACGCGGTAGAAGCCTGAAGAGCCCTGGCATCACAAGATGGATGCCACCAGTCACAGACACTGGGCTGCCCTCCTGCTGATGACCGAAGCTCGCAGTGGAGGAGGCCCAACAATAGGTATCCTGTCACAGGGAGGTGTGACCACCTCCCAGACAGGGTTTAGTGTATTGGGGCTGGGTGGGTGCACTCCTAGAGTGCTTTGAAGTCCTGTACTGGGGAGCAGAAGGCTCCTCTGTGCATATGCCAGTTCAAACTAGCTCGGGGCTACCTGCCCCTGCTCTGGCGCGAAACTGGACAAAGGGAAGTGGGTGTAGCCACCCACTCCCCTGACCCTCCCATAGGTGGGGTCATAGAGCTAGTCCCTCCCTTCTTTTTAGTATAAGATGGGGAACCTGTGCATAGCACACCAGATCTCCCTGGACGACGCTCTTAAGAAGAATCCTGGACCTTCGACGTTCCACTACCTCTGGAAGACTGAAGAATCTCCCTTGGAGTCAAGGAGTGACTCCCCTGCTTGGCAGGCACCAAAGACTACAATGACGGTCGCAAACTACGCCGCTCCCGCCGGAGCCCGAAGTCCCTGCAGCCCAGGAAGAGGATTTCCTGACTTCTCCAAGGCCATCGTGAGTCCCCAGCGAAGCTGAGGCAAGTGGACCCCACGAGCGACGAGGAACCGCAGATCCTGGGTACCGTGCACTATTTTCGAGTGCAACCCCTTCACGACGTTCTACGAACTTGTGCTTTGGACCACGTGTGGTCCCAGCCTCTAACAGAGATTCCTCCCAGGATCAGAGGCCTACCCCATCCCGAGTGACCGTGGGCCCCTGTTGAGTGAATCCTCCCGAGGCGTCTTCGCGATCCCTTGCCAGCCGGCTTGTGGGTCCCCTGAAGACTTTTCTACAAAACCCAAGGGCTCCCCTGGTTGCTCCAGGCCTGCCCTGACCTACCCTCGCTGGGTAAGTCCCCCAGACCTTGCTGGTCTGCACCATTGACTTTTTCGTCCCTTCCACGAGACTTGCTGCTACCAAGGCTTGTTGGCTCCAATCGGGTCGCCGACACCGCAGTCAGCTGCAGACTTCGTGGGACACACTGAATCCAGCTCCTGGCCGTCCTCGACGCCTCCTGGACCTCGTGGTCGAAGAGTCAAGACAGCAGTGAACGACCTGAATCCTGTCGACGACGGTGGGCATTCATCTTCCTTGCCCCGGGTCACTGCCAAGTGACTTTGAACACTGTCCCCTCTGCTTTCAGGTCTTCCTCCTTCCGAATCAAGGCTTGGATTCCTCCGGACACTTCTTTTGTCGTCGCAAGCAGCAAGTCTTCACTGGCTCCCATTGAAAACGACGCCGCGACCCGACACCAAAGGACACCTATGCACCCGGCTCCCCTGGGTGAGGTAATTTCAGCACTACGGTGCTCCTGTGGGTGTTGGCCCTAGAACTACTTACCCTGTAAGTGACTTGCATGTAGCTACCATAGAAGTGCCCTAAAATTCCTATTTTCCCCATGCGATTATCGGACTGGCTCGTACAGGGTTCGCGTCTGTGTTAGACACATCGCGTCCAACTCCCTTGTAACTCTACCAGTAACCGCGTCCTTCGACTCGTACTGACCGATCGGTGTGTTCGCCTCGAACACGCCAGGGACCTGTAACATTGATAACTCAATCGTGTTCTCTCGCATAGACTCGTACAGGACTCGCACCAGTGTCTGAACACCGAGTCCGTCCCCTGTGGGTCTCCTACAACTACCTGGGGTGGTTCTTTGGGGTCCCTCGATTCTACATGCTCTAGACCCCGGTCTAGCCAAGATAAGATTGTGATATTTACTTGTGCTAACTTATTTTGATAACATTGACTTGTACCTATGTTCTTGCCTTCTAATCTCATAAAGAGATTAGTAGAGAGTGGTTTAATAATAAATACCTATATATTTTATATATATACCTGTGTGGTGTCTTTTCATTTGGTGATTCAAGAGATTGTGTGGTAAAACAAGCTGCTTTACATTCCTCCGAGACTTAGCCTGAAGGCTGCTCTCCACAGCTACCACTAGGATAGCTTTCTTTAAAGGTTGTCTTAAACCTATCTACCATAAGAGTCGAATTGTACTGGTGCAAGGTGTCCACTTTAACTAGGGGACAGCATATACCAGGCCAACTTCTCACATTGGTGGGCAGCGTGTGTGATTCCAGCTTGCTATTGTTTTACCAGAAAATCTCTATTTGAATTACTAACTGAAAACCACTATAGGTACTCAAGGTACATATAAAGTCAAGCTTAGTATCAATAAGTTCTACTGAACTTAGAGCTTTGTGCCAAGGGATAGCACACCCTTCCTACAGCTCAAGCTAATATCAGTAGGCCACAAACTAGTGTAGGTAGTACAACACTGCACAACACTAGAATGTCCTTAAGGGTTGGACCCAGTGGATCCACTCAGCTTCAGTATAAGGACATGACTTTCTTTGACTTGAAAGCCATGTGTGCTGCAAGGCACCTGAAGATAGGACAGAGTCCCTCCACACTGCACCTGATAGATCTGCTGACAGCAGATGACCTTAGATTAGCTCTAGGAGCTGATGGGTCTGAATCAGTGGGTGGGTCAGTTACAGTATCTGGGTCAGATGATGAAAATCAGATTGACCAGGACTCTGTGATTGAAGGGCCAGATCCCAAGGGGTCTGAACAGGACAGAGGAATTCTCCCTAAGAGAACTGACATAGTGGAGGTGAGGCCTAGGTCCCCTTCTAGGGAATCTGACCACTCCTATCACTCTGGCAGAGAAACTGTCTACCAGAGGAACTCCTACTTCCCCAGAAGAGAGACCTCCTCTGACAGAATGTACAAACTGCTGCAGTATGAGGAAGCAAGATTTGCCCTCAAAACCAAGCAGTTGGCATTAGATAAAGAAGCCTTTGAGCTCCAGAGAGCTTCTAGAAGAGAGGGGTTAGAATAGGGTGAACAGATCTTGAGAACCAAAAACCGGGACATTTGGGGAAAATAGAAGAAGGACTATAATTTTTCATCCACGGAATGGCGCAGAATGACAGCTGTCATCAACATAGGATCACAGAAGATGCATTAAGAAAGTAAATACAATGTAATTTCTACAATCAAAATTATACCTATTAATTAAACTGCTTACTTATAACAGTTGCTAACTAGCAAAGCTTTAGAACACCCAAATAAGTGCCTCTCACTGTTTTCAGTCAACCCCTTCTAAAAACCGGGACATGAGACAAAATTGCCGAAATCTGCCCGGACAGCTGGTGAAAAACCGGGACTGTCCGGGCAAATCGGGGACATCTGGTCACCCTAGGTTAGAACCCCCTGGTGGCAGCATCGGTGTCCCTAGAGGCAGAGAATATATTCCAGACCATAGGAACCTGAGCAAGGTTGTTTCTCCCTACCAGAGTGGGGATGATATCCATAAGTGGATAACTGCTATGGAAAGGGCCTGTAGAGTACAACAGGTCCCCCAAAAGCAGTGGGCAGCAATCTTGTGGCTCTCCTTTTCAGATAAAGGTAGAGACAAGCTCCTCACTGTTAGAGAAGAGGATGCTGATGACTATGAAGTCCTGAAGAGTGCACTGATAGATGGGTTTGGCTTAACCACTGAGCAGTACAGGTTGAAGTTCAGAGACACCCAGAAGGCACAGACTCAGGACTGGACTGACTTTGTAGATTGTGCAACCAAGGCTCTGGAAGGTTGGCTGGTTGGCAGTAGGGTTATTGATTTCAAGGGATTGTATAATCTAATGATGAGAGAACAGATCCTTAATAATTGCCAGAACCAGTTGTTGCATCAATACCTGGTGGACTCAGATCTGACCTCTCCCCAAGAATTGGGAAAGAAGGCAGACAAGTGGGTCAGAACCAGGGTGAGGCAGAAAACCCAGAACCAAGGGGATGACACCAAGAAGCAGGATTCTAAGGGCTCTGAGAAAGGTGGGGATAAGTCAAATGACCAGAAGTCTTCACAAGGGCCCCAAAAATCTGCATCTGGGGGGGGAGTCACAATCCAACAAGGGAAAAGGCCAAAAGAAGCCCTGGTGCAAATTCTGTAAACAGAAAGGGCACTGGACTTCTGATTGTAACAAGTCCAAAGACCAAATCACCACCACTCCTGCCCCTAGGGCAACTGTTCCCCCTAGTTCAGCTACTGGTGGAGGTGGTACTCAGAAGAAGGGTGTAGTAGGGTTGACCCTGGGTTCTGAAGTGGACTCTGACCTAGTCAGAGTAACCACTCAGGCCATGCTGATTTGTGATGGAGACATTGACATGTCCTTCCTGGTAAGCCCCAGTAATCTGGGCAAATACAAACAGCAGCCTGTAATAAATGGCAAACAGGCTTTGGCATTTAGGGACACAGGTGCTAGTGTCACCATGGTGGCAGAGGATCTTGTGGACCCTGGACAGATCATCCTGGGCGAAATGTACCAGGTGACCAATGCAAGCAATGTCAGGACCAACCATAGTCTGGCAGTTGTGAATTTCTCCTGGGGAGGGGTAACTGGCCTCAAAAAGGTTGTAGTCAGTGCAGACCTCCCTGTAGAATGTCTATTGGGCAATGATCTAGAAACTTCAGCCTGGTCTGAAGTAGAGTTATGGGCTCATGCTGAGATGTTGGGCATTCCTGCAGAGGTATTTGCTGTGACCAGGTCACAGGCCAAAATGCATGACACTGAACCAGCTCTGGATCCTGAAACCATGGACCAGATGCTTCCCAAGAAGAGGAGCAGTAGGGTTAAGGCAGTGCCTTCCCCTCTGTCTCAGATCACTGATTCCCCTCTTGAGGGAGGAGGAGCAGATCCTGAAGAAGGAACTGCCCTAGAGGGACTTGAGCCTGAACAGGTTGAGTTCTTGGGGGCAGGGGGCCCTTCTAGGGAAGATCTGAGTAAGGAGCAACAGTGCTGCCCCTCTCTTGAACCCCTCAGACAGCAGGCTGCTGCTGAGGCTGCTGGGAGTGCTAGTGGGTCCCATAAAGTTTATTGGGATGAGGGACTCCTATATTCTGAGGGTAGAGATCCAGCCCCTGGAGCCACCAGGAGGTTGGAAATACCTCAGAAGTTTAGGGGTTCCTCTTGACCCTAGCACATGACATCCCTTTGGCAGGTCACTTGGGCCAAAACAAGACCTGGGACAGGCTTGTTCCACATTTTCATTGGCCACATATGTCAGAGGACACAAAGGAGTTTTGTCGCTCCTGTGTCACATGCCAAGCCAGTGGCAAGGCAGGTGGCACAACAAAGGCCCCCCTGATACCACTACCTGTGGTGGGGGAACCCTTTGAGAGGGTAGGGATTGACATTGTTGGTCCCCTTGACCCTCAAACTGCATTTGGGCACAGATTTATCCTGGTGGTAGTGGATCATGCCACCAGGTACCCAGAGGCAATTCCCCTGAGGACCACCACAGCCCCTGTGGTGGCAAGAGCCCTCATTGGAGTCTTCTCCAGAGTGGGTTTCCCAAAGGAGGTCATCTCGGACAGAGGTACCAACTTCATGTCAGGATATTTGAAAGCAATGTGGAAGGAGTGTGGTGTGACTTATAAGTTCACCACCCCCTATCACCCACAATACAATGGTTTGGTTGAACGCTTCAACAAAACCCTTAAGGGAATGATTAAAGGACTCCCAGAGAAGCTTAGGCGGAAATGGGACCTTCTTCTTCCCTGCCTGTTGTTTGCATACAGAGAGGTTCCACAGAAGGGGGTTGGTTACAGCCCATTTGAGCTTCTGTTTGGGCATCCTGTAAGAGGTCCATTGTGTTTGGTCAAAGAGGGCTGGGAGTTACCTCTCAAGCCCCCAAACAGGATGTGATGGACTATGTACTTGGTCTCCGCTCCAGGATGGCTGAATACATGAAAAAGGCAACCAAAAACCTGGAGGCCAGCCAAGAATTACAGAAAGCTTGGCATGACCAAAAGGCTGTGCTGACTGTGTACCTGCCAGGACAGAAAGTGTGGGTGTTGGAGCCTGTGGCCCCAGCAGCCCTCCAAGACAAGTGGAGTGGCCCCCATACAATAGTTGAGCAAAAGGGAGAAGTCACCTATCTGGTGAATCTTGGAACTCCCAGGAGCCCCCTGAGGGTGCTCCATGTCAACAGATTAAAGCCATATGTTGACAGGGCTGACATGGGCTTGCTCATGGCAACTGATGAGGACAGGAGGAGGAGAGTGACCCACTCCCTGACCTGCTCTCACAGAACCCTGATGATGGGTCAGTAGATGGTGTTGCTTTGGCAAGCAGCCTCACTGACCATCAGCAAACTGAGTGCAGACAAGTTCTGCAGCAGTACAGACATATGTTTAGCCTGACCCCTAGTCAGACTACCTGGTGCACCCATGAGGTGGACACTGGAGACAGTCTGCCTGTCAAGAGTAAAATCTACAGGCAACCTGACCATGTCAGGGACTGTATCAGGACTGAAGTCCAGAAAAGTTGGAGTTAGGTGTGATTGAGCCTTCAGATAGCCCTTGGGCTAGCCCAGTAGTCCTAGTACCCAAGCCTCATACCCAGGGTGGTAAGAAAGAAATGAGGTTTTGTGTAGACTACAGAGGCCTCAATGCAGTCACCAGGACTGATGCCTATCCCATACCAAGGGCAGATGAGCTGATTGATACTTTGGCCTCAGCCAAGTATCTAAGTACATTTGACCTAACAGCTGGCTACTGGCAGATCAGGTTAGCTGATGATGCAAAAGCCAAAACAGCATTTTCGACCCCTGGTGGGCACTACCACTTTGTGGTGATGCCCTTTGGATTGAAAAATGCACCTGCCACTTTTCAGAGGTTGGTGAATAAAGTTCTGGCAGGGATGGAAACTTATTGCTCAGCTTATCTAGATGATATTGCTATCTTTAGTTCCTCCTGGCAGGATCACCTGGTCCACCTCAGAAATGTTTTGGAGGCTCTGCAGAAAGCAGGCCTCACTATCAAGGACACTAAGTGCCAGATAGGGCAGAGTCAGGTTGTGTACCTGGGCCACCTTGTGGGTGGAGGCCCGGTTCAGCCTTTACAGAGCAAAATCCAAACCATAATGGAATGGGTTGCTCCAACCACCCAGACACAGGTGAGAGCCTTCTTAGGCCTGACTGGGTACCATAGGAGGTTTGTAAAGGGATATGGATCTATAGTGACCCCCTTGAATGATCTGACCTCAAAGAAAATGCCAAAAAAGGTTCAGTGGACAGATAGCTGTCAGAAGGCATTTGAAGACCTAAAGCAGGCCATGTGCACTGCCCCCATCTTACAGAGTCCAGACTACACCAAAAAGTTAATTGTCCAAACAGATGCTTCTGAGCTGGGTGTGGGAGCTGTACTGTCTCAACTGAATGATGAAGGTCAAGACCAGCCAGTAGCTTTCATTAGCAGAAGGCTGACCCCTAGAGAGAAACGTTGGTCAGCTATAGAGAGGGAGGCCTTTGCTGTGGTGTGGGCCCTGAAGAAGCTGAGGCCATACTTGTTTGGCACTCACTTCATAGTTCAGACTGACCACAAGCCCCTCCTATGGCTTAAACAGATGAAAGGAGAAAACCCAAAACTTTTGAGGTGGTCCATTTCCCTACAGGGGATGGACTATACAGTGGAGCATAGACCTGGGACCCAACATGCCAATGCAGATGGACTCTCAAGGTATTTCCACTTAGAGCACGAAGACTCAACTGGTCAAGGTTAGTTTAGTGTCCCTGCGTTGGGGGGGGGGGGTTGTGTAGGAGAGTAGGATCTGCCTCTTATGTTGCCCCCACTTTTTTCTGATGTTTACACTGGTTTCTGGCTATAGTCTGGCTGGGACCCTGCTAATCAGGGCCCCAGCCTCTCTGTTCTCTCTAAACGACTTGGAGTGCACTCTAGGTGCACTAGTGATTGGATGCTGTGGTACCTTATGAGTCCCTAGTATATGGTACCTTAGGTACCAAGGGCATAGGTACTGCACAGGCCTACCAGGGGCTGAAGCATGTATTATGCCACCCCTGGGAAGCAGATTAAATATGACACCACAGGTCTGCTACTGCAGCCTGGGTAAGGTGGTGCATGCACCCCTTCCTGTGATATAGGCTACCTATATCACTACATAGATACACACATATAAACCTATAAGTCACTCCTATGGCAGGCCTGATCAATCCTGAAGGCAGAGTGCTTGGTTCCTATGTGAGAGGGTGCCCCTGCATGAGCAGAGCCCCTCTGCAGCATTCGGAGACCCTTCTCTGAGGCTGTTTGTAGTGCAGCCTGACCATATACTCTTAAGCGCATTATAACCTCGCGTTAAATGCTAACTTTGGGATGGCTGCACGAAAACATGTCGTGTTTGGTGTCAAACACTTTGGAATCATACCCCCACACCAGTAACTGGTGTGGGAGTATGATCCCACCCTTCTAGAGGGAAAGACATGTACCTACTGTGGAAACACGGTAGAAGCCTGAAGAGCCCTGGCATCACAAGATGGATGCCACCAGTCACAGACAAAGACATGTACCTACTGTGGAAACGCGGTAGAAGCCTGAAGAGCCCTGGCATCACAAGATGGATGCCACCAGTCACAGACACTGGGCTGCCCTCCTGCTGATGACCGAAACTCGCAGTGGAGGAGGCCCAACAATAGGTATCCTGTCACAGGGAGGTGTGACCACCTCCCAGACAGGGTTTAGTGTATTGGGGCTGGGTGGGTTCACTCTTAGAGTGCTTTGAAGTCCTGCACTGGGGGAGCAGAAGGCTCCTCTGTGCATATGCCAGTTCAAACCAGCTCAGGGGCTACCTGCCCCTGCTCTGGCGCAAAACTGGACAAAGGGAAGTGGGTGTAGCCACCCACTCCCCTGACCCTCCCATAGGTGGGGTCATAGAGCTAGTCCCTCCCTTCTTTTTAGTATAAGATGGGGAACCTGTGCATAGCACACCAGATCTCCCTGGACGACGCTCTTAAGAAGAATCCTGGACCTTCGACGTTCCACTACCTCTGGAAAACTGAAGAATCTCCCTTGGAGTCAAGGAGTGACTCCCCTGCTTGGCAGGCACCAAAGACTACAACGACGGTCGCAAACTACGCCGCTCCCGCCGGAGCCCGAAGTCCCTGCAGCCCAGGAAGAGGATTTCCTGACTTCTCCAAGGCCATTGTGAGTCCCCAGCGAAGCTGAAGCAAGTGGACCCCACGAGCGACGAGGAACCGCAGACCCTGGGTACCATGCACTATTTTCGAGTGCAACCCCTTCACGACGTTCTACGAACTTGTGCTTTGGACCACGTGTGGTCCCAGCCTCTAGCAGAGATTCCTCCCAGGATCAGAGGCCTACCCCGTCCCGAGTGACCGTGGTCCCCTGTTGAGTGAATCCTCCCGAGGCGTCTTCGCGATCCCTTGCCAGCCGGCTTGTGGGTCCCCTGAAGACTTTTCTACAAAACCCAAGGGCTCCCCTGGTTGCTCCAGGCCTGCCCTGACCTACCCTCGCTGGGTAAGTCCCCCAGACCTTGCTGGTCTGCACCATTGACTTTTTCGTCCCTTCCACAAGACTTGCTGCTACCAAGGCTTGTTGGCTCCAATCGGGTCGCCGACACCGCAGTCAGCTGCAGACTTCGTGGGACATGCTGAATCCAGCTCCTGGCCGTCCTCGACGCCTCCTGGACCTCGTGGTCGAAGAGTCAAGACAGCAGTGAACGACCTGAATCCTGTCGACGACGGTGGGCATTCATCTTCCTTGCCCCGGGTCACTGCCAAGTGACTTTGAACACTGTCCCCTCTGCTTTCAGGTCTTCCTCCTTCCGAATCCAGGCTTGGATTCCTCCGGACACTTCTTCTGTCGTCACAAGCAGCAAGTCTTCACTGGCTCCCATTGAAAACGACGCCGCGACCCGACACCAAAGGACTCCTATGCACCCGGCTCCCCTGGGTGAGGTAACTTCAGCACTACGGTGCTCCTGTGGGTGTTGGCCCTAGAACTACTTACCCTGTAAGTGACTTGCTTGTAGCTACCCTAGAAGTGCCCTAAAACTCCTATTTTCCCCGTGCGATTATCGCACTGGCTCGTACAGGGTTCGCGTCTGTGTTAAGACACATCGCGTCCAACTCCCTTGTAACTCTATCAGTAACCGCGTCCTTCGACTCGTACTGACCGATCGGTGTGTTCGCCTCGAACACGCCAGGGACCTGTAACATTGATAACTCAATCGCGTTCTCTCGCATAGACTCGCACCAGTGTCTGAACACCGCATCCATCCCCTGTGGGTCTCCTACAACTACCTGGGGTGGTTCTTTGGGGGTCCCTCGATTCTACATGCTCTAGACCCCGGTCTAGCCAAGATAAGATTGTGATATTTACTTGTGCTAACTTATTTTGATAACATTGACTTGTACCTATGTTCTTGCCTTCTAATCTCATAAAGAGATTAGTAGAGAGTGGTTTAATAATAAATACCTATATATTTTATATATATATACCTGTGTGGTGTCTTTTCATTTGGTGATTCAAGAGATTGTGTGGTAAAACAAGCTGCTTTACATTCCTCCGAGACTTAGCCTGAAGGCTGCTCTCCACAGCTACCACTAGGATAGCTTTCTTTAAAGGTTGTCTTAAACCTATCTACCATAAGAGTCGAATTGTACTGGTGCAAGGTGTCCACTTTAACTAGGGGACAGCATATACCAGGCCAACTTCTCACATTTCTGTAAGGAATGCAATGTCAATTCCTTCGGCAAGTATAGTTTCCGCTGTATCAGTAGCATATTTAACTGCTGATCTGCAGTTAAGGAGCATGCAAAGTTAGGGAGCTGTGATTATTATTTGTGGAGTGTATTGCCTGAATGCTAGTGTATTGAGAGGGTGGTCTAGGCGATATGACCGCTTGGGGAGTCTATTTGTGCCTGTGATAACTGGGATTCTATATACAGTCTTGTGTTCCATTTGCGGGGTTTCTGTGGTGTATGATTCGCAGAGGAACTATGCTTCCATAGAAAATAGGGGGTAGAGGGCTCGTTATGCTCTGTGGGATAGGCGGTTCATGGGTATGGAGCTCCAGCAGGTTGGCTGTCTAAGACATGGGTGTCATTTTGGGGAGTCCATTTCTCTAATCTCAGATTGTGTATTAACAAGGCCTGGATCGCGAGGTCGTTTTTTACGTGGGACATGTCTATCGCTAGAGAATCAGGCTTTTGTTCTATTCATCTCATGAACAGTGTAAGGATGTCTGGGACGCTTCTTGCTGTGTGGGTGGGTGGATGGGCGCCGGGTCTAGTGTTAATCGAAGGTGGGTGATCTTCAATAGAGGGGAGGATAGTGTCATCAAGTTTGGGAAATTAGAGAGTTTGGATGGGCTGGGCGGGATCTACATTGGGCATCAGGGTTGTGTTCATGAGAGGTTCCGTGGATATAGATCTTGAATTATGGCTGGCGCAATTGTGCCTAATGTGAGCGTCAGTGGTCTGTTTTGAGTAGTGGGCGTTAGCTAGGGTGGATGCAGTGGAGAACGGACTAGTGCTTTTTTGGCTTAGGCGTGTGTGTCGGGGGGAGGGAGGGGTAACAGTGGTACATAGTGTGGCAGTAGAGCCCAGCAGGTGACTAGGTTCTTGGTTAACGGTCCAGAGGGAAGGGGGGTGATGAGGGACGGGGCCATCTTGTGTAAGAAAAGTGAGAGGTGACCAGATATTGAGACGCTGGCTCCAAAAGACCCCATCCAAACTTTTTCCAGCAAGGTGTTCATGGGTGGTACAGAAGCATTTTAATGACAGCTGCAAAGTATTGTTTTACCTTTCTAGCTCAGAACTACAGAAATCTATGCCACGTTTGGAATAAATCTGGCCAGCAGTTTTTTCTATAGCGGAGAGCAATAGAGCAAAACATCAAAAACATAAAAGGGGATAGGAGGAATGCCTGCAATTTGTCTAACCACTGGCAATTGCTTTGGATAGCCTTCCTGCCCGTCGTTCTTTTGCCCAAAATGCCAACTCAGTTTGGACCGAGCCATATGTAAATCAGTCTTGACCCTGCTCCAAAAGGAGCAGTCCAGCCTCAAATTCCAAGCCAGGGCCTCCCTGAACTGGAACATTACCAATCATAACATGGTGATTTTTAGCTAGCCCTCCAATAGGCTTTTCCTAAGGCACCCTTCCCCCTGACACATCTGCCCAAAATATGAAATGGAGGACCGGATGTGAATGAGACACGCCGCTGTCAAATTTGATGGAGACTCCTCAGACAGATCAGGAGGAATTAACTACAGTAAAAGGTTATTGCTTATAGACTAAGGTTCTCAACCACAAAAAAGAGGAGCTCCCGCTGATCTGTAATACATACAAATGTTTCTAGTCTAATTGTCTATTGCTTTTCTTAGTTGGTTGTGGAGAGGTGCTTTGATTCACAAGAGATCAACCATCTAGTGGGTAACAATGGTCTTCACCTTCATCAAGTTAATGCCATGCTGTTTTTTTCATGTGTAGACGTTATAAACACATTTTTTTACTAATGGGTAAAGTTCTTGCAGTGACATAAAACCTTATTAAATAGTCCTTTTGATTATGATACCTCTTGTTTTCCCATGTAATGTGGGTGCAATATGGAATCCGTGAGGCAGCAAGCAGTGATTTCCTCCACATTAATTCCATTCTGAAATCTTGCCTCACCCCAGTCAGTCCAGCCAACCACCTCTGTACTGTCACAATGGACTACCATACAGCTTCACACTGAAGAAAGCAAAGAACTCAGAATGTGGGAGACAAATGATTCATGCACCTACGCCGCGGCGACCACATCAATGCAACCTCACAAGCTCTCTGCTGGTGATCAGTGAATGGACAGATGGTCCTCTATCAAGGCTCCCTTCTTGGACCAAAGGGCCGCCACAACACAATGTTCTTCATCCAACGGAAACTTTGGCAATACAAGCAAAATAGTATTCCCAATTCTATACTGGTGTCCCTACTATCCATCAAACCCTCTAATAAAACATGCACTGGTAGAGCCTCGTTAACTGATCAAACAACAAAACTTTGGAACTCACAAATGGTGAAATTAAGGAACATTCAGGGTCACATGGAATTCAGGAAGGTCGATAAACCTAGGCTGTTGCCAAACAGATGACGTCTCACCTTGAGTGCGGGCTAGTAGCAACAATAGGTTGTATCTGCTTTACTTTCCGAGGAAAACCTTTGAATTATGCATGGCACCGCATGAGCTCTGCTATGGTCTTGCTATGTTTGGGATGGTAGATGAAAAGAAAAATACACAGTGTGTTTACCTTATCATGTGACCTCCGATGTCACCCAACAGTACAGTGAAGACAGACAGACATGGAAGGGTCTCCTAATCCAGTTCAAAGCGAGACCAGCTCCAACTGGTCTCAGAAGTCAAAGTTCCAACAATGGATCCACTTGTGCTTGGAACTTCCAGTTGCAATTGGGGAACTATATTTTGGGTTTAGAATGCAGCTGTGACAGCTAAAGAAATGGTTTTAATTGTTTTGTTATCAGGTTGACTAATCACATTCAACAGGATACGAGAATAAGTAACCCAAAACCTTAAGTAAAAGAAACCCTTTTGCCCTGCTCAGGGAACAAATGAATTAAGATGGGATTCCAATATTTTAGGGATGTTGCAGTGAGACAAAAAGAATACAGTTCCATCACACTCACTGATATAGGTGGTTTTATGCGGATCCTCAATCGTCTTGTAAAGTACATATCTTATGTATGGTACTGGAAAACAAGGCACGGGGCAGTCATGTGTGAACCTCAAGCGCCAGGACACTCCTGTAGGAGTAGCTGCACACTTTACAAGTACCGGTCATTCATTCATTCATTCATTCATTCATTTTTGGCTCTGGTACGATTTTCCTTGAAATATATCCTCCTAAAGGCAATATCCTAAGAATCCTTGCTTCTGAACTCCATAGCCTGAGGCCAGCTCCTCTACACCCTGGTCAGCAGAACACCCACTGCCTGCAGGGCAGTTTACAGCATGGGAGCTTCCACCAGATTCCCAGACTTGCGCCAGCATTGTGGAAAAGACCAACTCAAAGCTGCTGCTCCTGGTGAGACCGTTCTCTTTGTGGGAGTTGCAGAGCTTGGCCAGAAGTCCAGGGGAATCGAAAGTATTCTTCGAAAACTGGTGGGGTTTTTACATGACGCCAGGGTCATTTATTTCGAAGATATCCATCAATTCTCTGCCACCGGCACTGGGTGTCAGGCTTAATGTTGTTAGAAGGTGAGCCCTTGCATTCCATTTAGCTTTTCTTTAAAAGCGTTGTTTCACCCTTTCATTCATGTTTTGTGCTCTTGTGTGAGTCAATTTTACTGTTACCTCAAAGTCTAGGTGTGCTTGCAATCCCAGTAAAATTGCAATGCTTCGATAGATAACATATTGTAGGATCTGCAGACCGTGGTGGTGCAGTAAGAGCATCCAGACAAAGACACTGCAGAAGTCTCATTGCTACGCAAGGACGACTCATAAAATTGTGCCTACATCGTTTGTCTCCCACGAGGTTCGTCGATAACTTCTTTTAGGCTCAGCTTTGGGTCCTTAGGTTTACTCAGGGGATGGCAACAAACGGAAATGGCAATCCAGTATTGTCTCTAGACAGCCAGAGTGTAGACATGTTGTAAAGTGCAACTGAATAGACTAGACACTGCCCAAAAATCCAATATGACCTAACAACACTCCTAAATAACATACGGATACGGTGTCCAAAAAATACAAAACTTTGATGAAAATGCTAACACTAACAGCAGTGGACCAAATCTACGAAGACAGGCTTAACATATTGAACTTTGTAAAGTACCCAAGAATACTGGCACCACGGTGCATCACCGCTCTATTGTACAGAAAACATCATGCTAAAATATTATCCAAAGACTTCTGGAGTCATACCATCGTGTGCACTTATATTGCAGCTAAATATTGTGGTATCTATTAAATCCATTTTGAGAAAGTATGTATGTGCTATGTATTTTACCTTCATAATGTATATATTAAACATGCACTAAACAAATGATGTAATGCGATGAAATGCAAATGTAGACAATAGAATGGTAAAATGCTTAATACATACTAGAAATGATATTGTAGAGTGCAATGTTGAGGTAGCAAGATCTTATAGTAATGAATAAGGTGCCTTACAACAGCCATCACTGCAAGAACACCCCCTGTGAACCATTATTTTCCCATCTGTCTGCTAGAAAAAACAAAATGGGCAAATGCAGGCAAACTACAGATTCATATCTCGGCATGTAACCATAGGCAGCCGCCGCAGCTTTGAACTAAAGCAGATTTGGAAACAGGACACTTTAGCCTGTCACAGCTCAGACCCCTGGCGTGCCCTGGGGGGTCAAGGACAAATGAAACCAAAGCACTTCCAACTCCCTTAAGACCCTCGAAGAGACGCGCTGTTTTTGACGAGTTCTCATTCCAAATGAATTTTTTATAAGGCCTGTTAATACATGAATGTAACATCACACTCAATGCTAAAGTTGTTAAACAAAATATAAGTCTTCAACAAATATAAAACCTTCCTTCCTATGTAGTCATTTTCTTTTGCCAAATTTGACCGTTCTTCCTACATTAAAACAAATAAGAAAATAAAGAGGCAGGTGTTATCTGTCTGGGGGGATTGTTTATGCCCAGTGAAGAGCAGTTCCGAACAGATTTTTTTTTATACTAATTTTACAAATTATAAAATTGAACCTTCTTAGGAAGAAAGCAAAGTTAGGGAATAAAAGAGTGCAGTCCTAAAGCGATTATCTCCCAGGACCAGAGTCCAAGTTTTAATAGGTGCTGTTGTAAGTATAAACAGTTGCTCTCAATGGAATGAAAAATCTATCCATCCAAGCCCCAGGATTTCAATGTAACAGAAATTAGCTCCGAATATCAGAACAAAAGGAAATAAAAATTAAAAATCTGCAGAACAGCAAGCATTAAAAGACTGCAAGTACTGGAGAAAAATGAAGTAAAGAGCTGGTCACTGACAAACAAAAGCAGAAAGGACAACACTTGTGCCATGAACCCTACTGTCAGTATGCTTCAGTTAAGTAAAACCATTGCCCAAAATCACCCATAACGCTAGCAATGATTAGGGGCGAATTTACTAAAAACCTGTGCAGTAAAGACATGGCATTTACTAAGAGAGAGCCCCCTTTACCCCCCCCAATCAACTTCTTGGGACACTAAAAGAAAAATAGCAGACAATTTTAGATAATGTTCAAATCACATGGGATCAGGAATATTGCGTAACCCATTACACACCGAGTATAAAGTTGTTCTGGCCAGTAGGCAGATCAATAGTTTTGTCTAAAATAAAGCAAAAACAAACCACGATGCCTAAAGCATCTAAAACAGTCATCAAAACGACAATATCTAATATCAGCTGATGGCGATTCAGCGTGATATGATGGTTGAGGTTCTGTCAACGAAAGGACTGCTTGGTGGCAGTGGGTGGGTGTTTGGGGACACAAGGGCATGATCTGGTGGTGTTTGTGCTGGCCCTTGTGGGGTGACAAATGGTGTAAGATGCCTAATGGAGTGTTGGGGTGATTTGACAGACAAAGGGAGAGTGCCTGGTGGGTGGGTGGGGGCTCGAGGTATACAATAAAGTGTGCTACTCTGTGAGGGTGTTGGCCTGTAGGTGAAATGTGTGCTGTAGTGAGGTGTCAGGTTGAGGAAGGCTTTGTTCATAATCTTGGTGCTACATGGGAGGAAGGAGTCTTTGAAGTAGATGTTTTTATATGTATGATGTTGGAGGTGGATATACGTGTTGCAGATAAGTAAAATGTGAGACGTGCATGGAGGCTTTTGTTGTAACAGTTGTAGAGCTATTGTCTTTGTCCCCTTACAAATATGAGTATAGTAACTGTTGAACTTATTATTTTTTGCATGCATTTGGAGTATTTTTTTTATTTAAACATTTATTTTTAATATTTAGACTATACAAGTTAAATGGTTTGTATTTCAGGTTTATTTTTTAGTACCATGGGACCTGTGCCTTCATAAAAACATATTCAAGTAAAAACATTCCTCCTGGGAAAGGTAGATGTGTCATGTGGTGCCTTTGACGCCTGAGCAGTAAACCAGGTTGCAAGTCTCAGAAGATCCCTGCTTCCTCCAACACTGAGAGAGTACTTAATTTATAATAATGACAAAAACATTACAGGAAGTAGGCGCGGTTATGTCACTCTGCTCCTAATGCTGGAAAAGGACATGTCTAGGTTCCCAGAATGCCTTTGGAGTGGGAATAAACAACTGAAAATAAACCATTCTGTCTAGGATACTTAAATATGACATTTTTACCCCAGTTTTCCTTGGCGGTGGTCCCCTTTCCCAGGCAGTGAAACCTCTGGCTGGGTAGGCGGGGCCACAGATGCTGCGTGTGGGGGAGGTCCTCCAGAGTCCGCTGGAATTTCAACCTGCTTCCAATCTTCCCCTTCATCCACCAGCAAAGCGATCAGGGTCCCCAAACGCACATTTTTGCTACCTTCTTCCACCTAAAGTAAAATAATCAGTTTGTAAGTCAAGCTGGCTTAAATGGGCTAGCCAGTGTGGAGAAAAAACACAGCTCTCTTCATCAAGTCTAGCATCACTAACAGGCATTCTAGGATCTTCCTTTATTTGAAGATGTCTGCTCGGGTTTTGAAATGTATTGTGACATCATTCACTTTAACATCCTACAAAATTAGCTAGTGACAACTTTTAGCACAAATTAGATCACTTTAACACTAGTATATGAATTTAGCTTTTTGTCGACGTGATCACTGTACAATAAACATAACACATTTGCTGTAGTGTGGACTATTAAAAGGAGATGGCCGGATTCACAAAGCTGTCCTTCCTCCAGAGAAATTGTTTTACTCCCAGAAATTTAACCGTACGTGACACCTTCGACTGAGACAAAACTACTGGCAGAACAAGCTTTCTGATCCTGGCAGAACAAAACAGACTATGCACAGGTATGGTTCCTGTTTCACTGTGTGATGCAATGGTACTGGTGTATGTTAAAAGAATAGTAAGTATGAATCATATTATGAAAGCTCATGCTTAGTATATTAAACAAATGACTTGATGTTTAAACATGGAATCCGCCATTGCTCAACTCCAAAGCTTTCTCTATTCACCTCTCTTCGCCCAGGTGACAACCCTTCCTCTGTACAGCATCATGGAAATTCTTCAATGGGCAATAGGGCCCGCTCATCCAATCATAGTGCTGAACTAGTGGGAGAACACTGCAGGGATTGGTCCAGAACCCAAGAATTTTAAAACCTGTATGTACAAAACTCAGGGCAGGACTAGCCTCTCGTCTTTGACCCTTACTTCCTAGGCATAGCTGGGGAAGGTGGAGATTTTAAAGCCTGTTGAGCTGCTGGACTTCTAGGGGCGGGGGATGAAATAGATGGGAGGAATCAAATTATATCCAGGCTATGAAGGGAGAGGTCACACAGGACAAGCAGATGGGATAAGAGGCACAGGAAATTGAGAGAGGTGAACAAGATGTGTAGGTTATGGAGGATGTGTAGGTTATGGAGGATGTGCGGGTGAGGGAGGATGTGTTAGATACACGATGTATCTATAGGGAGCTAAAAGCATTAAGGCATGATCAAGATAATTAACATTTGGACATAAGTTACTCAAAAGTAATGATGAGCACTGTTTTCTACCTAAATGTTCCTTACAAAGGTTTAGAGGCTTTATTTTCAATATACCCATGATCCTATGGATACGCTGGTTCCATTGGCGAGCCTAAGCAGTCAATGCACCTGACATACATAGGCGGGACACAATTAATACCGTGACTTTTAATTATATAAATGTGTACCTCTACCACTAACATCCGCTGCATGTTTTACAAGTAGACCCTCTTTATTTCATTTTAAATTTTCTATAATGTTCTCTATGACAAAATAAGCTTTTCAGCTACCTGCAGTATACAAGGTGTGAGTGCTTCACAAACTCAGGAAGGATAGAGGAGAAAGTGACAACATATTTGGTCTGCAATTAACTACACCGAGCAGCATAAAGAGGAGTCTAAAGAGAGCCTAACTTCACAACACCTTCTTATTCTACACGAAAGATGACCCACAAATGTAAAGGCTGAAACAGGCAGATGCAAAATCTCACTTTTACAAGAAAAAAACAATTGCAGAAAAAATAGATCTACTTCTAGTGGGATCCCCAAGCCACATACAAGACAAACACACTAGGTTACCTACTCAAATTACATTCTATGAATTGCTAAAGCCAACCACCCTTATAAGCAATATGGAAAAGAAAATAATTGGGAAACATATACAAAGATAAAGAAGAAGCCCAGCAGCCAAGACAAGCCACTGGCTCCTTTTCAGGCAGCTGTGCACACGTGATCAGGCAAAAGCCATTGGATCAAGTGGGCTGGACCATTGAACTACGCTGTGGTGGGCGGGCGCAAAATATGAATAACATCCAAACAAACCAATGACTGAACAAGACTAACCCAAAAATCCTGTATGTATGCCTATATGTATGAATTTGATTATGCTTTTTAATAAAAATCTTGAAGCAGGCTAAACCCAAACCTACAGAAGGGGAATTGAGAAAGACTGTCTGAAAGCAGTGCGGGTAAAGCAGAAATTTCAGGGACCTCCGAATAAACAGATACCTATAAAAAAAAGATTAAGTAATGATTTATTGCCTTCGTCGAAGCCACCTTTGACTTTAATTGGGAAGGCTCATAAATCCAGTGCTCATCAAGTCATATATCAAAGGTAATTTAATTTATGCTACACTCAACAGACTGAGAATTCACTTCTTCAATCAATGGGAAGAAACAGTGCAGTGGGGCTCAGGGCTTAAATGAATCGCGTTAGGAGCTTCTCCTGCTATGATCTGCGCCACTGGATTCAAGCTAATCTGGCTGATGAAGGGTGTTACCCAGAAACCGGTCCCTGGATGCTTGTTTCCAGTTCAGGGAAGACCTGGCTTGGCAGTTCGGGCTGGACTGTTCCCATGAGGCACAGGGTCAAGACTGATTTGCATATAGCTGGGTCTGAACTGAGGTGGCGAAGTGAGCTAAAGAATGATGATGGATTCAACCCATATCTGTGACGGGGGGTGAGTGTCTGAAAAATGTCAGCGCTCCGTCCATCATCTCCTTGTGTTTACTTTGTTCGCCTCTTTGATGTTAGCACTAAAAAGGATTGTGTTCGGCTTTGAGGTTATATCATGGTTCCAGTTTCCCCTTGGCACTAGACAGGAATGCCCTCGTCCCCACTTCTATTTGCCTTAGCAATTGAACCATTAGCATGCTGGGTGAGAAAATATGTCCTGTGGAGAGGCCTGAAGTAAGACTCAGGATGGGAAGACATAATATGCCTATATATACACGACTTGCTCTTGTAACTAGCAGACCCAGAAGTTTCAATCCCATAGTACTTAATATAATCAGCATAGATGGAAAGTACGCAGGACTCCATATTAATTGGTCCAAATCAATCTTATACCCCCGGACAGGTTACCCCCACCCCGCCCAGAACTTATGGACTGTCCCGCAACTGGCAGTAGCTTCCAGTGCCCTGGAATACAACTGACCAGAGACGAAGACAGCTTCACACCTACTGTAGTTCCTGGCAGAGTTTATGTTGAATGTGGCACATTGGATGAAGCTCCCACTCTCCCTGTTGGGAAGAGGGATCCTCTACAAAAGGATTATCCTTTCCAGTTTCCTGCACATTTTTCAGAACAACCTTACAAAATACCAGACATTTACTCCTGCAATGTTAACAGAGTTGTATGCAACTTAATATGGGACAGGAAATCAGCCAGAATTTTAATGGCCTCTTTGTGTAGAGGGGTGTATGATGGAAAGATTGCGTTGCCTGACTTCCAAAAATTTTGCTAGGCTTCTCAAATCATGGTTATTGATTGGACCTTTAGTTCACAACATGAGCTGTCAGTCCTAAAAGACAGGTGGGCAATGGTAAGTAGAGGTCACTCAACGGTAGTGTATGGTGGACCGATCTCCAATGCATGAACAAGCCACACTGTGGTAGGTATAAAGGCTTGGCAGAACACCAATTGGATGATGGGTTGGGAGGATATTATTACACTGGAGAGAACCCCTGTAGGACTCGACGAAAATGGATAGCTGAAGGCCCTCTAGGGTTTGCGAAAATGGGATCTAATAGGTATATCAAAATTGGGGGATAATTGGAGGACAATTGTAGACCTTCAGGTAGAATCTGAACTAGCTAACACTCACTACTAAAAATATTTGCAAGTGGAACCTGCTTAAGCACACCTCATAACGAGCAAACAAGAGATTCAGAATGAATCTCCCTTGAGATGGCTGTCAACTTCAAGCACGAACATGCAGTATCCACAATATCGAAAACATTGATAAACAACACACAGACACCACTCACTAAGCTTAGGATACCATGGGAAGAAGGCATTCGCCCACTAAATGACAGCGACTGAGAAGAAACTTGCATGCACCCACAGGAAGCAGCCAAAAGGGCTGGATTCACATTGGTTCAGCTTAAAAAATCTGCACCCCGCATATTACACCAGAATTTAACTAGCTAAGTTTGACACACATGGGGGACAGTAACTACCTGCGAGGTTATCTCCAGTCTGGAATAGGTCCTTGAACACAATATGGGAATGCCCAAGACTGCAACCATTCTGATTGGGCATTAAGCATCAGATTAGCATGATAAAGGAGGTAGAATTTGAAATGCAGGTGGAATTAGTACTACTGGGGATTATGAGGGGCTCGACAATGCCAAAATACAAATGCATCTTCTGTAACTTAATGTTGATGGTAGCCAGGAGGGCCACTGTGAGGGAATGGGGTGGACGAAAAACACATAATATAGATAATTGGAGCAGAAAAATTATTAACAGGCGCAGGACACAAGAGAAAGTGATCTATGCATCTCGTGAATGCACAAAGAAGATATATGTGGGACATGAAGGGAAAGTAGGAGTAAGATGGAAGTAGAGTGATGTGGGATGTTAACATATGGGAAACAGAGACCCTTAGGACAGCCGATTAGATGCATTCCCCCAACCCAGAAGTATTCAATGATGAGAAGCATACAGTGGTAGGAAACATGCTGTGATGGAATACATGCATGTGAGGCGACATGTGGCTTGTATGTGTGAAGAAAAATAATTCCAAGAATTTTTTTTTCATCAAAAATGTTACAAAAAGGTTTTTTTTCAAAAATGCAAGAAAATGAATGTTGTACGATGTAAGTATATAATTTGGTGCTGGACAGTGTGCAGAGATCATTGAGTGCTGGACGAAAATCCTTTAACATTGGGCAATAGAGCAGACATCCTTGAATACAAGAGGAAGGGAAGATAAACTTGAATACAAGAAAATGTTATTGAACGCTAGAGGATAGGCATCTATCCTTGAATACTGGAGGGTAGGCAGACTGAAACTTAATACTAAAGGATGGGCAGATATCCTTCAGTATTGGAAGATAGGCAGATGAAACGAAATACTAGAGGCAGTTGCGGCTGGGTAGGGAACGGTGACCGTGGGGCGGGGGGAGGTGGAAAATAAAAGAACAAAAAATAAAAAAAACTTATCGGCAGCTCATGCTGCCAGCTGTTGCCTATCTGCAGTCTCTCCTCGTCTCAAGGGAAGCACCAGGGCTCCCAGGCTCCCTAAGCCAATGACAACGCTGCAATGGAGCATTGTGATTGGTTCCCCTAAGTGCCCCAAAGCCAATCACAGCGCTCTATTGCAGCCTTGTGATTGATCTGAGCGCTGTGGTTCGGCGCTCAGACGGGGACAGGGAGCCTGTGCATGTTCCCCACCAGGCTGTGTAATGCAGCCTGGTGGGGAACATGCACAGTGTGCATGAATGCAATGCAAATTGGAAGAGGATTGAGGCACAACAGATTGCACCTATCTTTTAGTTGAGTATTTTATAATCAAAATGCGCAAGGTGCTTGGGACCGGAGACTCATTACCCCTAAGCCTCCAGAGATACACAAAATCTCCTAATTTCAAAGCAACACAATGGTCCAGCACACTTAATTCAGATTTGTAAATTAATTAGCAGTAGTTTTATAGAAGTGATCCTTGTTATTACTTAAACAATCATTGCACGTGTTCAGATCTCGTTATTAAACAAAAGGGCAATTCAGCAGAGTTGTTCTTTAAATTCTTTATTGAAGACTTCTTTTTTCTGACAGGGTAAAAAACCGTAGCCAACGCGTTTCGTCCTCGCAGACTTCTTCAGGGCTACAAACAACATACATATATACAAAATTACTTCCCATGAATTATTCCATCTTTACTTTACAAACATTAAAAACAAATTTACAATCCATTTTATTTTAAAAACCAACTCATTGGAAATACATATTATATAACATGTTCTATAAACATGAGTAACCATAGGAAAAACTATTTGAAACGTAAATCTCATGACCAAACTACATTCAGAAATTTTCTGCTGACTTTGCCACATTCCATATAATCTGAACTTGTACCTATATTGTGTTACATGAACACTATTCACTTTTTACTGCTTTTTCACAGTCTTCCGTGTCCCTGGTGGGAAGGGACACTAGCACCATTGTCCCAAAGATTGTAATATTCCCTAACATAATAAAGTGACAATTCTTACCAAAAACAAAACACACTGTTCTTATCCTTGGTTGGGTTGTAGCGTTGTGCAGTTTCTCCTGCTATAGTTGGACATTTTGTGATTGTATCTATTGAATGTAATTAGAGAAAAGAAACCCCATTAATACGTATCCATAGGGGACAAATGGCCCCAAACTTAGAGCATAGATATGCTCAAACCTGTTATATTACTTGGTTTGTCCGACAAGTGATTGAGGCAATTCAGTTTTTCATCATTAACCAAATACAAGTAACACGTGGGTCCAATAGAGAGTGGCATCCATGTCATTCCATTTGTCACACTATAGTAAATGGAGAGAAAGTCAATATCCCAAGTGCTTTTATCAGATTTATTATCTTTAGATATCTAAATCACATTATAACCCTGGAAATTCATTTATTGAGTCTATCAGCTTAGCTGATATAGTCCCAGATTAATAACCAATCCAAAAACCAGTAGGAAAGTTAATTGCTTATTCTCATGGTTTTGAAAATTCAAATTATTCGAATTTATTTTTTTATATATATAAAGGCACTCTCTTAGTAGAGCGTAAACATTTAAAAAAATATTTATATATTGTATGCTCAGTGCGGTGACACGTTCACTCCGCTGCTCTATTGCAAAATATCATTTAAGTTAGTGCAGCGTGGGTTATCCGGTAGGAAGATGCATAACTATAACACAAACTGTGTACTAATAAAGTGTGTACACTGGTCAGTGGGGTGACACATTCACTCAGCTACTTTGTTGCTTGGGCAATATTGGTCAAGATTGAAGCTTAGGCATGGAACGCATGGAAAAATAAACTAACTTCAGTTCTCCTCTCTGTGTTATAAAAACCATGCTCAGAAAGGAAACAGATGTAACATTCCCCTAAGTAGAGCGAGCGCTGTCCTAACCTCATTCAAAGCAGCATTGATCACTTACTTCTAAGTTGAGTTCCGACTGGCGTGATAGCGTGGTATCCAATGTTCGTGCGAACATTGCAGCCACAAGCTCAGTTTAAAAAGGCAGCTGATGGCCAGCTGATTGCCTACACCTGTATCCGTTTTAGAGATGGCGTCCCTCAAAATCATTCGTTTGTGGGACGCTATCTTTGAATGGCAAATGAAGCTTGGGAACTTATCAGTATTATGCGAAGTGAGGAAAACTATAAGCCGTATTTATAGTTTAAACCAAAGAGAGTAAATACTAAGGTAAAAAAACTAAAAATAACCCCAACCACGTATTGTGAACGTCAATACTAGTTATATGATTTTCCATATTAGTCGGCAGTCAAATTCTCGTTGTGAGTAAAATTTTGGCAATATATTTACCTGGAATTATTCTAACTTTCTATCTTTTAACTTTTACTGCCTATTTAATACATAGCAATAAACCCAGGAATGCTTGTAATGTTAAAAGGTACGATAGATATCTAGCTGTACGGCTAACCTTATATTCCATGTTTGTACACACAGCGGCCATCTTTAAAAGGTCGGGTGATGTTTCCGATATTTTTAAAACTGTTTCCCCTGGAATTATTTTAACTTTCTTTTGTGTTTTGCTGCCATTGGATGCCTAGCAACAAATCCAGGGATACTTATAATGTACAATAGTGCGGTAAACATATCGCTGAACCGCTGCCCATATGTCCCATATTAATACACACAGCAGCCATCTTTAAAAGGTCTGTGATATTTCAATGTTTAAGACTAGTTACGAATTTCATCATGCTTCTATATATGACACAATTAGGCGCCTACAATAACAATATAGTGTAATGCCTTGATTTATATGGCAATATTCGAATATTCTATGTTATACTGAAAACTTTCTTTTGTGTTTTGCTGCCATTGGATGCCTAGCAACAAATCCAGGGATACTTATAATGTACAATAGTGCGGTAAACATATCGCTGAACCGCTGCCCATATGTCCCATATTAATACACACAGCAGCCATCTTTAAAAGGTCGGTGATATTTCAATGTTTAAGACTAGTTACTAATTTCGTCATGCTTCTATATAGGACGCAATTAGGCGCCTACAATAACAATATAGTGTAATGCCTTGATTTATATGGCAATATTCGAACATTCTATGTTATCCTGAAAAGTTACCTGGCTAGAATGCCAACCCCATATTAAACGCTTGTGTATATGGCTGCCAATTTGAGAAGGTCGAGTGATGGTTCTGTTATTCTTGTTAAGATCGTCATACTCCTATGTTGTTCACACACATCCCCCTACATTAAAGATATAGGCTAATGTCCCAATTAGTGTCATAATATTAAGACATCCTGCATTATGCCATAGTTATATGGCTGGAACATCAACCCCACACTCTACACTTATGTACACCGCGGCCATCTTAAAAGGTCATGTAGTAGTTTTGTTATTTTCACTACAACCATGGTAAGGACGAACCATGGCAATAGTGGTGTATGTTAATTCAGGTATTGATACTGCAATATCTACATTGCTCCCATCTTAAAGAGGTCATGTAGTAGTTTTGTTATTTTCACTACACCCATGGTAAGGACGAACCATGGCAATAGTGGTGCATGTAAGTGCAAGTAATAATACTGCAATGTCTACATGTCTCAGGACCGGGAAGAAAAGCGGACTGAACCGAAATCAGCCATTAGGGGTACTTATAGACTATAAAATATCGGAAACATCACCCGACCTTTTAAAGATTGGCACCGTGTGTACAAACATGGAATATATGGTTAGCGGTTCAGCTAGATATCCATCGTACCTTTTAAGATTACAAGCATTCCTGGGTTTGTTGCTAGGTATTAAATCGGCAGTAAAACATAAAAGATAGAAAGTTAGAATAATTCCAGGTAAATATATTGTCTAAATTTTACTCACAACGAGAATTTGACTGCCGACTAATATGGAAAATCATATAACTAGTATTGACGTTCACAATACATGGTTGGGGTTATTTTTAGTTTTTTTTACCTTTGTATTTACTCTCTTTGGTTTAAACTATAAATACGGCTTATAGTCTTCATCACTTCGCATAATACTGATAAGTTCCCAAGCTTCATTTGCCATTCAAAGATGGCATCCCACAAACGAATGGTTTTGAGGGACGCCATCTCTAAAACGGATACAGGTGTAGGCAATCAGCTGGCCATCAGCGGACTTTTTAAACGGAGCCCGCGGCTGCAATGTTCACAGGAACATTGGATACCACGCTATCACGCCGGTCGGTACTCAACTTAGAATTGTAAGTGATCAATGCTGCTTTGAATGAGGTTAGGACAGCGCTTGCTCTACTTAGGGGGAATGTTACATCTGTTTCCTTTCTGAGCATGGTTTTTATAACACAGAGAGGAGAACTGTAGTTAGTTTATTTTTCCATGCGTTCCATGCCTAAGCTTCAATCTTGACCAATATTGCCCAAGCAACAAAGTAGCTGAGTGAATGTGTCACCCCACTGACCAGTGTACACACTTTATTAGTACACAGGTTGTGTTATAGTTATGCATCTTCCTATCGGATAACCCACGCTGCACTAACTTAAATTATATTTTGCAATAAAGCAGCGGAGTGAACGTGACACCGCACTGAGCGTACAATATATAACACATTTTTTAAATGTTTACGCTCTACTAAGAGAGTGCCTTTATATATATTAAAAAAAAAAATCGAATAATTTGAATTTTCAAAACCATGAGAATAAGGAATTTACTTTCCTACTGGTTTTTGGATTGGTTATTAATCTGGGACTATATCAGCTAAGCTGATAGACTCAATAAATGAATTTCCTGGGTTATGTGATTTAGATATCTAAAGATAATAAATCTGATAAAAGCACTTGGGGTATTGACTTTCTCTCCTTTTACTATAGAGTGACAAATGGAATGACATGGATGCCACTCTCTATTGGACCCACGTGTTACTTGTATTTGGTTAATGATGAAAACTGAATTGCCTCCATCACTTGTCGGACAAACCAAGTAATATAACAGGTATGAGCATATCTATGCTCTAAGTTTGGGGCCATTTGTCCCCTATGGATACGTATTAATGGGGTTTCTTTCTCTAATTACATTCAATAGATACAATCACAAATTGTCCAACTATAGCAGGAGAAACTGCACAACGCTACAACCCAACCAAGAATAAGAACAGTGTGTTTTGTTTTTGGTAAGAATTGTCACTTTATTATGTTAGGGAATATTACAATCTTTGGGGACAATGGTGCTAGTGTCCCTTCCCACCAGGGACACGGAAGACTGTGAAAAAGCAGTAAAAAGTGAATAGTGTTCATGTAACACAATATAGGTATAAATTCAGATTATATGGAATGTGGCAAAGTCAGCAGAAAATTTCTGAATGTAGTTTGGTCATGAGATTTACGTTTCAAATAGTTTTTCCTATGGTTACTCGTGTTAATAGAAAATGTTATATAATATGTATTTCCAATGAGTTGGTTTTTAAAATAAAAATGGATTGTAAATTTGTTTTTAATGTTTGTAAAGTAAAGATGGAATAATTCATGGGAAGTAATTTTGTATATATGTATGTTGTTTGTAGCCCTGAAGAAGTCCGCGAGGACGAAACGCGTTGGCTACGGTTTTTTACCTGGTCAGAAAAAAGAAGTCTTCAATAAAGAATTTAAAGAACAACTCTGCTGAATTGCCCTTTTGTTTAATTACGAGATCTGAACATGTGCAATGATTGTTTAAGTTATAACAAGGATCACTTCTGTAAAACTACTGCTAATTAATTTACAAATCTGAATTAAGTGTGCTGGACCATTGTGTTACAGTGTGCATGAATGTTTGGCCGGCCCAAGACGGCCAGTCAAACATTCATGCGCACTTTGAGTGGCCAAACCACTCCTCCCCTGCCCCTGCTCTGACCACCGCTCCCTGCACCTAGGAATGGAAAAAAAAAATGATAACGTATTTAATTATTATCATTTTTTTCCCTCTGCAATGCCTTAAAGCAGTGGGGCAACGCTCCTCCGCATTAGCAGAGGAGCAGCCCCTAACTATAGGAAAAGCAGATATCCTTGAGAATAGAGGATAGGCTGTTGAAATTTAACACTGAAGGATGAACGGATATCCTTGAGTACTGGAGGATAGGCAGATAAAACTTAATACTAAAAGATGGGCAGATATCCTTGGATACTGGAGGATAGGCAGCCGAAACTTAATACTAAAAGACGTACAGCTATCATTGGCAACTGGAGGATAGGCAGATGCAACTTAATACTAAGGGATGGGCAGATATCCGTTAGTACTGTAGGACAGACAGCCGAAACTAAAGGATGGGCAGATATCCTTGTAACTGGCGGACAGGCAGATGAAACTTAATACTAAAGGTGGGCAGATAGTCTTTACTACTGAAGGATAGGCAGGTGAAACTTAATACTAAAAGATGGGTAGATATCCTTGAGTACTGGAGGATACGCAGATGAAACTAAAGGATGGGCAGATATCCTTGAATATTAGAGGACAGGCAGATGGAACTTTATACTAAAGATGGGCAGATATCCTAGAGTACTGGTGGACAGGCAGATGGAACTTTATACTAAAGATGGGCAGATATCCTAGAGTACTGAAGGGAGGGGAGATCACATTTGACACTTAAGGGTGCACAGCTCTCATTTGATATTGGACTGTCTACATTTAATAATGGACCTCAACAGCACTAAATATTAACGCACA
The DNA here is from genome assembly GCA_963921515.1 of Calotriton arnoldi. Classification (NCBI taxonomy): domain Eukaryota; kingdom Metazoa; phylum Chordata; class Amphibia; order Caudata; family Salamandridae; genus Calotriton; species Calotriton arnoldi. Next base: position 1,692,718 of record CAWUFW010003659.1, read on the forward strand.
GTGTGCATATATTATATCACGCTGGACTGCGTGTGAACAGCATGGAATGCTTCAATGTGCATCTATCACTGAATACTGGAAGGTGTGTGGATATCATAGAACACTGGAAGGTGCAGGGATGTCGTTTTATACTGGACAGCATGATCAGTACTGACAAACATGTAAAGGAGGTAATTTTAATGATGTTAGTATCCTGGTATACTTGTTTAAAGCAATTCCTTTTAATTTCAACCAGAAAAGACAATGGTTGTATCTTAATTTTCACAATGCACAGGACAGTCATTAATATGGCTTTCTGTATTCGATATCACATCCGGTCCTAGTGCTTTCTTTCCATATTTGTTTTCAAGAATCTCTTTATTTAGTTTTTCCAATTTTATCACAATGTGGCAAAAATATCTGTTTCTGTCCATAGTTAAGAGTGATCAAATTGTTAAAAACCAGAAACATTTGTAAAGCGAAACCAATGTTTATAGACCAAGCAAAACGAAATACACTGTGCTATTTTCGGCACTGGGGGGTTTAAATACAAACCATGTTCGAACCAAATTACACGTTATTAAAATTGATCTTGTTTGACACAATCCCCTCTGGGTAAAAAAGCCTTTCTGTTTCTGTGCTATTTATCGGTGCCTGAAAGGTACCCGAGCTCACTTTTCATACACAGCATATGCAGATCAGTGGTAAAGCATTGCTGAGAGAGCAGAACGTCTATTCGATGCTATTAAAGCTGTACTTCAAAGCCCCATTAGTGAAAATTAAATCCAAATTACATTTCAAACAATAGGTCAGTGATCTTCAAACTTTTTGATGCCGAGACCCCCCCCCCCCCCGGTCAAAATTTTTTATGCGTAAGGAGCCCGTTGTGACAAACATTTCTAGAACCTGGTACTCCTTATCATTGCCACCCATAAATGTTCTCCAGTGAACCGGTCAATATGTGGTTGCACCTCATTAGTACCAGTTTAACACCCAAATATAGCAATAAGCAACGAAAAGGTGACCAGTCCAGCTTTACAAAGGGCCTTCTACTGAGCGGCAACACCTGTTGCTGCTTTTTAGTAACTTTTGAACCTTTTGAGTAAACAAAATGTTTTTTGTTAAAATCAGCAGAATATGCGGAAGAGATGTATTATGTGGCAAATGCGGCAAATCTATAATTATGCTAAAATTTCTGCGGCCGCACAATCACATAATCCCAGTGGCCCTTGGTATAATAGCTGTAATGCATGGGCTGCAACTTAATTGTACGGCATCTGAGGAAAACTCTACTATATTTCATGGGATGCTGACGGTATGGCATTTACAGCTGCATGTAAATGGAGATAGCTGAACATCATAATTAAAACATAACATTTACAATCATTAATGATGAACTGTAAGGTCCAAGTAGTATGCTTTAATTCCAGGGTACGAAGTGGTCCCTTAAAAACATTTTTAGAAAAACAGTATGAAGGAAGATTATTTTTAACATTATGAAAATAAATGCTTTTATTTTAGCAAAAACTGACTCCTGGTTATATTAGTTTGCTTCTGTTGACTTCAGTCATGTTTTGGGGGTCTGGAGGGCCTTCAGAGTCTGAACATGGGGGGCTGGGTCAAAGGTGAAGCTAAAAACAAAATATTCTGCACGTTTTTTAGGTCCTTCACCATCAGGTAGCTACATATAAAACAACGGGCAGCTTCAATGAATAAATAAATACATTTTAAACACGCTGTTACTCGGTGGGAAATGCACCATAGTACATTATGAAGCCTCTATTAGTTAATGCGTTGCAAAGGTCTGTGTAAAATCAGAGAGCCACAGAATTAAATCGTGGTTGGTGCAGTGGAGAATAGTGACTTGTGTATTTTTAGTGCTATGAGGTCACAGCCTGTGACAGAAAGAACTGTGAATATGTAAGTCTTTATTTTATACTTGCATTACACACAGTATAAGATCGACCACTACAAAATGAGAAATGTTTTACAATAAAATGGAGCTTTCAAAATATAGGGCTTGTGTACAAGCCCCTTGCCCTGCCGGTGCGTCACAAATTATGACGATCTGGTTGCGCAGAGTGCAGACCCATATCTAAGAGGCCACACAAAGTCACTTTGCGTGGCTTTTCATGGCCTACTAGATATGGTGTAAGGCAACGCAGCGCAAGCCGCTGCGTTGCCTTACACTGCGTCAGGGGGCGTCCCAAGAGCGTTGTGGTGGGTTTTCCCACGCAACACCCACGGGTTTTGACTCATACCCAGATTTACAATGATCTGTAAACCTGAGGATGCGTCAAAACTGTACGCCGCCCCAGGGGGTGCGTAACGAGTAGAAATATCTTTATTTCTCCTCAACTGTTTCCTCCTTCTATGTGTAGCACACATAGAAAGAAGAAAAAGCCCCCATAGATTGTTTTGTGCAGGAAGGTGTGCCTTCCTACAAAAAACAATCCTGCCAACAATGCAGACACCCTTGCAAGGGTGCCTGCGTTGGTGCTAGGCACCAAATGATGTGCCGGCAGAAAGGACAGGAATGCACCGTATCTTATAAATACGGTCCATTTCTGCCCTTTCGAATTGGCATAGGCCCTACACCATTTCATTGTAAATGAGGGCCATAGATTTTAGTTATAACCAGACCCTTTGTAATGCATTTTTTTTTTTTACATAACTGTCTCTTCAACACCTTCTCAGGGATAGTAAGCACTATGTAAATACAATGACAATTAAAAGCAAGCACTTCACAGGTCAGTTAACTTTATGCACTACAACTCAAAAAGCTTCAAGTCCTTTGATAAATTAACTGCAACAGCACTCTCCTTTGCTGTGAAATCGAAGTAAGGCACACACCTAAACAAACGCACCTTTCTGCCAGTGTGCTGCTGGCCTGAAGAAATGCAAATGTGTACAACTAGTTAATCTGCAAATGTAAAGGATTTGCAGATTAACTTAGTGTTTGAAAGAGACGGGGCTGACTGCGGCCGGGGCAAGGTGAGCGCGCTGTTTACTGTCAGCACAGCCACAAGTAAGGAGCAGAGAGGGGGGTCACAGAAAAGGAAAGAACAGGAGAAAGAGACAAAGACAGAGAAGCAGAAACAGAAATGAGAAAACGAAGGAATACAAGAATCACAGACTACATAGATCAAAACATAGTGAAAGAGAAGAGATAAAGAAAGGGCAGTGAAGTAAGAAAGTGAAAAAGAAGAGAAAGTGAGAGAGAAGACAGGAGAAAAAGAAAAGATTTGAAGTGAAAAAAAGAAGGAAATAAGGAGAAAAAGAAGATCAACAAGAGAAAGACGCAAGGTCGGGAGAAGAGGAGAAAAGAGGCCTCTGAGCGTCGAGCGAGGAGCTCGGGCTGTGCACGCGGCTGTGTGTCCGGGTGTGCAGTGCCCCGGCTGTGCAGTGCCTCAGCCGTGTGTCCGGCTCTTCCACGGCCCCAGCCCCGCAGGCAGATCCGATGTTTGGGTCGAAGGAGCGCCAGGCCATGAGAGGCATCACCGAGGAAGACCTGGACAGCTACCTCCACAACAAGGTTGATTTACGACACCGAGTGGTTTCCAAGATGGTGGAGGAGGTGCAGAAGATTATCCAGCAGCTCACTGAGGAGATCAGCGTAAAAGATTCCCGTTTCCAATGCATCTCCAACGCCGGAATCCACAATGAAAATATCAAGGTCTTGGCCCCAGCGCAATTCCTCATCACAGTCCCTCTGCGTGGCCTGGGTGGCTTCCAGCAGCGCAAGGCGCGGCGCTGGCGCTACTACACTCTCAGTGGCACCAAGCTTCTGTCCCCAGTGATGGAGCCAGAGAAGCTGCACCAGTGGCTGGAGATCGAGCAGTTTCCAAAGACCACCCGGCTCTGGCACGAGAGTGACGTGAACGTGGAGGGAGACCTCATCCCTGCAAAAATCATTGGAATATTTCGTAACCTGCTGGAGAAGTCCATTGCATCCTGCAAACTGTCCGATAGGGTGGCCATTATTGAGACCTTGGGACCGGTGGTCCGGGTCGCCGTGGAAACGTCAGAGCATCAGGTGGAGGTGGAGCTGGTCCCCACGGTGGAGGTCCCAACCTCCTGGTCCAAGAAGGCCCGCTGGCCGCGCTTCCTGAAACGATGGCCGTCCAACGACAAAGTACGGTCTGTCAAGTCCTTCGGCTTTAACCTGATGGCCCGCTCCAACTACCACTGGCAGCTGTCCTTCATGCGGGCGGAGAGGGTGCTCTTGGAGGGCATCGATGAGGATGGGGGCTGTCGGCTCAAGTGCTTCCGGGTCATTTGCCAGCTGAAGGAGGACTTCTGGTGCCCTGGCTGCAAACCGGTCATCACTGCCTATCACATCCAGACGCTGCTGCTTTGGTCTTGCGAGAAGTACCCACGTGCAAAGGACTGGAAGAACTTCAAAAAGTGTTTCCTGCGCTTGTTCATGAAGCTGCGCAAGTGTGTGAGCCAACACTTCCTGAAGCACTACTTTGTCAGGGGCACCAACTTGCTGAAGTACACAAACACTACAGACTTGGACCAAATGGTCCTCAAGATGGACGAATTCATAAAGAACCCGGCAAAATACATCCGATGAGTGTCATCAGGTCCACTCCTTCGAATATTTAAAATATTGTTGCAAGAACTCACTGTGACTGTGGCCAGTTAGTCTATCACACCCTTGCTGGGGGCTGTGCAACCAGTGAGTTGATCACAGGGGCAGAGTTGTTTCACCCTTAAGAAATGCCCAAATTTTAAATGCCCAACACTCAATACAGCTGCTGGGAATGGGGATGATCTGCAGACTTTGGAACTGTCCCTTCCTCCTCTCACCACTCTTGACCTGGGGGCGAGCTGGAGGATGAGGCGGACGGCTATTCCCTGTAACACCGTGACTGATGCTCTCGATGGAACTTTGACGATGCCCCCTGGGCAGAAACCATAACTGTTCTGTTCTTACCACGGTGCCCGAGCAACCTTGGCTGATGCCCGGTGGAGCTGTCCTATGCAGCTATAGAGGAGTTTGGCTCTGGTTCACCCCTCAGCCGTCACCTACCCAGCCGGACATCGTTTTCCTCGTCTCCCCGTTGTGTTTCCCCCTGTTTTACCATTCCCCCTCGACCTTTCACTCCCCATAAGACATGTGTACGCGCTAATAACTCATATTATGGTGTAATATCATGTTTTACTCCTATGTCTATACTTAGCCATGTAATTATGTAACATGTAACTCGCTGATCCTCATGTAAAGCGCTCTGATACCTCCGGGTCTAGCCAGCGCTATATAAAACTCTTCAAATAAAATAAATAAATAAATAAATAAATAGCTGTCTGCCTGGCTTCAATTTTACAGGAGATTCCCTGAATACCACTCCAGCCGAAGCATTTTAACTACGGGAATTAACCATCCGAAGAGCGCGACCCCCTTTCCATGACTCCACGCACCCCCTGGGGGTCGCACTACACAGATTGAAGACCTTTGCAATAGGTGGATAAGCAAACACTCTGGACTGAGGGAAATTAAGAGTAATATTTTAGCATCTAAATATTTTAGTAATTAAACAAAAGAAACTAGGAAGGGAAGATGCAACAATTAAATTAAAATAGCAACAATACTTCATTATAGGTTTTGCATTATAACAAATCGCACCTAGTACAAACTCAGTATCTGAGTCTGGCAACTAGGACTTTGCCAACTGGCTCTTAATTTAAAAGTCCAGGCTTTACAAGTGCCAATATCATAATTGGACTTTAAAGTGTGTTGATTATGTTTTCAGTAGTCCCAGAAAGTTAAATCACCCCCCTTGCTACGCCACTGAAACAGAAACACAATAATTTAGTTTAAAAAAAGGTCTACAGTGACTAAAAGAACTGTCCTTCCGCAGAGGAAAATAAACAAAGTTAGCTATATTTTTTTATAAAAGCGCCCATGCAAGTCATCGGTTTAAATTTAAAGGCATGTCCATAGCTGACTCTTTGACTGGCCCAGATGTGTAGCAGTGTAGAGGCCACATTTATCTCACTTAAGCACAATTGTTCCTGGATGCCCTACGGATGTAGTGTTAGGTGCTGGGGCCCGGAGCCAAGAAAAGATTAGCCCTCTAGGACAGGATCTAATGTAAATCTCAGCTGGCCTGTAGCCAGAAGTATATGTTTAAGGGGACATGGCCCTCAAGCATGACCAAATATTAAGCTGCACTCTTTAGGTGCATTCTCCCCAAATGCTGGCTGTACTACTAAATATCCACCCCCCACCCCCCAATATTGTGGTACAAGAATATCGAAGACAGAATATTGAAAGATAAGTGCATATAGAGAAGCATAGATTTACTATACCTAACTCCACATCTACATACCTTGAACATATATATTTATATCATGTAGGTGCATATATGTTACCAACGGTTTAGAAAACATACACTAACTTACCTGTTGATAATTTGGATTTGATATTCTGTCCTTAATATTCTGGTTTTGATATTCAGGCACACACGGTGTGATTCCATGTGAAGGAACAGGCGGATTTCTTATAAGGTACATACTAAAGCACACTCAATCAACTTTTCACAATCAAACTTTAAATTCTATCAATTAAATAGGATTTAAAGCAGAAGAGTGTAAAGTTGTAAATTAGGCTGACTTGCAAGGTTGTGTATTTTCTGAATTGTTCAAGCTTTGTGCAATGCAAAGCTTATCAAGTTCTTTTTTTGAGCTGGCCTCAGCTCAGAGACCTGTCTCCCATACCTCTTATCTCAGGTGGTGGACGTGCAGCCAGGAAATCATCACACCTGGAAGGTTCGAAAGGCTAAACAGTACCAGGCGTAATTTTTTGAAACTTTATCAGCTTCATAAAGTGTGGAGTTTCCAAATTCCGACCTTCTTCCTAGGTAAAGTTTTAATTCAACTCCCCATTAATTTGAAATAACTGTACAGAGAGCTTGGAAGACAGCCATCAAGAACATTTTGGGAAATTAGTAGCCAACAGGGAGTTTTAAACATTTTGGTCTGCAACAATGAGAAAGCTAAATAGAATCTGCGGAGATCGGCAAATGCCTTACCACATAGCATTCGTAACTTCTCCCAATAACAATAGTACCCCACTTGTGTGAGTGAGCTATTGCGATGAAAGGGAAGGATTGCTAAGCCCTCTAAGACACAAGGAAACATCAAGATTTTGCCTGGCAAATTGACCAATTTTGGCAATGTGGGTAACTGCGGTATTTAGGCCAGAGCTAAATGCCGGCACCCAGGCTAACCTGCCCGGTCAGACATTTCTGAAAACAAGGTACCTAGGGTAGTTTGGGGTGGTGTAACTTGCGTGGATCCCAATACCTCTTCTTACCCAGAATGCCCTGCAAACACCAAACTTTGGCTAAATCACAGATTTACTTCTTATTTCGGTCAGGGAAAATTCCGTAACCTGTGAGAATCCATACAATTCCAACCACCTAGAGTTCCCACACTTCTCCCAATAAAAACACTACCTCAAGTGGTCACTAGATTTTATGCATTTAGTACATTAATTACACAGGACCTCATAATAGCAATTTATTTAAACCCAGGGTAACCATGGATTCAGACCTATTTTTGATACCACATGTTAACAAAGTAAAACAGAGTGACTTCTATACAACGGAGGCACTACGCTGCCTCCTCCCATACCTTGGATACCACCATAGACTGCAAGCCATAAAACAGATAAACATAAAGCTGAATTTCGAAGTACTCAATCCATTTAAAAAACCAGATTCATACTACACAGATCTGAGATTACAATGTATAAAAATCAGAAAATGTTAGTCTATGTTATGTGGAGATGACTAGAGAGGTCAATTACAATACAATTGTTTCCAGCCTCAGATGCCCTGATCATGGTTACCACAATATTTGGTTCAAGCAGATATGAAACAATTTATGAAAGATAGCTATTATGTTATAACAGTGCTTTGTGGCATGGCAGGTTACATTGGGTCATTTCAGACTCAAACTACTGCTAGGTAGGGTATTTGTAGCCCTCTGCAGCAGGTACATTAACCTAACAAACTGTGCGACACCTGCAAATAAAATAAGGATCTCTAGAGCACATACATTATCTCACTAGGCTATATTTCACAACAGGCTCGTACCTCTAGAAACGCTGTAGGCTGGAGAAATGTCTGTCAAATGTTAAGTCGTACCTGACTTGTGCAAACTCTACCCCAGCACAATAGGCTAATCAAAGCACAAGCTACATTGGAATCTGGAGCGTCCTGATTGGACTTTGCTTCTGAATGACTGGTAGGTTTAGTTAGTGCCAACCACTTATTTATTAGGAAGAGGAAATTTCATTAAAGTTGTTGGCTTAAGAACATGACTCAATGTTGTGTACAGTTGTGAAATTTCTTCACTAAGCAAATTCTTGTTTGACATACCATATGTGAAAAGTGAGGAGGGAGATCAGCGAATACCCACTGAATTCTTGGCCTCTCAGCTGCGACACTAGACTAGTGCTGGTACCACCTTGCATATCAGCTCCTTACATACAAAACACTGTGGATTCCCTCAGGGGTACATCATATCCCCTCTATTTTTAAACACCTACCATACCCCCTTTTTCCAAACCTGATTAAATCATTCTACCTCACCGGTTACAACTATGCCGAAGACACTCAAATCATTTCTAAAACGGATGGTCTAGAATAAATTTTAAAACTTGATGACTGCCTTCTGGTCCTAAACACGTGGATGATGAATAACCATTCATAGTTGAATACATTACAGACAGAGCTTATGATCTGCGGACAATGACAAAAATACCAAAATTACTGCCATATGTCCTCAGGAACATGAGGCCCCTCCAACATTATCAAGAGAAGTCAAAAACCCAGGGTAACCATGGATTCAGACCTATTTTTGATACCACATGTTAACAAAGTAAAACAGAGTGACTTCTATACAACGGAGGCACTACGCTGCCTCCTCCCATACCTTGGATACGACCATCGACTGCAAGCCATCCTCAAACTTGTAATCTCCAAGTTAGACTATGGCAACAGCCTATACCATGTGTAGCATCATATCTGGCAGATCGTAGATGTTGTGTAAGAGGGCTAACTGAGAGGGGAGGGAGACAGGAAATGGATTGTGACGTTGGAGAAGGGACCGGACAGCTGCCCAGTGTCAGTGAGCATTGGACGGTCTTGCTTCGCCTTTCAGTTAATACAGAGTTCCACAAATACTACCCCCACAAGGTGGCTCAAACACGGCGTAGCAGGAGACATAAAACAAAACAACACCTAGAAAGGGGTTTCACTTTACAAAATACAAAGACTCTATTTTTAGAATAAGGCTTGCAATGCTCTCTAACAGAAAGGCTTTCCCAGATGTCAAATGAACCACATTCAAATATATATATATATATATATATATATATATATATATATATATATATATATATATATATATATATATATATATATATTCACTGAAAAAACCATAGGTTTCAGCCACGTTGTAGTTAGAAATTAGCATTTAAAAAACCTTAGAAATTCACTGAAAAAACTATAGGTTTCAGGGGCGTTATAGTTAGTTGGACATTTCACTCGTACAAAACCAGTGAAATTCCCCCGTTATAGTTAGTTCAGCTACCTATAACTCGCGCCCCCGCAATGCACTGCTGATGACGTCACATATTACATTACTCATGACATGGTCAGTGACATCACTGATTACATCACTGATGACATCATCCAGTGACTGTTTCTGTAAAGTTAAAATATGTTTAATATATATAGGGAAAGGCGTATTGAAGAATGAGTGGGTGTATAAGTGTCTGAATGGATGATTTAGTAAGTGCGTGACTGAGTGAGTGATTAAACGTATCTTACTGAATGCATGGGTTAGTGACTAAACTGTGTGAATGTCTGTATCCGTCTGTCTGTTGGTGTGTAAGCGGCTGCATGGGTTTGTGAATAGCTACATGAGTGTCTATATGAGTTATTGATTGGTTGTGTGAGTATCTGTATGAGTGCCTGAGTGTTTGTGTGGGTGGGGTGTGTGTGACTCTGTGCATAGATGTGTGAGTGGGTGATTCACTGGGTGCATGGTTTCAAGAGTGCATCTGTGATGGACTGTGTGGGTGAGTGTATGTATGGGTGTGTTAGTGATTGAATGTATATCTCAGTGGTTCATGTGTGAGTAACTACATATGTGAAAGGCAGTATATATGTGTGTTGGAGTATATAAATGGCTATAAGTGAGAGTGTGTCATTGTGAGAGTGGCTGTATGGATGAGTGTGTACTTGTATCAGTGATTGTATAAGAGCGTAAGAATGTGCTAGTATTTGTATGAGTAAGTGAGCTGGTGTGTGTATAACTGTATAGGTGAGTAAATGGGAGTGTGATTAATTATTTGCATGACTGACTAGGTGTGTGAGTACCTCTATGGATGAGTGGCGGTGTGTGAGTGTCTATATAGGTGTATGAGTGCATATGATAGTCCTGTACTGAGTGACCGTAAGTATGAGTGACTGTACGGGTGAGTGAGTGGATGTGTGTGTAGACCTAAGAATCAGTGAGTGAGTATGTAGTTATTGGTGTTGGAGTGTCTATGGTTTTGAGAATGGCAGTCTGTAATTTAGAGTGGGTGTATCAAAAGTTATATTAGGGTGTGAGAAGATGCATGAAATTATCACATGGATGATGTCATCAGTGATGTCATTTGAGATGTCATCAGTGATGTCACTGACCATGTCATGAGTGATGTAATATGTGACGTCATCAGCAGTGCATTGCGGGGGCGCGAGTTATAGTTAGCTGAACTAACTATAACGGGGGAATTTCACTGGTTTTGTACGAGTGAAATGTCCAACTAACTAGAACGCCCCTGAAACCTATGGTTTTTTCAGTGAATTTCTAAGGTTTTTTAAATGCTAATTTCTAACTATAACGTGGCTGAAACCTATGGTTTTTTCAGTGAATTTCAAAGGTTTTTTAAATGCTAATTTCTAACTATAACGTGCCTGAAACCTATGGTTTTTTAAGTGAATTTCAAAGGTTTTTTAAATGCTAGTTTCTAACTATGCCTACAGAGGTAGGACATGTGAAGAAAGAAGAAAAAACGCACAGAAAGAAGCAAAAGAAATGCAAAAAGAAGCAACAGAAGTCCACAAAGACGAAGAAAAGTGCAGGAAGAAGCAAGACATGTGCAGAAAGAACCAACAGAGGAGCAGAAAATCATCCTGTGCCCACAACTTTTTCAGACGGGTACTGGTGGTAACTGACTGACTAACCAGGCCTAGAGCCAGTGCTATGCTAAAAGACACTTAGAATACAGTGAAAACACCTACATACACTAGGGAACACTATGCGTTGGGGTACCCCTGTGATTAGCATGACCTCCTCTGTAAGGCCCTAGTACATAATAGGGCAGGAGGATTAAAACTACCTCTAAGTCAGAAGTGCAGAAATATGCTACTGTAACTAATAGTCGTGTTTGCAGAGTGGTGGAGAAAGGGTGCTGGGCGTCCAACGAACGCTCAGGAATTCCGCTGCGTAGGACTTACAGGAGGTACCAGGAGGGATTCTTGGCCCCCAAACTCCCTCAGGACTAAATTGGACTTCATCCCCCATCCCGTAGTCTGCCACGAGGCACGTTTGCAGAGTGGTAGAGAAAGGGGGCCATGGCCTCCGAAGACGTCTTAGCAATCCCACTGTGTGGGACTTACTGGAGGTAACAAGAGGGGTAGTTGGCCCCCAAGGACATCCTTGGGGCCAACTTCCCAAACTATTACCTCCAGTCAGTCCCACACAGCAGCATTGGTAAGCAGTCGTACCAGGCCACGCCCACTTTGCCCACCACTCTACAAACGCGCTCCCTGGCACGCTCTTGGATGGGGATTGAAGTCCCCTTCACTGCTGGGGGTCCTTTAGGGGCCAACTAGCCTACCTTTTACCTCCAGTAAGCCCCACGCAGTGGGATTGGTGAGAGGTAGACAAAGACCATGCCCCTTTCTCCACCACTCTGCAAACGCGCCCCTGGCGCGTTTTAAGTTGGGGGATTAAGTCCCCTTGAATCCTGAGGGTCCCTGGGGTCCAACTAGCCCACTAGGTACCTCCAGTAAGCGCCATAGAGCTGCGTTGCAGAGAGGTGTAAAAGGTGCGTGGCCTGGACCACCTCTCTGCAACGCAGGCCTGTGGCGCTTACTGGAGGTACCTGGTGGGCTAGCTGGCCTCAGGGGCCCTCAGGATTGAAGGGGAATTAATTCCCCAACTTATAACGCGCCACAGGGCGTGTTTGCACACGTCACCTCAGGCCCCGCCCTCCCTTCACCACTGTGCAAACGCGCCCCTGGCGCGTTTTAAGTTGGGGGATTAAGTCCCCTTGAATCCTGAGGGTCCCTGGGGTCCAACTAGCCCACTAGGTACCTCCAGTAAGCGCCATAGAGCTGCGTTGCAGAGAGGTGTAAAAAGGTGCGTGGCCTGGACCACCTCTCTGCAACGCAGGCCTGTGGCGCTTACTGGAGGTACCTGGTGGGCTAGTTGGCCCCCAGGGGCCCTCAGGATTGAAGGGGAATTAATTCCCCAATTTAAAACGCCAATTTAAAACGCGCCACAGGGCGTTTTTGCAGAGTGTTGCTGGGAGGGGGCGGGGCCTCCGGCACGATCGCGGTTATTTTTGTAATTATTTTTTTTTTTTAGAAGAAGGGCTGTGTGGCCCCCCTTCTTTTTACTTTTTTTGGGCCCTGGGGACCCCATCCCCCAGGGCCTTACCCCCATTTTAAAATTTTTTTATTAATTTGAACGGGAAGGGGGCGCGTGGGTCCCCCTCCCGGGCCACTGCTAGCCCCGGGGACCCCATCCCCCGGGGCAGGCCCACTCCGTTGGGGACCGTGGGGGGAGCCCCAATGCCCCCACGGTCCCGCCGGCTCCCCGCGTCCTGCGGGAGCCGGCATTGCTTTTCCACATGGGGAGCTGCTGACATGCAGCTCCCCTTGTGGAAAAGCAATCTGCTTTGCTTCATTGAAGCGAGAGCAGGTTTCCTGCTCTCGCTTCAATGAAGCAAAGCAGTTTGTACTGACAGGGCGGGAGCCGCACGGCTCCCGCCCTGTCATTGCAAACAGCAGTGTCCCGGGGGTGAGCACCACGGGACACTGCAGGAGCCTGCCCTGGGGGGTGGCGGTCCCCAGGGCCATCACGGGCTCCAGGAGGGGGGCCGCGCGGCCCCCCTCCCAACATTGGCGAGGTGGTGGTCCCCGGGGCGGGGGTCCGTTACGGACCCCCGAATTTAAATACTTAGTGCCCCGGGGAGGTGGCTGTCCCCGGGGCGTGTGGGGGGGCTCAAGCCCCCCCACACAGGTTCTTTATTTTTTTTAAAAAGCAAGCTCCGGGGGGTGGTGGTCCCCGGGGCTGCGGGGGGCCATGTGCCCCCGCAAATATTTAAGAAAAGCCCCGGGGGGTGGCGGTCCCCGGGGCTGTGGGGGGGCCGTGTGCCCCCGCAAATATTTTAGGAAAGCCCTGTGGGGTGGCGGTCCCCGGGGCTGCGGGCACCCGCAATTATGTGTCATGCCCCCGGGACTTGGCCCACCCATGGGCTAAATAATAACGAAGCGCGGGAGTCCGCGCTTCGTTTTTTTTTTTCCGGCCGAAATTTGCCCTGGGTGCGCGAATCTCGCCGATTTAAAAAAAAAAAAAAAAAAATGCTTTTTTTGGAGCTGGGGGGCCTTGTGGGACCCCCTGAGCAGGCCTAGGGGTCAGGGTGTTTCTACCCTGCCCCTTTTCTTGTTTTTCGCGTTTCTTTTTCACTTTTCTTGTGCCTCGGTTACCGAGGCACAAGATGGCTGCCAACACTTTCTGGTTTGGAGTGTTGACAACCAATTAGAATAAAGCTCGTGGTTGGGAGGGTGCGCGGATCCTCTGTGCCTCTATATATCGAAACTTTTATTTTTTTATTTTCTCAGCAACTACTGAACGGATTTACACCATTTAAAAAAAAGGGCGCTTTCTGAACCAAGCACTACCTTTTTGCCAAATTTGGTGTAATTCCGTTCAGCAGTTCGGGCTGTAGTCGTGTCTAAAGTTTCCTATGGAAAATAACATGGAGAAAACACGTTTTGGGACCCCCCTTTTTTCTCGGCCCCCGCTTGCCGAATCACCCCGAAACTTTCAAGACAGGAGCTGACCGGAGCGGGCTACAAGTTTTGAAAAGTTCGCCAAGATTCGTCAGCCGGATGGGGTCCCCGGGGCAAGTAGTGGCCCGGGAGGGGGGCCACGCAGCCCCCCTCCCCAAAAACGAAAAAATAAATAAATAAATAAAAGAAGGCCTGCCCCGGGGGATGGGGTCCCCGGGGCCGGATTCGGCCACGGGAGGGGGGCTAAGCGGCCCCCTTCCCGTTTACTTTTTTTTTTTTTTTTTTTTTTTTTAAAAAGGGGTAAGGCCCTGGGGGATGGGGTCCCCAGGGCCCAAAAATAGGAAAAAAGAAGGGGGGCCACACAGCCCCCCTTCTTAAAAAATAAAATATCGTGCCGCAGGCCCCGCCCCCTTCCTTTACCACTCTGCAAACGCGCCCCGTGGCGCGTTTTAAAATGGGGAATTAATTCCCCTTCAATACTGGGGGGCCAACTAGCCCACCAGGTACCTCCAGTCAGCGCCACAGGGCTGCGTTGCAGAGAGGTGGTCCAGGCCACGCCCCTTTTTACACCTCTCTGCAACACAGCTCTGTGGCGCTTACTGGAGGTACCTGGTGGGCTAGTTGGACCCCAGGGACATCAGGATTCAAGGGGACTTAATCCCCCAACTTAAAACGCGCCACGGGGCGCGTTTGCACAGTGGTGAAGGGAGGGGGCGGGGCCTGAGGTGACGTGTGCAAACACGCCCTGTGGCGCGTTTGAAGTTGGGGAATTAATTCCTCTTCAATACTGAGGGTCCCTGGGGGCCAATTAGCCCACCAGGTACCTTCAGTAAGCGCCACAGAGCTGCGTTGCAAAGAGGTGTAAAAAGGGGCGTGGCCTCTGACCACTTCTCTGCAACGCAGCTCTGTGGGGCTTACTGGAAGTACCTGGTGGGCTAGTTGGGCCCCAGGAACCCTCAGGATTCAAGGTGACCTAATACCCCAACTTAAATTGCGCCACAGGGCGCGTTTGCACAGTGGTGAAGGGAGGGGGCGGGGCCTGAGGTGACATGTGTGCAAACACGCCCTGTGGCGCGTTTTAAGTTGGGGAATTAATTCCCCTTGAATACTAGTGGTCTCTGGGGGCCAACTAGCCCACCAGGTACCTCCAGTGCGCGCCACAGGGCTGCGTTGCAGAGAGGTGATGCAGGCCACGCCCCTTTTTACACCTCTCTGCAACACAGCTCTATGGCGCTTACTGGAGGTACCTGGTGGACTAGTTGGACCCCAGGGACCCTTAGGATTCAAGGGGACTTTATCCCCCAACTTAAAACGGCCAGAGGGCGAAAGGAGTGCTGTTAAACTCCGAAACGCGTCGGGTGTTAGCGTTGCCTTAAATAAAATAACGCTGAGATATATTTGTGGCCACGGCACTGGTTTTTTTCGTTCTACGTAAACTGTTGCCAGATTTGTTGGATTTATGGGGATTGGCTACCCCGCTGTGTGCCCGCCGTAGAAAGTGGCTCGGGTTACGCCATTTGGATTTGTGGATATATGTATATATATGTATATATATGAACTTGATTGCAGGTTGGCACAGAGAGAAAGTAAGGAAAGGTTCTTAGCAAGGGGGTACCCAGAGGGAGTGATTACTACAGCCATAAACCAGGCAAACACATTACAGCGCTCAGCAGCATTAACATCGAAAGCCATTAAAGTGAATGATACTAATGAAGTTATGTCACAGCCAACTAGGTTAGTGCTGACATTTAACCGTCAACACAAAATCCTTCGCAAAATTGTGAACAAAAACTGGCCACTGGTACTTAATGACCCAGTACTAGGCAGTTGTTTGACAGCTACTCCAAGCATCTCCTATAGGAAGGCCCGTTCTATGAGCAACGCTCTAGTAAAAAGCAGTCCGGAGGTTTCTTTGACTAAAAATTGGCTTGGTGGTAGGACAGGCTTTTATAAGTGTTTCACATGTAAAGCCTGTAAATATGGCCTTAACACTAAGACATATACTACTCCATTTAAACCAAAACCAGTTGCCATTACAAAATCCCTTAACTGCAAAACTGAATTTGCAATATACGTGCTGGAGTGTCCATGTGGCCTGCGCTATGTGGGAAGTACTAAGCTGCAGGTCCACAAACGGATACTCCAGCACATGAGGGCCATAAAAAACAATGACTCCGCTTACCCAGTGGCGAGACATTTCCAGGAACATCATGGCAGCAACATACAATATTTGAAGTACTTTGCTGTGGACACTGTCTTGCCTCTTAGAAGGGGCGGTAATCGTGAACATCTCCTTAGGAAACTAGAAACCAAATATATCTTGGAGCTCAATTGCAAAACACCGTACGGCCTGAACATTAGTGAGGATTTTTTCACCTGCCTATGAATAACTTTACTCTAACACTTAGCATGTTTTAAGCCGACATCAGTACCACTTCACTTACATTAGAATTGCAAAAAAAAATGATATTACCTTAAAAAAAAATTTAATACAATTTCACATTCTTTGAATGACGGACGTGATTCAAAGAGGGTTAGAGCACTTTCTTTTATTTCTTAAGCACTAGCACTTTCTTAGCATTTCTGTAAGGTAATTTATGGTTATTGGCCCACTGGGGCAGGAGCTTAGAACCTAGGATTTCCAATCAACAGAGCATATGTGCAATTCAGGTTTTCATGCATAACTGGGGCAAATAACAAAAGATGTACTATTATTAAATCACGTGGTTTTAAGACAAAAATTCTTTTTAGATAGGGTTTGATTGCCTTTAAATAATAAGAAATTTTTATATATTTATATATGATCTTTATGTCATTTTTATTGGTGGTTTTAGTACTGTCTGCATAATATCACATCCGAATAATTTGTCTATTCAGTCTGGTCATGTATTTTTTATATATCTGAAATATTTGACTTTATGACTATTTATAATGTTTGCTGATTTTGCACATATTTATTGTATTTCCCACAGTGGGGATAAATGCTTTAATGCACTAGGTTCAGTGTTACCGAATTGTACCCTCTATGTCTATGATGCTGCTTTTTTTGCACGTGAGATTGATTGCACTGTCACTTTTAAAAAAGAAAAAATGGTTTCGAAACGCGTCATGTGATCAAGACCTCGGAGGAGGCTGAAACGCGTAATGGCGGAGGTGCGGGCATTCCTGAAATAAACCCGTTTTGCACTAATTTTGGGTCTGCTTTCTTGTCTTTGGAGAGGTTTCTGTTGGCGTGGAGCATTGTGGATATGTATATATATATGTATATATATGCAAGCAATAATAACACACTTGGTAAATGCAATAGTTAAATGCATGGATAATAATATGAAATACAAGCAGCAAATAATATGAGATAAAACTCAAGCAAATAATACTGGACGTACTGCAAGAAATCAGAAAGATATATACACTAAATACATCAAATGATTACTTTGGATGTGCACTCTAAATCACTCACACATCACAAAGAAAACACCTCAAATGACCACAGCCACTGGAACCACGAATCACAATGGCACTAGTCAGAAACAAATCACCTCACCGGATCGTTCACTCGACATCCTTGCCAACTCAAGCTGTAGGAGCCCGTAACAGCCAGACAATGGACTCGCGATCAGGACTCAAATCCAGATTCTTGTGGCAGTACATCTACTCCACAAGTGAACTCCCAAGCTGGCAGTCAACAACCCTCAGCTTTATAGTCCCAAAATACACTAGAAGGTTCGAGAGTCTTTCCCTCTGCGCCAAGGAAACTTACTGGAACTGGCCAGTTTCCATGCAAGCATTCCAGGGCAAAAGGAGTTCCCACGTTCCCTCTACATCTCACATGTTCCAGCATTTATCTTGAAGCTTACGAAAGCCTTCCAAGGTACATTAAACAATCTCTCACAAAACAAACCTTGAACGTGATTAACCCAAGCAACTTGCAAACACTCTGGGGGCCTGTCTGTGCGTGCAGAAAAGCTCAAGCAAGGCAGAGTCAGAGTTCAGGATGACATCAGGCCATGTCAAAGCCAATAGTAAGAACTTCATAATACTTCCCAATGTGCAACACAATGCACATTTGTGCACCACTGCCTATAGCATCACATACTTCATCTCTCAATGTACAACACAATGCACGTGTGCACCATTGCTCATAACACTGCACTTCCAGACCAAAAAGTACATTTAACACCTCTCTCTCTCTCTCTCTCGCTCTCTCTCTCTCTCTCTCTCTCTCATGCTTTCAAATGCACATCCCACACGTTCTGTTCTTGGCAAGGTTGTTCAACTGTGACGGCTCCCACTTCAAAACTACGAGAAGAAATCTTCAAGAGAAACAAGGCATATGCAGGACGTCGTGCATTCAGGCTAGCGTCAAGAGACAATTAAAATAATAGTCAAAGGTCATCACGTGGTGTCAGACCATAAGCATGCCTCTAGCACTACATGGACATGACCATTAAATATGATATAGGTTACAACGATCGGCATTATAGTTCCAACAGCATTCGTGGCTTAGCCGTTTGGCCCGTTTGAGTTTCTATGGTGACCAGTACCGGTCATGAAGTACTTTAAAGCAGAGGGACTTTGGTGTGCATTCCCTGACAACCCTGTTGTGGTACGCCAGTAGGTTTGTCCACTCTTCCAGTGAATAAGTTATACCCATTAATAGTTGCCATACCAATCTAGTCGCATTGCTGGAGGGGCCAGAGTGTAAGAATTTAATGAGTACTCCATAAAAGTAAAAAAACTACACCCCCAATAACGTACCAGAGCATGGATATATTGAAGAATAGTTGAAACGGGGAACTCCACCGGCTGGGTGCCAAATACAGCTCACAGGCAATGGGTGAGTTGGTGATTTTGCCATTGATCTGAGGGCCGAAGTCCGAACTCTGCCCACAAAGCTGAGACTGGTTTAAGCAGTCCACTGCCATTCATTTGGTCCACCCATTTAAGGCCCTTTGTGTGCGAGGACACCCAGAAGAATGGGGGTACTTCCCAGTGTGTAGATTCCCAAACTGAAACCTTTTTTGATTGGAATACAGATCAGAACAGGGAGGTGGGATGGAGGTGAGGAATCTGCGGTTAGATGGATTATCCACCAGAAACAGTGTTATCAAAGGTAAATAACTTGTTCTTCTGATGGATACTTCTAATCGCAGATTCCTCACACTTACAACAGATATCAAAGCAGTACCTTTCAAGGTGTTGGGTCTGTGGAATGGCTCAGATTAAAAAGTACTTCAGGACCAAACAAGCGAAATGCTGGTCCCATCGGACCTGGCTGTTAAGGAGCAGAGCTTCGTGAATATGTGCACTGATCCCAATGTCGCAGCCTGACAGATATCAAGACTACTCTGCGTGCAAACGCAGTGCTAGAAGCCTTAGACTTGGAGGAATGGACCATTAGTCCATCTAGAGGCTGCTACTTTGCCAATGCGTAGTAGATCTTAATGCAGGGGACTACCCCCCCATGACAAAATCCTTTTCTGCACTGCCTTGTCTTTCTTGCTTATATAAGAAAAGAGAGGGACCCCTTGTGTCTACCAAGGGAATAGGGTACTATTGACAAGTAAGAACAAATGATCCCTTGGATACGCAAAGAGCCAATAACGAAAAGCTCAACTCACATTAGAGTCATACCTTAAAATAAATACAACAATACAGCCCATACAATAAACTCCCCCCCCAAAAAAAATTTCGTTTATATTATGACACCCAAAAGTTATCACAAATACTCTTTTATTTAAAAAGCCTTTTTACATATTACAGTATTACATCAAAATCATCACACATACTATATGTCACCAGTTCATATAAAAATTGTTAAAAAACACAACACATATGGTATAATAAAACAACAGAACATTACATAACATAAAAAGAGAGAAAAGTTAGACAATATACTTTGTCATTCATAGAACATATCCAATGGAACAATTTAATAACTAGGCCTGGATACACTGTTTCTTTTGGTATCTACAGATCCAATTATTTCCACGGATTATGTAAACGATGCGTCGACGCGTTTCGATGGGTTTTATTAATATTCCATCTTTTTTAAGACAAGAAATTTTTGCAAGTCTCTCTGTAAAACATTGTGGTATATCCCCTGTTATAAATCCTGTATAAAACAAATATATGTAAGAATATAATACTGTATTTAAGTTACGCCATTGTAGTAATCAAAATCAAATCGACTTTTAATTTATATCAAGAGTTTTATAAGACAAAACAATTAAAAAATACATTTTCTACTACCCTCCTACACTGTGTAGAATGGGAATGTGTTTAAACCATCACTTGATACAATTCACATTTGTCTATTTAATGGGCTGTATCAACATAGTTTCATAAGACCCAAATCATCCCATGAAAACCAGAAACTCCACAATAGATACGGGTACTATTTTAGATAAAACCAAATATGATTGTCCCGCATGAGCCCCCACTACTAATCTTACTATATACTTCATGTCAGACAAAAAACTTAACTCATTACCTTCTTTTTTAGAAAAGACACTTCTGGGTACATATAATCACTCCACCGCCTAGAGGTTCTTTTAATATAGACTTCTGTTTATACATACATTGTATTTGGGTGTTCTGAAAATAAAGAGCAATCTCAGTCAGCTCATTCCTTATCGGTAACAACATTATTTGCAAAGATTTTTTAGGGTCAATTCAATACTATCTCACCTGATTAATAGGATCAGTATAGCCTTAGTGTTCTGCCCCGGGACCTAATGGCCAATACGTCACTGCTCCCTCCTAATATGCTGTTACTTTCGTGGTTATGATAACCTAAAGAAGAGAGTTTGTTTATGCCTACTGAGGAAAATATCACTACATCTTTACTATAGACGCCAAAGAATACGTGTCGATAACATAAATCCCTACCTCCGTATTGCATTGGAATGTTCGCTTCGCATAGACGCTACCGTCTTTTATTTGGAACGGCGAGGGGCCATAAATCCTGTGCCTCCTACGCCTAATGCGCTATAGGACAAAGGGAGAAAAAAAGGGAAAACCAATTTTAACTACTTGGTACGCCGAGGTAGATTTTTTTAAAAGATTATTACTTTCCCTCTTGGCATATCCTCACGTGAATTTAATCCCTTATCTATCGTTTCTAGATAACACATGAACCACTGCTCACGTTTCTTTCTCAGTATATCCAGATTGCCCCCTCTTCTACTTATACTAATTTTTTCAAGGATGAACCAGTTGATTTGATTGCAATCATGGTTCAGTCTTGAAAAAAGGTCAGTTAAATTCGGCATTTTCTTTCTTGGTCCTTAGTGCGGATTTATGTTCCAGTAAGCTGACGCGCAGTTCCCTGCTCGTCTCACCAACATACCCCAGTCCACAGGGACAGGTAAGTAGGTATATCACATTCAAACGTGAGCAGTGGTTCATGTGAGGACTGGATGAAACTGATCACAAATTAAATATTCAGCTAGAAGAAACTTGATTCCATGTAGAACAGTTGCTGATTCCAATACCATTTGTCATAAGGACAGGAATCAGCTAAATTCCAGCATTAAAAATTAACCCATAGCTGAAAAGTTAGGCGGAACCAAGCAGGTGCGGTTTCTCAATATGGAGCTGATATTGAGATCGGTGCGTTGCTTTTACCAAATTGGATCTGGGTGACAAGAGGCAGAGCGTCTATTACGCCTATGACGGATAGGGAGCACTTCCGGGAGTAAAATAGGTAGAGTCAGCACAAGGAAAGTGCTCCAAGTAAAAAAGTAATTAAATGCAGCGAGGTTAAGTCGAAGGTAGATCTTTTAACCAATCAAAATCAACGCATGACCATTTAAATTTGGCGTGCTCCCATGTTTCACTTCTGCCTGCTGTCGAAAGGAGAACCATTACGGCCCCGACACTCTGCGTCTTTGAGGTGAGAAACTGAAGGGTTTTTTAAGCGCAATATAGAGCGGGATATGCCAAGAGGGAAAGTAATCTTTTTTTTAAATCTCCCTCGGCGTACCAAGTAGTTAAAATTGGTTTTCCCCTTTTTTCTCCCTTTGTCCTATGGCGCATTAGACGTAGGAGGCGCAGGATTTATGGCCCCTCGCCTTTCCAAATAAAAGACGGTAGCGTCGATGCGATGCGAACATTCCAATGCAATACGGAGGTAGGGTTTTATGTTATCGACACGTATTCTTTGGCGTCTATAGTACAGATGTAGTGATATTTTCCTCACTAGGCATAAACAAACTCTCTTCTTTAGGTTATCATAACCACGAAAGAAACAGCATATTAGGAGGGAGCAGTGACGTATTAGCCATTAGGTCCCGGGGCAGAACACTAAGGCTATACTGATCGTATTAATCAGGTGAGATAGTATTGAATTGACCCTAAAAATCTTTGCAAATAAGGTTGTTACCGATAAGGAATGAGCTGACTGAGATTGCTCTTTATTTTCAGAACACCCAAATACAATGTATGTATAAACAGAAGTCTATATTAAAAGAACCTCTAGGCGGTGGAATGATTATATGTACCCAGAAGTTTCTTTTCTAAAAAAGAAGGTAATGAGTAAAGTTTTTTGTCTAACATGAAGGATATAGTGTAGTTGGGGCTCATGCGGGACAATCATTATATTTGGTTTTATCTAAAATAGTACCCGTATCTATTGTGGAGTTTCTGGTTTTCATGGGATGATTTGGGTCTTATGAAACTATGTTGATACAGCCCATTAAATAGACAAATGTGAATTGTATCAAGTGATGGTTTAAACACATTCCCATTCTACACAGTGTAGGAGGGTAGTAGAAAATGTATTTTTTTTTAACTGTTGTCTTATAAAACGCTTGATATAAATTAAAAGTCGATTTGATTTTGATTACTACAATGGCGTAACTTAAATACAGTATTATATTCTTACATATATTTGTTTTATACAGGATTTATAACAGGGGATATACCACAATATTTTACAGAGAGACTTGCAAAAATTTCTTGTCTTGAAAAAGATGGAATATTAATAAAACCCATCGAAACGCGTCGACGCATCGTTTACATAATCCGTGGAAATAATTGGATCTGTAGATACCAAAAGAAACAGTGTATCCAGGCCTAGTTATTAAATTGTTCCATTGGATATGTTCTATGAATGACAAAGTATATTGTCTAACTTTTCTCTCTTTTTATGTTATGTAATGTTCTGTTGTTTTATTATACCATATGTGTTGTGTTTTTTAACAATTTTTATATGAACTGGTGACATATAGTATGTGTGATGATTTTGATGTAATACTGTAATATGTAAAAAGGCTTTTTAAATAAAAAAAGAGTATTTGTGATAACTTTTGGGTGTCCTAATATAACCGAAAAAAATTTGGGGGGGGGAGTCTATTGTATGGGCTGTATTGTTGTATTTATTTTAAGGTATGACTCTAATGTGAGTTGAGCTTTTCGTTATTGGCTCTTTGCATATCCAAGGGATCATTTGTTCTTACTTGTCTTTCTTGCTTCACAAACAGTTTATCGTCCACCCGATGGTCTTGGCAAGATTGATTACAGCCTCCAGGCTCTCTTGGGATCCAACAGATGGAGTTTCTCCTTTTTTGAGGGGTGAGGCAGAGAAAAGAACGTTGGAAGGGTGATAGATTGCCCAACGTATAAGGAGTCACATTGTTTGGGAAAAAAGCTGCCCTAGTCCTCACACAAGTTTATCTGGGAAAAAGGTGGTGCAGGGTGGCTGCATCAAGAGAGCTTGGAGCTCACTCACGCAACAAGATGAAGTTATCGCAATACGGAATACAGTCTTCAAAGTCAGGAGACAATAGGGACAGCTGTACATCAGCACAAAGGGAGTGCAACTGAGGAACATTACAACATGCGATTTAAACAAGGACAGCTGGCCGCCAAACCCAAAAAGGCCGTAATAGCCAACAAATAACCTTCAATAGTGCCCACTGCAAGTCTTTGTTAGGCCAGAGATAAAACAAATATTAAGATATCTGACAGTTTGGACTTTAATGGATCCATATTATGGGTACCACACCGGCCAGAAACTTGTCCTAGCGCCTGGGGTGGACTGAATGTATTGAGGGATGCATATAGCAAGACTGACATCCACAACTTTGAGAGTAAAAGCGAATGCAGTCAACTGCTGCTGCTCAATCTAAAGGCATGGAGGTGTAGATTGTGCAGATTCAGGTGGAGGATCATAGCCTGCTGCTGTGACAGGAGACCCACCAGAAGTGGTAGCCTAACCACAGACACAGGCTCATGGCTAGAAGTTCTGGGTACAACCATCTCCTGCAGGGCCGGACTGGCTGTAGCGGGCACCAGGCGTTTTCCCGGTGGGCTGCCTGGTTGGGGGCTGGTTTTAGGCCCCTGGTGGGCCGTTTTTGTTACCGGGGGCCGGCAATATCGGCCCCCTGCAACAAAATCGGCCGAAACCGGCCCTGCAAACAGCTCGGCCACACCCACCTCCTCCCCCCTAAGGGGTCCGGCCGAGCAGTTTGCCAGGGCCGGTTTAGGTTCCCAGCCCGGCCCTGATCTCCCGGCCCAATCTGCAGCCACAAAGATGACTAGGACCCAGTTGTTCCTCGTGATTTTCATAATTTGGGGCAGGAGAGGTAGCGTCAGAAAGATGTACAGGAGTGCTGTGCTTCACGCTATCCGGAATACATCTCCAAGAGAGAGCCTTCTTAGAAAATCCAGCTCACTGAAGTTTTTATATTGCGCATTTTCGACTGTGGTGAAAAGATCTAGCGAGGGTACTCCCCATTGCTGGAAGATGCCCTGTTCCATCTCAGTATGTAACTGGCATTTGTGATCTGCCCGGTGTAGCTAGCAGAGTTTATCTGCCGTAATGTTCAAAGATCCCTCCAGATGTTTCACAACCAGAGAAATGCCGCAACGTTCCAGAAAAGAAGGGTCTCTTGGCAAAGGATCCAGAACCCCATCATCCAGATTCTGCACCACATGGTGGTGGTGTTGTCGATGAGGAGTCCTCTGATCTCCATCTCTCTCAGAGCCAAGAAGCAACGCATCCAATGTCTTATGGTGTTCAGTGACATGCAGCTTCACTTCCTGCTCCCGGGTCGTCTTTGCATTCATGAGGGCACATTTCACACAACTTGGAGTCATGCCCCAATTCCAAACATGAGCGGTATATCTTGTGCTGGTCTGTCACAGAAATTGCTTGCGACAGTCCCAACAAGGCTTCAACTCTGTAGTTTTTGGAGAGGACATGTTCTCTTGTATACTGGGTTTTAGACCAAATGTAGAGAAAAAAAAACTCGTCAACTACGAGAAAAAGTGGGTACAAGCTCCGCTTCTGCGTACGAAGGTGTGGATGAAAGGACACTGGTGGGCAGAGGCAGCGCTTATATGCGGATTTATCACTTCCAGGGCAGAACGACAACATGCAGCCGCACTGCGCCACCTCTTGGACACGGGAGCAATGTCACTTTAAATCTTACAGATCCAGTCTGGCGCCAGGGGATATTTTAAACGTGAGGAATCTGCAGTTAAAAGTATCCATTAAAAGGAGGGTTTTGTTATTTTACTCTGCTGTTTTAAGCCTTTAGTCTTTTGCTGTGCTGAAGCGTAATGATTGGAAACTAGATGTTGACGGGTGAATTGCTTGAATTAATCGCAGCCACTGGTAATTTCTGTGGGCCACCTTCTAGTCCATTGATTTCTATCCATTATGCCAATCTGTGCTGTGGTCGGCTACATACACATCAACTTTGGTCGTGCCTTGGTGTTCTTGGATGCGCTGGTCTGCGGTTACTTCCTTGCTGTTTCATCACAGCCAGGCCTAGCCAGGACTGCCCTAGGTCCTCTCCAGACTGGAGCACAATGAACCAGAGACCGGTGCCAGCCTATTTAGGACTCACCAGGGACGCGTAGCTTGCCACAGCGAGGTCAGACCACACATCTGGGCATACCAGGTTGTAAGGGTAGCCACCTCGTTTTAGATTCTCCTGCGCCAGCTGCCCTTCTTTCTTCCTGTAGAATCCTAGTTAAATCCAAAATGCGCTTCGGGATGAATGTAGCGCTTTACAAACAATTGATAGGATCATATTACATCACTTTTGCTCTGCTTAGTGGTGGCTTTCTTATGTTGGTCACAGGCAAGGACGTCATTGGAGCCATCACTACCACGCCCCCCCTCCTTCCACACCGCATATGCGCCTCCGTGCTTCCTGAGTGAGCCGACGACGTTTTTTCACCTTTTTCCTGGTTCTCATAGGTCTTGTTTCCTACTTACTATATATGCCCGCTTTGCTATTTGATATAAGGAATTATACATTTTCAAAATGTAACCGACAACATTGCAGCTCGTAACAGTGCAATGAATCACAAATCTGAGATACGGAGCATTTAACGTAAAGTCTGTTGCTTCCTAGCCCTCCCCATACTGATACATCGGCGTTTTCACAAATGAAATTCAGCTGTTTTTGCAACAGGGCCATACGAGGACACGCGTTCCCACGAGACAGCGGCATTGCCTATAGTACCTCTGTGTCAGCATGGCCGGACACCCTCCTTTAGACAGCATTGTTGATGCCGCGTGAATTATTCATCTAAAAAAATCAGCCAGACAGCCAAAAGCGACATTACCGAAAGATGTAACATTTGTAATTCACTGCAGAAATTACACTAACGTAAAAATAGATTATCTATATCAGGATCGGACCGTGACTTGATGGGGACATATTAGATCAACGATATAAATTGAAACCTTATTCTAATGTTCTCTGTTAGCGCGTTACCATGTACTATTACCATGAACGTTTCCTGGTAAGACCATTCTAGGCAGATTCTGGGAGGATGCAAAAAAAAAAAAAAATATATATATATATATATATATATATATATATAATATTTTTGCATCATATAAATAATACTATATATTAAAAAAAAATGATTGCACAGGCCCGGTCTGTTTATGTTTTCTTTTTTCCTCTCTCCTTTTGTCAACCCCCTCTCAACTGCCCGTCTCATGTCTCCCCCCTCTCACCAACAACAAGAATACACATAGTAAATAAGAAATTGAAATGCTTTTTCCCATCCCTAGCGTACAACACGCCCTCGGCGGTTCCCTCGGCCCGCAGGGAGCCCGCAATTCTCACATTAGAAAGAAAATGTGAGGATATTCAGCCGGAGCTGCTAAATTGAGTGTATCGACTGCGTCCCCCCTTCCCGCGGCACCGCGGCTGATAGATGGCTTCCCGCGGCTGATAGATGGCCGCCCGCGACCCCGTGACAGCGGCGGCGCGATGCTGAGCACATTACGGAGCATCGCGAGGAGCGAGGCTATTAATTAAGAGAGACATTTAAAACCCGAGGATGCTGGCAGCCAGCCAGGAGGGTGTCCAATAGGAACCACCGGGGTGAGGCAAGGTGGGCGTGGGTCAGGGCTGCTGAGCTAACAAAGGCGCTGCCTCTGAACGGCTCCATCAACACACGATCAACAGATTTAATGCTTGGAACTGGGAACGGAAATATTCAAGCACAGCTGATTGGTAGATTTTTTAAAGCACACAATTACTCGGCATGCACACTATAAATGCATGCTTCCCGCTGGGCTCACCAGGTGGTGGGAGTATTAATGTAATTTTATTTTTTCTTAGGTGCGGACAACCAATCAAAATCATTTAAAAGCTAATACCTAGAAAACTGGTTACAGGCAACATTGTATGCACGCAGGCTCTGCTTAAAGTCCCTTAGAAATAGAGAGTTGTTGTTTATTCTGTAGGAGCATCAAGGCTTCAAACATGAAAGATGCACACGAGTACTGCTACCGTGTGACCAAGATCCATGCCTGATGTACTGCTCAAGTCATTGTTTTTTTCCCATTGAATTCTGGATCTTGTAGTCGGACTTTATCTAGGAGTAAACAAGAATTCAAAGAAAAAGGCCTATACTGAAGTAGCCCATTACTCGTGAATCTGGAAGACTTGGTAGGGCTTCTCGAGGATGAAGAGCTACGCAAGGACGTCGGCAGTGATGTCTGGGTGAAAGTAGTGACGTACAAAAACAACAGACACAATAATTAAATAAAAGACCACACACATCACAAGGGAGCCTCAGGTCTGACACTGGGTGTATATGTTCATCAACTCCTTGTGGTGCTGCTGAGGACAGGTGGAGTCTGTCTTAAGTGATATAAATAACACTGTGTATATAAGTTTATCGTCTCCTTGTGGTGCTGCTGAGGACTGGTGGAGTCTGTCTTAGGTGATATAAATAACAGTGTGTGTATATGTTCATCAACTCCTTGTGGTGCTGCAGTGGATTTGTGGAGTCTGTCTTAGGTGATATAAATAAAACTGTGTGTATATGTTCATCGACTCCTTGTGGTGCTGCTGAGGACCGGTGGAGTCTGTCTTAAGTGATATAATTAACACTGGGTGTATATGTTCATCAGCTCCTTGTGGTGCTGCTGAGGACTGGTGGTGTCCGTCTTAAGTGATATAAATAACACTAGGTGTATATGTTCATCAACTCCTTGTGGTGCTGCAGTGGATTTGTGGAGTCTGTCTTAGGTGATATAAATAACGCTGTATATATAAGTTCATCAACTCCTTGTGGTGCTGCTGAGGACTGGTGGTGTTTGTCTTAAGTGATATAAATAACTGTGTGTATATGTTCATCGACTCCTTGTGGTGCTGCTGAGGACAGGTGGAGTCTGTCTTAAGTGATATAAATAACACTGTGTGTATATGTTCATCGACTCCTTGTGGTGCTGCTGAGGACTGGTGGAGTCTGTTGTGGTGATATAAATAACACTGTGTGTATATGTTCATCAAGTCCTTGTGATGCTGCTGAGGACTGGTGGAGTCTGTTGTGGTGATATAAATAACACTGTGTGTACATGCTTGACTCCTTGTGGTGGTGCTGCTGAGGACTGGTGGAGTCTGTCTTAGGTGATATAAATAAAACTGTGTATATAAGTTGATCGACTCCTTGTGGTGCTGCTGAGGACTGGTGGAGTCTGTCTTAAGTGATATAAATAACACTGTGTATATAAGTTCATCGACTCCTTGTTGTGCTGCTGAGGACTGGTGGAGTCTGTCTTGGGTGATATAAATAACAGTGTGTGTATATGTTCATCAACTCCTTGTGGAGCTGCAGTGGATTTGTGGAGTCTGTCGTAGGTGATATAAATAAAACTGTGTGTATATGTTCATCGACTCCTTGTGGTGCTGCTGAGGACTGGTGGAGTCTGTTGTGGTGATATAAATAACACTGTGTGTATATGTTCATCGACTCCTTGTGGTGCTGCTGAGGACTGGTGGAGTCTGTCTTAAGTGATATAAATAACACTGTGTGTATATGTTCATCGACTCCTTCTGGTGCTGCTGAGGACTGGTGGAGTCTGTCTTAGGTGATATAAATAACACGGTCTTTGATAAAAGTCAGTAAAAAACAATAAAAACACACATTGCGCATCTGCCACCCCTGGCAAGGACCATCTGCAGCTGTGCACTGATTGTCATTTAGAGCTTTGCTAAGGGATGGAAATGAAAATGGTTCCGCAATCTAAACATGCCAGTTGTATAACTGAGGCACACAAAGAAATGAGATCTCACGAAACGCTCACATAGTCGCTTCATATTCTCTTGTGTAGCCTACCCGGTCTCCTAAAACAGCGTCTATGTGCTTGGGACTTTGTTCGGCGCAATAAAACAGATTCAAAGTATTTTTTATGCCATCGCACACATAAAACACCAAAAACCCATTTCTTTTCATTCTTAATATTGCTGCAAAGCATGCTTGTAGATGACAAAAATACAGCAAGGACTAAATATTCGGTATTTTTCTTTTTGTTACCCCCCTTTTCAACAAAAGGAAACAGCTGGGATGCACAGAGAACATAGAACAACACTCGAGTACCTATACATGGGGGCTAGGCTGTCAACTGCAAGAATATTTCATTAGCTCCAAACGACAGGCAGAGAATCGAGCACCAGAGGATAAGCGACTACAACACAACTCTACAAATAATCAATCTTTCAGCATCTAAAATCAATTAAGTTCTACACTATGCACGACACAAGCAAAATAGACACATTTCAGGGGCTAAACCAGCTACTCTTTTTTTCAAGAGCCTTTGTGTGAAACTCTTGGGGCTGTATTCGTGAATGTGCCATGCGTCTCATCACCTGCATACTAGCCTTTCACATGACACCTCAGAGCTCAGAAGTGGCGGCAAAGTGACATCACTTTACATAACTACAAGGAAGGCCTCCGATGCATCACTCTTTCGGTCTCTGTGACTGCCTACACTACAACACAACAGAAAGAGTGCAGTATTTAGGGTCCGTTTGCCTGGTTGCATAAGCAAGGGAGACAAATTGTGTTCAAAATTAAGTGTAAAAGGAAAGGCTTAGTAGCTGTGTGTGGACTTGGTCTCTCTTATGGCTTTCAATCTTTGATTTTGTTCTCGGTCCTGAGACCTTCTCCACACAGTCATGGAGGCTCAATGCTGGATCTGGCTTCACAAAATGCAAAATTCTATCCCTGCAAAACATCTGGTGAGTGACAGAAGCCATCGTCAAATTAGCCAAAGTAGGAATTCACTCGCTCGAAAGGATCCCATACCAGATCTGTTGCAGGACTCAACACCACCACTGCAGGCATTCGACACTGGACAACTCCACATAGCCTATCTAGAACAAAGAGATGCTGCTGTATAAATCAATACTAAAAGAACACATACTTATATATGAATGGAAATATACACAAAAGATTAATATTGTCTTACTGTCTATGGAAGGAAGACCATTGTCCATTGAGAAACACCCCAGCAAAAATATATATTTTATGTATTTCCCTAAAAGTAGTCTTGCAATAAAAAATAAACTGCAGCACATTCCAATAAGTAGGACTTTGGACACCCAACTGCCAGAGAACTGCTCTGTCTTTGGGTGTATATGTTCAAACTGCAAACAATTCCTTGTTGATTAATGTAAGACACTGGGTTATTATTTGGGGTGGGCGACTGCCCACTTCAAGGAATAAGGACTACCCTCATGATGGTGAACCCTCCAAGTCACCAAATTAAATGGAGTTCAACCCCCTGCTTGCTTCGGCACAGAGCCAACAGGCTTAAATCAGAGCCATGTGTAAAGTATTTATGCAGAACGAAAACAATAATAAAGTCAAAATGCAAAACAATAAAAATCAAAAACAGAATGAGAAAGAGTGAAATTTAATAAACAAAATTGCACCAACATGACAAAAATCTAATAAGGAGAACCAGAGAGAGTATTTAAAAAAAGTTTTTAGGAGAAATAGCGCCCAAAAGCACCAATAATAGTGAATGGTCATGATAAACCAGGACCTAGCTGCAATTTGAGGCTGACCGCGATGGAGCGCAGCTCGGATACATCAACCAAGATTTTACCTTCTGAGTTCCGACAACAGGTCGAGTTCTCTTCTGTTCTTCCTCAGGCCCAGAAAATGTTCTGAAATGGGTGGGAGTTAGTCCTGGGCACACCCGAATTAATGGGGTAAAAGTTCCCTGGCTATTACCGACCTACTTTAGCAGTAGTTCCTGTTTGCCTTGCTGCAAACCGGCCCAAAATGCCATGTTTCAGGACATTTTAAAGATGGCCTAAGTCTTCAGCCACACTAAACTTGGGCTCTGAAGGGAGTGGGGGACGGGGGGGCGGGAGAGTGTGTTTGTGTGTGTGCATGTGTGCGTGTGTGTGCGTATGTGTGTGCGTCTGTATGCACTATGGTAATTCTGGTTTCTTCCCACATCTAGAGCTAAAATCCAGTTTTAGGCAGGCACTGTATGTAATCAGAACAAACCCAGAGATAGAAGTCTGGTAGGACAAAGGTTAGGTTCTTCAGCAACAGAAACCAGAAAGGGGATCCACAAGAATTGTCTTAATTATCTTTCTGACAGTTCAGGCAGGTAAAGAGTATCATTCTAATAGTTACCGTTCCTGAATATTTATTAAAATCCAACTTCACTATTTAATTGATTGTTAATAACTTAAAAACAATTGTTTAATAATTTTTTTGAGGGTCGCATTTTTGAGATACAATATTAGGTTTTTAATCTGTACTCTGGTTTTCTACATAGTACACTTTGGCCTGCCATAGTGAAAATAGTTTTTAGTGCCTTGTCACTGTAGAGACAGGGTAATATTCATTTTATACATGTCCCACTTTTACCATGTACTCTATCTTGTAGGCTACAAGACATACATAGGGGTGAGTTCCTAATATTTAAAATTGAGGTTTTTATCTGCCAAAAGGGTTATTTTAACAGGTCGTACTGCAAATTTAAACTGCAGCAGTCACGTTACGGTAGGCCTGAAGCAAAGTCTTCCTTGTCACACTAGTGGATGGCAGAATAAGCACTTCAAGCCACAGCTGACACTTAACTTCCAGGCCCTGGGTGCACGTTCTACACCATACAATACAGACTTCAGGCAAGTTAAATATACCAATTAGGAGCAGCCCATTTTAACAATGTTTTAAGCACTGGTAAGAACCACAGGGGTAAAAGTGACCAGAGTTCTAAAGCTAACAAACCTAAAACAGGGTCCAGCAAAGGCGAAAAATCAGGCAAGACCATGCAGAAAAGCCAGATTTCCAACAATTAACTAAAAATCATTACAAGAAAATAAGACCAGAAAGAAAAAGGAGGATCTTCCACTTGTGGGAAACCTACTCATTACAAAGGCTAAAAACATTGTTAAAGACAAAATCAATAGCAAGTACAAAAAGGAAAAAAATAAGATAGAAATGATAAAAGTCTAGTAAAAAAAAAAATCTAAATAGTAATTAAGACTTAATTCCTTTCATACACAGAAACTAAAAGCAGTGATAATGTCCTCAAAGTGTAAAAACACACCCATAAGTATCAAGATTATCAAGAAAGCAATGAAAAACATCCAAGCACAATATCCAATGAATTTGGCCCCTCTCCCTGTCATCAATACATTTTTTTAAATGTAAGCGAATGCATTAGCATCTGTGCACAAAGGCATATTAACCTTCCTAAACAGTAACAATAGCTACATGCAACCTGAAGTCAAATAGGTACAAAGTGATATAGTTTTATCTTAAATAGAGCACACAGGTGACACAATCATTTCGAATTGAAGTGCGTGCCCAGCCCCGGCCTAAACATCAACAGCATAAACTTCGTCCACAAGCTCTTAACAAATGATTCAGACAAAACTGGTAGAATGAGTTTCTCCTCATAGCTCAGTAATACATATTCCTCTTCCTTTGACCCCTTCTATTCTTCTAGATCGACCTGACAAGACAATAATTTTACCTGTGACTGAGTCAGTAGCCTAAAGTCGGTCATAGGAACACATGTAGCCCGAGTCCTGGATAGAGCCACAGTGATTAAGCTTCTTTTGTTCTTGACTACCAGATAGTGCAAGCAGATTTGTGCATATACCTTTTGTTAGCTTACAGCCACCCCCTTGTTTACCATTGGCTGACTTTATTGTCACTCCTATATGCTTGCTCCTTATTCGATGCGCTGCCATCCTCATCCCTCCCTTGCAGCATACCTTCTTTACCACCCCTTTTGATTTTCTGACTTGTAACCTTCCTCTTCTCACTTTTAGGGAACTACTTTTGGCTAAGCACTCCACTTCAGCAGAATTTCCCACTGTTGCAACTTCTCCAAAAGCAACCCCATTTTCACACTATCAAATGATGTGTTCTAGTCTATAAATCATGCAATTGGTGTTTTCATAACTATATCATGTTAGATCATGAAAGAGAGGTTATTCATGTCATTTGTAGTATTACACTAATAACATGGAGTTTGTCTCGTTTAGGCCAAGATCCTGTAGCAGCAATTTAGCAAAAACGTTGGCCTCTGTATAATAAAACGGTAATCTCCCAGAACATGAGTGCCTTTCAAGTGCCCTTCTTAAGTACTGGGAGCAGGATGAAACCCTTCCAAGAAGGGGGGATAACTTGATACTCAAAAGACCTCTTATGTAAAGGGAATAACAATTACAGTGGAGCCACATTAGATATATTTAGTTCCTGAAGTACCATCAGACCTTATATCAGACAATACATTTGAGACGGTCTTCTGTAAATGTAAATTTTCCAGGCACACATGCACTACCTTCTCATGGTCTTCTGTAAATGTAAATTTACCTGGCACACATACACTACCTTCTCGCCGATTAAGTTCCAAAAATTCTTGTAGTCACCATCCTTAGAAACTGCAAAGATATATCTGCTCACTCTAAATCAATGAACACTCTATTTTATTCCCAGCTGTTTTTCAAGTGCTCTTTCTTAATTATTTTAGTTTTCTCTTAAGAAATGGGGCAAGAAAAGGCTATCCCCAAATGCCTAATTTCCCTAATCAGCCATGTCTTTGCAAGTAAAAAGTTTGGTATTATCCACCGGGATAAAATCCAGGGGGTTAAGGTATAATTAACTTATTTACTGGGAAAAGGTTAGGGGTAGACACAATGATCCTACAACTATCTCCCAACTGACGCAGGCTGAGACAGTGGGAATAAGTCTGTTCAAGTGCTGCAATAAAAGCTTCTTAAAGTCCCTTGGCTCAATCTACTTTCTGTACGTCGCACCTATGCATGCATCCATTAGACTCTTTATAAACCACGAACACTACTCTCTGTTCAAAGTTTCGAAATTGCGGCTGCCTTACTTAACCTACTGGGCAATATTACGACCTGGCTACCATAGTCCCTCTCGACCTGCTGCACAAATTACAAAGGGTTTGTTAGATGTCCTCCTACATGTTTTGAATTCATTTAATAGTTTGAAAAGGAGGGAGTATAGCATACCATGGAACAGTGCCTGGTGGCCAGAGCCCTTTAAAGCATTCCACTGCCACATCCTTAGCATTGACTTCTGGTTGAATACTATTTACATTTCGGGTCAGTGCCATCTAGTGCAGGGAAGTGCAACATTCTTGTCCAAGAACTGGATCCCAGCCCGATAGTCAGTGTATCCACATGGAATACATTTACATAGAGTGAATGTAAATGGAACTCATTTACTGAGCCAGTGGTTGCCCAGAAAATCTATCATGGAGTCAGCCGTCGTGGACAAACACTGGAGACCTCAGACCGAGGGTTTTTCTCACGCAGATTCACAAACCATCCCTTCTTTAGCCTTTTGCACATAAAAAGAATAATATTCAAGTTGGCTACAAATCAAACAAACCCGGCTGAGATCACTCAGAGGCAAGGATTCACTAGTGATCACAACATTCCCTGAAGGCATCTCACTCTGTTCAACTGACAGGACACGGATTCTACACAAAGCAACACAGCTCTGACTGTGCATGTTTTGTATGGAAGAGGTAGACACCAAGACGTCTCATATCTATCGGACATTTGAAATGAGCGTTTTTTGTACGGTCTTATCCATTCAACATTCTTTGAATAAGATGCTCACAAAAAGAAAAAAATACAGTGGTTGCCGCAGCTTCAATTCTCGGCTTCAAAGTGAGCACACTTTACAGATTCTGCCATGGCTTGAAATGTGCCAGCCTGCAACAGTGACCGCTTAGGAAGTCCTAATGGGAATTGGATGCTAAACATCAGATTCAGAAACCTGACATGAGTACGGATTAGGGAAAAGGCAGATTTACTCCTCTGCTGTAAGGATTTGTTACTAGGGTTCACTCATGTATAAAAGACATTTGCAATTACTTAGCACACTCTATACCTACCATTTTATTTAATTCAAATAAACAGAACATGAAGTCTGCAAAGTGAGGGAGTCATGTGTTCTCTAATGTGACTGTATAAATACTATAGATCTGGTCTCCCACAGATGCGCAACATAACGGTGCATACGAGAACTTATAAGCCTTGTTCAAAGCAAGAGCAAGTCAGAAGGCTGTGTTGTTACAAAGAAGACAACTACAAACAGAAGAGAAGTAAAAAGGCATTTATTTTAGGCCACAACAATACAGGAGTATAGGAGAGGGTATCTGGCACCAAACCCACCCCACAAGAGTGCCACCAATATTCCAGAACAGCTCACAGGTGACACTGCTTTTTTGATGACGCTCCGGAAAGCCAACTTGACACATGCACAAACAGAAAAAATGTGATACAAGTAATGTTGAAATTAATAAGAAAAACAAAAAGAACTGAAACTTACACAAGAAGAAAACAAAAACATTTGTAAAAATACAGCACACAACCCTTGTACTAGTCCGCACAGTGGGCATTTTCTGTCTTGCTGACACAAATTCACCAGTAACACTCAACTTATTCTCAAGAGATATAGCCTCTATATTCTTAAGAGATGTGCAATACATGGTGTTGTAAAGAGAAAAAATATAGCAGCGAACAACAATAATGGCAGCCATGCAGAGGTACTCTCTCCTATTGGTCTCTTTGTTCTTCCTCAGCCATGACATCTCCCGGCAGCTTAAAAAATTAGTTACAGGCACACCACATCTGCCACATGTAGACGTTCTACCGCCATTCGGCTAGGACGGTTCTTCCAGGCACTCTGTGTCCCATCTAACAATGCTTGCTCCATGCTCTTCCTCAAATCCAGATCCTGCCCCAGGGCAGCATACAAACCAGTGATCAGTCTCCTGCAGCCAGGTAAATCCAGCAATCTCCGCATGACAGCATGTTCTGCAGGGGTCTCTGGGAACGTGTTCCAAATCACGCACGTTGTGTGGGCCAATCGAGCATACTGAAAACACTGCCCATCACCAACCCCAAATTGCTCCTGCGCCTAGTCAAAAGTGACAAATTTGTTATAAGGAAAAAGTCCCTGACCTGCATGCAGCCCCCCTCCAGACACCCGCAGGATGTCTTGTCCCTCTCCATTTGCCCAAATGGCTTAAGAGACCAAAGCGGGATCTCCATTGCCAAAGGAGACCTCCTGAGAACCTAAACAACCCCTATATCCCACAACTCTATTTGTCGGGCCACATAAGGAGCACCTCGCGGTAGCCCCCACTCCCTCCCCTCATTAACAGCTGTAGTAATGTGCATTGTTCATATGTAACTGCCAGCAGTGCCTTTTTCAAGTTAGGTCCCTCATCAAACCAGTGAACCTCATGATGTAGCTGAGCCGCTGCATAGTATAAATTGAGGTACAGGAGACCAAAGCTACCTTCCCTCCATGGAAGCTTCAGTATGCCCAGTTTCACCCAGCTGCATTTTCCAACCCACACCAAAGCTCATAAAAGGTTTTCTAGCCGATGAAACACAGCATCCAGGATGCGATAAAACAAGTTCAGCAGCAAGGATAAGAACACCATAGTTGCCACAGTTATGGGGCCCACAATCAAGAGTGGTAGTGTTTTCCAAAACTCGACTGACTGACTCAATCCGTCTTCTACCCTATCTACATTGAGCGAGTATTGGGCTTGTAGTGAACAAGAAATCCATATCCCTAAACATCTAAAACTAGGGCGTTCCCATTCCAGCCCCATGCCTAGTGGGAGAGCATGCTCACCTCAGCTCCAGCGCCCCAGAGGAAACAGTAGGGACTTGCCTCAGTTGGTGTGCAGCCCCAACACTGCTCAAAATGTACCCAAGTCATCCAACAATTGTTACAACAACCTAGTCCGGTCCTTGAGGGAGACCATAGTGTCATCATCATAAAACGAACCAACATGAGGCATTGTTATATTCCATATAGGTACCCTATATAGGCGCAGGTAACATTGCAACCTTTCACCTATATTCTTCCCTACATTACATACATAACGGTTCTTAGGGACTGACCTTTTACCTAGATACGACACAGAATTCAGAACGCGGGTTTCCTCCTAGTTCGAATCTCATACATTATGCAAGAGGCTTCTTGGAAGCACAGCAGGACTAACAGCAGGACTAACAGCAGGACGAACATCTCCTGTATAATATCTCTGTATAAAGTTCAGGCCCGACGTCATCCTTTAGGCCGACACAGTAACACAGCAAGGTAGGACCCCTGGGGAGACCTATGGGTATATATACATCACATCTTGCCTAGAAGGACAGAGGAGACCGAGACTTCCCGGCTGACACACTGACCAGAGACGCTGAGGTTCCTGCATGCAGACACTCCAGCTCGCAGTGGTCTAACATCCCTCGCGGGGTGTCCAACTCGAGACCAGGACGGGGTCCCATATTATCTCATTCTCAGGTAATGGGGCTGACTAGATCCTAGAGGGATTCTTGGCATAGCACCTACATAGATGCTAGGTACATTTAGGTTCATCTAGTTAGAGAGACATCGTAGGAGTACGCACTTTTTATCATGTGTTTTATGTACTTGTATATATTCATGATTTCTGCAAGATGGTAGAACTCTACCATTCCTTTACTTTCGTAGTACTGCTAATCATATATCTCTGCTACTATCTAATGGTTGTTGCAGCTCATATATTCTACACTAGAATAACAACTGTTCAATAAATTCTTATTGAAAACACCCAGCCTGTTTATTCTGTGTATCTCTCTGAGACACACTAAGTGAGCATGAGTGACTGAGCGAAAGGTAGTATATTGTTTCCACGATTCTGAGGGATCAGGGTTGTCATGTTCTGAGGTTGCCAGAATCTATTCTCTCCTTGGTAAGAGGAGATTATACTGGCACTGTGAGCTAGCTGATACAGACAGGCTAACGTATCTGGTGGGGGTGCTGCCTAAACCTATAATATAAGGGGGACCAAAGCTCACGCGCCTCGTCACGACCCACATAAACTGCTAGTGTAGAAGGCAATGTGGGTCCTTCCGCCTGTTCTGGAAACCACGAAAGAAGGAGTTGCTGTAGCCGGAACGACTGGTGGGATCCTCTGCTCTACTTTCCAAGGTATTGGTCAGGGGTGTCAATTGGGCCATTTGCTGCTTAGGGGCAGCAATTTCTGCCTGCGCCTCAGCAACAGTAACTTCCACTATGTGGACTCTGTCCGCTGACCTCTACTCAAATAGTCTTCATTTTGCCTTCCAGGGCCTCCCGAATACAGCCCGACAAAGGAGTTCAACATATCCTATAGCATAGTTGAACAAGGTAGTTCTAATTTCTCACGATTGACTGGAAGAAGCTATAAAAATCTGATCACAAATTAAGACTTCTCCAGTAAACACCGATTTCTGAAGGTGTCACGTTTAGCCTGTAAAACATGGAAGGATAGTTAAAGTAAAAGGTCCTCTGAATAGCACAAAAAGTTAGCATTTAAAAAAAATGCTCGTCTCTGAGACAGAGCCCAGGACAACATGGCCCAAACGCAAAGCAAACACAAAAAAAACACCCGCAGCTGTGAAAAAATGAAAACATAGCAGAAAGATGCAAAGCAGGGTACATTCCTCACAAAGGTAAAAGGAATGAAAAGATGTCAGTGGGGTTTGGATCGATTACGCCAAGTAATTGTGTCAGAACTGTAAATTACATTATTACGCTGGTAGTTACCCAAGTGAAATTAATTTAGAATCGTGCGCTAACGTGGGTCAGTCTATGTGTCTATGATGTGTCATCCACAGAAGAGTAGGTCCTAGAACATGGACAGGTGCTCTAACAATAACTCATAGAACCCTACAGAAAAGAGGCCCTTGGTATTGACAGGAAAGAGTTCGAGTTTATGAACCCAGTAGGGTTCTTCGCTTTGACAGTCAGAGGCTTGCTCAGATTCCTTCGATTTGCAAAGCCACAGCAAGGGCAAGATATGTTTGTGTCTGGCCGGCTAGGCTCTGGAACTCTTTACCCCAGGAGTCTACGGGGAACTGAAGCAGAAGACCTTTTTAAATCCAATCTGAAAACCTTCCTTTTTTGAGAGAAGCAGTCAGGTTCATGTGTATGGTTTAGCTTAGCGCCAGGACGCTTCCTTGGAAGCAGCTGTTACGCTTTATAAGAGCCTTTTCATTCATTCATTCATGGGATGATGGACCACTTTACATCGTATGGGACTGTTATTGTGGCTCATTTCCATTATGCAAATGCCTCGGGAAATGACTATTGGTTTTGGTACCCTTTGTCTTTCAGAGGTCTGAGATGTTTTTCTCTTTAAATAGGATTGCTCAGAGCGGTAGCACATTGGTTTGAGTGGCAGAGTTCTCAGGATCAGAAGCTAAGCCGCCGGGTGAGGTGCAAAGCCTGCCATAAACTAGTAAGCCATACTAAGGACAACATACGTCCACCTACGCTACGTTGTGTCCTCTCCATAAAAATAGACATCATGTTCTACTGGACCAGGCTGTGGTGTTCTCAGGACACACACACTCCAACCAGCTGCAGCAACAAGGGCTTTGAACCAGCACCGTCCACGGTGGCTACCATTTCTGTACAGAAAACATGTGGCCATGATACTGCGGCGCCGGCTGTACTGGGACGGCTGAATGTGCACCAACATGTACCAACGGAATGCAAGCAGAATGTCTTGGTTCAAAGCCACTTTGAGGCAGTCCAATGGCCTCAAGCAGAGAGCCGTAGCACAGGTACCAAGGAAGAGTTTGTATCCAGAAACCAGGCACAACCTACCCTTGGTCGAGAACAGTGTTCGTAAGTTAGAACCATATGGGATCGAACTGTGTTGCCCGCTCCCAGAGGAGCAGAGAGACATGAAGAGGAATTTGTTCACATGGAGTAAAAAGGCCATGTGCTCAATTCTGCAAATGGGGTACTTTCACTTATGCATTAGTAGGTAACCTAGACATGTAATCCACTATCCTTGTTTATTTATTGAATATTTTTATGGGTTTTTTTTGCCATCGACCCCGCTGCACAAAGGGAACCTTCAGACTTGGAAACCGCAAATAGAGAAATATTACTCAAGGTTACACGAGGCACACTTTTTTCACCTTTTCAAATCCGAGAATCGGCAAATGTAAATTGTGAAAAAAGTGCCTGTTATGTATGTTGTTTCCCTCTTGTCACTCTTTATCTGGCAATTAAGCCATCAGCTGGCATTTTCTTGACAGATTTGGCCATATATATCCATTTCTTGTTTTACAGTACAGCAGAATTAAGAGGATTGTGGGCCCATTCAAAAATCTTCTGCAGCTGCATGGCGCGCGCCTCACCAGCAAATTCAGTCCTGCCAAGTACCACGCATCGGGCGTTAGACTAACGCATTTCAGTGTGTTGATCCGCATCACTGCACTGAAATGCAAAGTCACGCATTGTAGGCAAAGTTTCTGCCTGGCTATCAAGCCATAGCGCTGCTATGCTGACTGTAAAACTAGTGGCTGGAGCGGCGCTGTGACTAGTACGCTGCACCCAGCAGGCTTTGGGGGCTGACTGAAGCGGAGCTTGGCTACAATGTTTCAAGTATTCCCGGGCACGGCATTATTTTCTGACAGTGATTTGTGTCAGTAGAGGTGTGCCCAATTTCTATTCCCGCTGTGCAGGACGTTATGCGGGAGGCTAAAGGTTTGGAACTCTGGAACCCTGGCTGAGCAGTTGGCACTGCTCTCATAGCCTTGCGGTACCATAATTGAATCCCTGCGACCGCCGCTGGAGCCCTGGCACACGCTACAGTGCTGCAGCTGAGCCTTAAATGCAGCCGGGCCGAGGAAGTGCAGTAGTTCGTTGTGGCCTGGGGGACTCTTCTGAGGAGGCGGATGGCCCGGTCTTAAACCGCATTTCCCGACCGCTGCTCGCCTCCCAATGTAAGGAAGTTTGTTTCCGTCAAAGTGCAGGTAACATTTGATTTATGTTATAAGCGCGGCTTGCTGCAACACTCTTAAAATTACACAGCGCCCTGGCTCACTCAGCTGCCGCACTGTGAGTGCGTGCGCGCCTCTCAGCCTTTTCCCCCGAATGAATGACCGGACCGGTGCTCTCTGCTGCCGCGGCTGTTAGTCCGCGACTTTCAAGTGTGTTGGCTCATTAAGGAAAAACATCTGGGCCGCTGGCTACGCTGGTGTAGGGCACTTAGCGGTGCGCCGACTGGGCCGTGGACCACTTGCTTCGGGGTAATAGTTTGTTGGGGCCTCGCACATCCTGGCGGCCTAGTCGTGAAGGTCACACTATGTTATTGCCATTCCATTTCTGGTGCTTTGCAGCAGCTAACTTATGAGCTTCTTATTGCTCAGATGGGTGTTATTTCTGATACTTGTGTTTCCCTCGTCTTCATTCCTTGATTTTGCTTGTGAAAAAGTGTCACTCATATTTGTGGAAATGTCACTCATAATTACACTGAAAATATGAATATGTCACACATACCAATCTGAAACCTTGACAGGTATGCAAATTGATCAATTTGCATAGATTAGGAGCAGACTTCACCTGTGAACAAATGACCTGCCTTGTCTTTGTGTCTAGTCCCGTGAATGCCCATTACCTCAAAATGTACCTCTATTATAGCCTTATAGCCCGCGTAGTGGGCTATACAGGCTATTACAAGGCCCGCTCCAGCGTCAAAGGCCCGAGCCGAAGACGAGAGCCTTTAACAAGGGAGCGGGACTTTAATAGCCGGTATAGCCCAGCTACGAAGGGCTATAAGAACATTCTGCCACTAGAGGGCAGAATGTTCTAACAAATAAAACAAAGGCTTCAGGGAGCGCGAGGATTGAAATCCCCTCAGGCTCCCTGAAGCCTTTGTTCACAGCCACAGCTGTGAACAAAAACATTGGAATGTTGGAGCTCCGGGCTTATACCAGCCATTATAAGCCCGGAGCTACTCAATTGTTTTCAATGGAGCTCCCAACATTCCAATGTTCTAATATTGCTTACGGGAAACAAGGGGTCACGCGTGTGGCATTTCTTTATAGTGGGAATGAAACGTTGGGTTGGAGGGCTTTTCAGGAGTAAATGGAATGTCAATTTAAAATGACAGACTATTGAAAGCACACTGGGAGTGACAGCATAGACAGATCTGAAACGTGATGTATGCCACTGCTGCTTGAAGATGACAAATGGGCTACTTAAATACAATATTTAAATTATTACTAAAAATAACTTGAAGAGGCAGCCAGAAGTAAACGCCCAGCATCTCGAGGATTGCTGATTCCTGCCATGCGTGCTAACATTGAGCAGCGTTATAACCATAAGTTGGTTGAAGCAGCCGTGATCTCTAATGCTGACCACTTGAACTTGCATTTATATAGCGCCTAAAACATCTGAAGAGACGTTGAATCGCATCATAGTACAGGTAGCACCATGCTGCAGCTGCTCTGCTGAACGTATGCTCTGAGGTGAGCCCCTCATTCATTAAGCTCACCTCCCACTACTCTGTCACTTTCAAGCTTCATTTGGTGACTGTGTGACCTTTCTTTCCACACATACCGCATCCACTTACACGTGACTGCCTGCAGCCATTGAATTGGATACTACAGTTCCTGTCTACCTGCTCACTGGGAGC
This sequence comes from Calotriton arnoldi, assembly GCA_963921515.1. Lineage (NCBI taxonomy): Eukaryota > Metazoa > Chordata > Amphibia > Caudata > Salamandridae > Calotriton > Calotriton arnoldi. The sequence goes on from CAWUFW010003659.1 coordinate 1,736,047, forward strand.
CTGCCTGTCTCACGCACCACAGCACCCCATGTTCAACTCTTAATCTCCACCTATCCTTTCCCTCCGCTTTCTGGACATAGGAGTTTTTCACTTTTTCTTTCTGCGGGTCCCCACGTTAGTTATTAACGTCGGGCAATCTGAGCAGTCCTTTGACTGTTGCTCATGTTTTAAGGGGGCAATTCATAGAACGTGTGGGTCAGAGCTGGTGCAGAGGATTAATATGCCAAACTGGGTCGTTCTAATGTTGAAGGTTTTATTTAATTATATTTGTGTTCAATGAACACATCAAACATAATTTAATAAAATATTTTGCATTAAAATAAATGTCATGAAAGCCAGTATCCCAAACTGGTGTTTGCTGATTAGCAATGAAATTCACCTTCCAAACATCAGTTATTAAACGAAACTTGGTCTGGGCCCTCTCTGAGGCCTCTGTCTTTACTCTTTCTTAGTACTATTTACTTACTGCTTCCTTATTGATTTTCAAGCAAATTCTTTATCAAAAAGTGGTTTAAATGGGTACCATTTGTGGCCCTTTATTTTTTTACAAAACTGACTGAATATATTATGGAAACTGTGTTCAGTCAATTCACTCACTAAAATCAAAGTTGTCACTGACTTTACGCCTCACCACTTTCGAAAGTCACCAGCCGCCACGGAGGAGGTGTGAAGAGTTCCAGAGGCAGAAGAGAAATGGTCCAACCACTGATTCTTCTGTTGTCAGCTCTGGAGAAGACTAGTAGCGCTAAAGGCATCTTTAGCGCAGAAGTCGCAGTGGCACCTGTCCAGGGCACCACAATCATATTATGGTTGGCTTAGTACCCATCAATGGGTCAGGAAGGCCTTTAGGTCCTACGGTCATGCCACTGATAACCCAGGCTCCTTTGCTGGCTGGCTATTGGTTAATAAGACTTTCAATGGCTAGTGTCGAAGTCAGGATAGGTGCAAGTCTCCAGGTTTCAGGTTCAATAACCAGTCAGGCCTCGTTCCCACGTGCGGCCTACAAGCATGCAGAGCTGCTGGCAGAGCTGCTGGCAGAGCTGCTGGCACCGCCGCTGGCGTCTTCTATATGGAGACTTGCTGCTTGTTAAGAACCTCGCCCATCCTAAGGTTCACTGGCAGTCGTAATCCTGGTGATGGGGGAATTAATGAGGCAGCAGCGATGCTGAAAGGAAAGGCATTTGTTTAACATTCATTCATGCGAAAAACAGCTCGCATTGAACTCTGCTGGCTAAAAATAGCGACCCACGTCGGTGGCGGCACACTTTCGGCTTCAGGCAACCACGGAAATTGCTCAAAAATTAAAATGAACTATTTTTAGACGGAGCAGAGCCCAGTGGGACTCTGGCTGTCAGTCCATATGCGTTCCTCCAGCATCAGGCCGCTCCGCCGTTAATGTGAGGAGTCACCCGGAGTTGTCAAGTCCCATTACATATCTTTAAATGCATGTATTTACTGATTAATGGAGGTATCAGCAGGCAGCTGCAGCTCCCATCCATTCAGGGTGGGGAATAGCCGCCATCTGAGAGGGTTCGACCCTGCCGAGAGATCTCCTGAAGTGTCGGCACACTACTTTGTTCCTGATTATACTTGAAACCAAGATCAAACATGGGATCCAGGCACACAATAAAAAATTACAACCTAAAGCAAAAACGCAAGGAAAGCATTAATAAAGAAAACCATAGAAATGTTTACATTGATACACATCATCGTCAGTGTCTGTGTTTTATGCTACAAAACACAAGGAGGGAACCACAAGCAGACACACTACCCCCCCCCCCCCACCCATCGATCAAGGAAAGTACAAAAACGGAGTCAGAAAATGACACAAAGCTCCCCAACCTCTTCTTCACACGTTCTTGGCACATTAAGAAAGATGCTTCCCTCTGCATTCTGCCCATCACTGCTGGTGTATTTATCCATTTCGGGGCAGGTGGGACTTTTACTGTGAAACACTTGAATAAAATGGCCTTCGAACTTAGGAAAGGATGGTCACGTTTAGCTACTCATGGCCCCAATGTTTTAAAGACGTTAGGGCAGTGATCGTAGAATCACGCCCGCACTGCACTGTCCATGCCCACACATGGGAGTTTTTTGCCTTCGGGGTGATCAATCCAATATTGGTGGTCATCTACAAATAGCAGTCCTTCAAACACGACATTATGAAATAATAAACTAAACAAAAAAAAGGTTATGTATGTCTTGTGTTGAAAAATCCTTCTAACATCGCAGTGCCACTCGAGCACGCTTTTATGACACTGAATTTAAATATTGTACTCGATCATCTGTAAATTTCGTCAGCAGAAACGTTTTTGGTTAGTGCACTGGAATTTTGGACTTAATCTGGAGAAAAGTAGGATTACAAAATGCAGCAAATTTAAAGCACATCTCAAGAGAATAGGTGCAAGGGTGTCCTCCCTCTTGGATGATGCCTGTTGGGAGCCAATAAGATTCTCACTCCCTCAACCCCTGCCCAGTTAGACCTCCCTTAGCCCTCAAACTTAGTACATAGGCTGTGAGGTCAGACATCAGTAGAAACGAGCATGAATCTCACTGACCCTCCATGGACTAAGAAACCGGACAGGTCAGTATCGTCACAGTCCATAACAAGCTTGAAAGGTTATCTACTGACGTGAAAGTTTTGAATGGAAATACTACACATTTTCCTAAGAAAATGATAGACAATTACTATAGGAAGTAAAGCCTTCTCACGCCCCCGTTTGTGTAAATTAGAACTAGAAACCAACAATGTTTAAAATGCAATTCACTGAAACAAACAATACAACTACATTTTTTAAAGTATCTCACCTTCAAAGTAGATGTTGATCATGGCTGTGCTTCAAAATTAAAGGTCAAGACCCAACATAACAAAAGAAAAAATATAAATGCATACCACAATTTTGGCAAGCACGCCGTCATCGCTGGACTCCATGGTCACCACCGCTTTGTCGGTTTCAATCTCACACAAGGCATCACCAGCATTCACAACTTCACCTACAGAACATGAAAGACACATTTCTAATGAAGGTTTTGAGAGCAAAAACGTGTGCTAAGAAGTAACAGCAAAAATCATAAATGTTTCCCCAAAAACAGAAGCGATAAACCATGTAACAATAACTGCAATACAACATCAAACAAAGTTGGCATCTACTTCTGAATTGCAGTTGTCAAATACATCATTAATCAATCAACAACCAATCAACAACCAATTTGACACCTTCCACTGAGCCACCAGCTCTCGTTCTATAAACGTGCTTGTGCAAAAATGCGACTGTGTCCTCCCCTTTCCCTTCCCTCTTTTATTAAGTAGGTTTGATTTGTGTTAAATGAGTATATTGTCTTCTTGATGATGATGTAACACTATAATTGGGAGAATTTGTACAACCTTCTCCCCCGATGGTGCGTATCTCTAGATCCATACCAAACAATTACTGTTTGGAGATATAATAGACCTCTCCGGTGGCATCGCACCACACTCTCGGACATTTTATTACAAATTTGTTTAGTGCTGCAAATCACGAAGACGCTTTGATTGTATTTTCGCAGTGACACCACAATTGTGCGTTTTCTGTTGTAGCGTTTTATTATGTGGCTATAAAATCAATAAATATATATATTTTTTTTAAAAGCTGGCATCTATGATATGAAACAGTTATCAAAACTAGTACTAGTACATGGTATTTCCTATATTATATCAAACAAAAATTATACTTTTCATAATTCACACACAAAAAAGCATACACATCTAACAGGATACTGGTTGAGTTGGCAAATATGAGTAAAATAAAAAATCTAAGAAAATAATTAATTTAAAATAGAAAGCATACGATCATCTGCCTCACAGGATTGTTAAAACGCTGACAGTCTATGTAGGACTCACCATTTTTCCCTTGGCTCTGCCCCAGCGAAAAACTCCACTTTAGCATTGTTGGTCTACAAATCATTATCTCGGTTTCAATTGTGTTCTTCAAAAGTAGATGTCTTAACAGTTACTTTTTTTGATGATGAAGAACATGATACATACCCAGAAATGGGTGTCTTGGCACAAGCAGCTTTAGAAAGTTCACGAGAGTTTATAAAAGTGAAATGGTGATGGCGAGTTTCTTGCCGCAGGAGGATTGCTGAAGCATTCCAGTGCTTGAGAGTATGTCTTGTTCTGTTCCCTTAACTATAGCAGAAAAGGTCCCAACACAAACCATTATATATCCTCTCCAACTTTTCTTCTGGCAAAACAAATTTGCCTTCCAACCAACTCCTAAATGATTTCTTCACAGTTCTATCTTCTTTGTCCCTCTCTTTCTCTGTTGCCATGCGATCCCATTTATTAAGTGCCCCCAAACTGTGCAGTTCTCAGCACTGGTTCCATGTCATACATAGTTTGTATCAGGAAATCTAATTTTTAAAATGAAAGGCATCCCCATAGGAAACTGCAAAGCCTTATAATGCTCTGTATATTTATTCCATTCGGCAATCCAGACACGTATAATAACACAGCCTCTCCCATCATTTGTTATGCTGGCGTGCCCTCACTTGGCAACTTTTGTCCCTCTCTAGGTATCTTCTCTTTCTTAAGCTTAGGTTCCGTAAATACTGCACCCATGTTGTAATCTTAATTGGCTCAATTCAATCGAATAAGTCAAAACACTGTAAACGAACGTAGAGAACAACAACCAATAGCAGCGCGGCTCTGTCAAAGGTCAACCTGTCACAGCAAGACTATGCTGGCAGACAACCAATCAGAGTCCAGCCAGTGGTGATGTCACACTAATCCCAGCATGGCTCCCTGGCTAAGCAACCATTCTCAGTGTGATTTTTTTCGTAAACGAGAAAAGAATTACAGAACCACATTAAATCGCATTAAACCAATAGAATGTTGCCTGTTTATCTTATAAAGGAAATACAAGCCGGTTTTTTTAGGTTAAGTAACTAAAAGGTAAGCCATAAAGTATTGGATTCGAGAAATAGGAGAAAGAACCACAATACTACAAAAATTCTCACTAGGAAATTCCTGCCCAGCAGGAATCCACCTCCAAGTTACTGTACTTCACTGTGTGCACTCAGGGTAAGCACAACAAACCAAATTAAACTCTCAAATCTGAAAAGGAATATTTGTTACTTCAGGATCGCAACTGATGTGTTAGCGGCGCCTTGCCCTGCACACCACAATACAAATAATCAATATCTCGAGATCTTGGATTTTCCATGAAACCAATTCAATTCTATTTTAATAAAACAACTTCAAATAGGTTTACACATATGAATAGTATATAACCACAACAGTAATAAGCCCACCAACTGAACCCACGATCATAATCACATATCCAACCAATTCAACACAGAAACTAAAATCCATCAACACACTCATTCACAAACCCAGTTTCTCACTATTTATACTGACACTCAAAGTTCATTCAGGACTGCACAGTAACACAGATTGTTAGCCCTCAGGAGGATCCGGCACCGGGAAATTGGCAAATCTCAAAAAACGTCTTTCTCCTTTGAGCTGAGAATAAATCGTTCAAAAACTATGAAAATCTTCAGGGGACTCCTTAAAGAGGAAGTGCTCGAATGCTAATCATCCTCTGCTACCATAAATGTGAGAATACTGAAGCCCAATAATCACCGGAACCCTAATATTTTGAACACCCCAATTTTTACCTACACAATTCGGCCCCAAGCTCTCCAATTGATCTAGGGATTGGAGACTACACTCCTCAGCAGAAAACTATGCACTTTAGTAGAATAAGAGTGTAAAAATATGGAAGCATTAATAACTGAGTTCTAGACCAAAAGTAAGGCAAAAATTTATTTATTACAGAATTATTAATAAATGTGGTACTGAGAAAAATGCATGAATCGCCATTAAGGCCCGAATACAGAAATACAGAGTCATAAAACCTAGCACTAATTAGGCAAGTCTAGGCAAAAACCTAGAGTAAAACTCATCAAGAGCACTGACAGCATCCCAATAAATGAAATCTATTGTCAAATGGACAGAATAGACAGAGTCGCAGGAGGAAAAGGAAAGTTGCCACAGCAGCAGTTGATGCAACAGCAGCCCTTGAAACAACTATAAAAAATGACTCCCACAATTCCAAAATCCAAGAGTTTTTATACACAATTCATGCAAGGCATTAATAGATTCTGCAAATTCAGCATGGTATAATCATGGTTAGGGTCGCATTGGCAAATCAGAAACAGCAGTGCAATATTTTAAATCTTTAGTACTAACCCATTTCTTAAGGTAAGAGAAATCTTCCACCTAGCTCCTCAACAACTGCCCTCCAGAGATGTTCAACACAAGTTAAAACATTCCTTAAACACTGGCTCATAGAATTAGCACGCCTACAATGGAACTTAAGTCCATGAAAAGGATACAATGAGTACACGATAGAAGCTTCATTCACAATACACACTTCCTAACAAAGTAATTCATCTTTTGAACCTTTGGCATCATCCGCTTGGTGCTGCACGGAAACAAGAGGAGGGATGGCTTACAGCAGGACACTGACTGGGAGGGAGGATGAGCAGGTGCAAGGTGAAACACCAGAAACTGCATCCATTTTAAAATAAATGGTGTCTCACCCAAAAATATGACACACCTACATCACAGAATTAATTACACTTCAAAGTGACATACTAAATTTGTTTCAAGTACAATATCATTAATTCATCGGCTACCACTCTATGCACTATTAAAACCATACATTTTCGAAAATAATTTTCACCCGATATTCATAAATTTAAATAAAAATAAAAAAAGCTACCATAAATCCTTGGCTGTTCTAGATAAAACAAAGCATCATAGATACGAGTATGCTGTGGTCGGGCCCAAAGCACTTCGTTGTCAAACTCTGTGTACTACCTGTGGTCACAACTGACTGATAATAACACTGTTGCCTGTTAGCCAGCTATGTTAGAGCCCCTCCCCAATATATAGCACTCCCTCTGAAGCTTGAAAAGTGCACCGGTGGTAATGGGCTTATAAATTGCAGCCAGTACCTTCACGGCGCGCTCAAACTGCCATAAGAAAAAACACAAAACAGTACCTTAAACACGTAGGCTACAGTGCCATAGATGTGCATTTCACTACCTGCCCAGCCGCAACTGCTCTACGCTACTGACACTGGCGGACACGACACTCTCGTTGCAGGGGCGTGGAGCCACACTTTGTACTGTTAGTAGTACACTCAATATGGCGGCACGTATCTTTCACCTCTGACATTGCTCGCGTTGCAGTACTCCCAAGTTCCACTCAATAAAGATATCCATGTTGTTGACGTTGCAAGGTGGTACCTGGAATGCAAGGATTATGCGCTTCAACTGACGTCAGGCCTGTCCACACATCATTGTTGATCCTCTTCTCCCCGAAAACACCTCTGGCTCAGGCAAAACCCCAAGTCACCTTGGCTCCGACTTTCGAGGAGCAAAAGCGGTTCCTCCTGTTATGTACCCCAACCTAGGCCTAAGTAGCAAAACACCTTTCACCTACATTTGTACTGTCTTACGCTTCTAGCACTGACCTTTTATTTAATTATGTGCCGAATACATTTCGATTGGTTTCCTTGAAACTAGCCTAATTTATTATGCATGAGGATTCTTAGAAAAGTCCCCTGCACATGATGTACATAACAGGATTAACATACTCTGTATAAAAGTCATGGTCATTTTTATGCTATGGCGATAGAATTACTTTGCATAATTGCAGGTATTGATTTAGGCTCATTTACATAACTGTACTCACAACATATCGATTGTAGTAAGAAACCCTGAGGCTATCTTTATGGTATAAAAGAACCATACCTTCACTAGATAGACTGAGGAGATACTTCCACGCTGACACAAGACACTGGGGTCCCGGCCTGCAGAAGCTACGACACGCAGCGGTCTGACATCCCTTCCGGGGTGTCCAACTCGAGACCAATACGGGGTCCTTCATTGGAGTTGGCTTTTTCCTAAGGGGTTCTTGGCTTTACACCCATATGCATGCTAGGTACACTTAGGTAGGGTCAGCATCGTAGGCGTACGCTTGATTACTGTCATGTCTATATGGCTGCTTATATTCACTGTTTTAGCACCATGGTAGAATTCTACCTACTATTTGCTTGTAATCTTATATATTTGCTTCTGTCTAATGATTGTCGCAGCAAACATGTTTTATACTAGAATGGCGCTGGTTCAATAAATGCTTATTGAAAACGTCCCCACAATTTATTCTGTGTATCTCTCCGAGACCAAGTAAGTACGTTTGACTGAGCGAAAAGTACTGTACTCTTTCCACAATCCCTGAAGGATCAAGGGTTATCATGTTCGATAGTTGCCAGAAACTATTCGCTCTGTGGTAAAGTTAGGGGCTTATAGCGGAACTGTGAGCTAGCTGGTCTAAAGGCTAACATATCCTTTGGGAGTGTCCGGAATCAATCTAGACACCAATTCCTTAGTTTATGTTGTCTAAACGCGCAGATCCTATGTATTTTTAGGAACTACACATCACTCCCCTCGCCTGCACGATGTCTCCCACGGACAACCCTCGCCAAAAAAGGCCAAAATGGCACCCTGCCAGCTGTGAATACGCGTGTGTCTTCTTACCGCTCGTCACCAGTGAAAAGTGCACCGGTGGTAATGACCAGTCCACAAGAAGTAAGCTGAAAATGCTTTTTAACGTAAGCAAGAAATGTACAACCGGCAGGGTAGCTAGGGAAAAGACCAACAGTATAAATAGTTTGAACAAACACATTCCACATTCCCTACAACAATTCCATAATCCCAGGTTCCACATTCAAACCCCAACTTCTCTCCCAACCAACTAAACCCAACACATCTTTCCCCTTAAACAGAAAAAAAACCTAAATGCACCCCTAAGATGACACAAAAAAAACCTGTCAACCAAATATCATGATACGTGGTCTTGTTACCACACAGATGGTTTCCTCTCACTAATGGTCTTGTTTGTGGACGACTCATCTCCCCTGACACTCCCAAGCTTGGATCCACCTTCTTCGTTGGAACACCTCACACCTGGCTACTTAAGGGGCTTCTAAGAACCAACAACGAAGGACTTCTTTCCACTGCCTTCTCCTTGTTCCACCACTTGTCGTCTTCCAATTTGACCACACACCTTTTCACACACATTACCTTTTTTTGATCAGAAAGCTTTGACTGCACCTTCGCCACAATGCCAGGCAATTTGACTCTGACCCAATCACCTTCTTTAACCCTCAATCGTCGTCCTTTGTACTCGGAAGAGAATTGGTCACATGCTTCACTCCCCAATGGTTCACAAATTTGCCAAAATCCTCTGACACAAACTGAACACCATTTTCAGTTATTAATTCCACAGGAGCTCTTTCCTCAAGAACAATGTATGCAAAAATGAAATCACTTCCGAAGTATTTGCTGTCTTCACAAATTTCACCTCGGGCCATCAAGAAGAAGAATCAACTAAAACAATGCCATATCTAGAGCTCTCCTTAAGCATGTTCATAGGCCCAATAATGTCCATACCCAGTTTCATCCAAGGTTTCTCTGGCACCGGAACAACCTCCACAGAACTTGGCACCATCACCTGTGATTTGTCACTCAGGGCGCATACTACCCAATGTTTCACTTGCCTGTCCATTCCTAGCAACCAAAAAGTGTCCCTTATCCTTCTTTTCATCACTCTCATTCCTACATGGCCCTGATGTGCCAACTTCAACACCTTTGCCCGCACCCCCTGAGGCATGACCAACAAACTTGCATGTTTCAAAATACTATCGGAAACACTTTATTCTTCAAAAACCTCTTTGTATACTTTAAACGATTCCTCCACTTTTTCTTTGGGCCACCCTTTATTTAGGGTCGCTATTAACTCTTGCATCACCACATCCAATCTTACAGCTTCTTTCACTCTTCTTCACCTATGCAGCCCATCTCATCAACCAATGTACATCCTATAACACAAAAATCATTATCCTTCTCTTCCTCTTCACTAGCATTTACCTCGAACGGTAACCGTGACAGACAGTCTGCAAAGACATTTTTCACCACTGGTATATATTCCACTTTAAACTGGAACACTTGCAGCTTGAAGGCTATTCTGGTAGTTGCTTTGCCAGCTCCTTTGGTGAAAAATAAGTTAACCAAAGGTTTGTGATGCATCCGCAAGGTGAACTCCAAACCCCACAAATACGTTCTAAAATGGTTCACTCACCATCAACACGCCAACGTTTGCCTCTCAATCACAGAATATTAACTCTCCGTGCCACGAAGAGCACGCAAAGCAAAATCCACTACCTCGTCCTTACTATTTCTTGCTTGCATCAATACATATGCCACGAAGCTTGGATCACTAGTATCAAAAGACATGAGGAGAATAGCCAAGGCAATCTCCTCTTTTATCAAACCAAACTCCATGTTCACCTCAGTCCATTGAAATCTTTCTCTCTTCTTTAATAAAACTCATCATTTTAGTCCTTTCTGCACATTTCGCTACATAACACACATAAAATTCAAGCATGCCAAAGAAAGACCGTGATTGATCTTTGTTTTACGGTTCAGGAAATTCTTTAATTGCCTTCACCAAAGTCTCCTTTGGTTTCACCCCTCTGCCAGACAATCTATGTCCCAAATACTCCACACTGGTTACAGCAAATTGGCATTTACTTGGCTTAAAAGTGACCCCTTTTTCCTTCAAAATGAACAACACTAATGCTAAGGTTTTGTCATGTGCATCATCATCAACTCCAAAAATTAGTATGTCATCTTGAAAGCACCTCACATTTTCAATGCCCTTAAACATGGCCTCCACCACACACTGAAACACAGATGAGGTCGAAGCTAATCCAAAAGGCATTCGCTTAAACCTGTAAGCACCACATTGTGTCACAAACTATGTTAAATGACGAGAGTCTCGATGTAACGCGATTTGATGCAATGCGGGGGACTTGTCCAACGTAGCGAAAATCCTTGCCCCCTTAAGAGTGGTCAACATTTCTGAAATGTTGGGTAGAGGATGCCTATCGACTCATATCCTTTCATTCAGATCCCTCAGATCAATACACATCATCAACGATCCATTAGCGGTGCCGCACTGTGTACTGTTAGTAGTACACTCAATATGGCAGCATGTATCCTACGCTGCTGACATTGTCGGGCACGTTGCAGTGCTCCCAAGTTCCACTCAATAAAGATATCTGTGTCGTTGACATTGCTGTAGTGGTACCTGGAACACAAGGCTTCTGCGCTCCAACAGACGTTGGCCCTGATGACACGTTATTTTTGATCCTCTTCTCCACGAAAACGCCTCCGGTTCAGGCAAAACTGCAAGTTACCTCGGCGCCGACTCTGACAATTGAGGAGCAAAAGCGGTTCCTCCACTTGTCTAAACTGATGTCTCCCACAGACACACCGCACCGAAAAAGGCCAAAATGCCACCCTAACGGCTGGGAACACGCGTGTCTTCTCTCCACTCGTCACCAGTGAAAAGTGCACCGGTGGTAATGATCAGTCCACAAGAAGAAAGGTGAAAATGGTTTTTAATTTAAGCATGAAATGTACAACTGGCAGGATAGCAAGGGAAAAGACCAACAATCTAAATAGTTTGAACAAACACATTCCACATTCCCTCCAACAATTCCATAATCCCAGGTTCCACATTCCAACCCCAACTTCTCTCCCAACCAACTAAATCCAACAGCTGTATGTAGAATACAATAAATATGTAAATATAGTACAGGGGAGCAGACCCTCACAAGCATGGTTTGAGGTGGGACTGAGTGGGAGGCACCTCAGAACCTAGCCCAGGTTCTACAGGAGGACGAGGCGCAATCTACAACCCTGCACCCGTTGCCCCTTCTGTCGCAGGGCACCTGAGATCATCCTAGGAGAAGACGCAGATTCTTAGTAAGAGTCTTCACAAATCTGACGTCACAAACCCTGACGTTATGTTCATCTCACTCAAAGTCTTATTGTTTATTTATTCTGTATATCTACTTCCACCCCAGGAAATACAAATTCGAGCCACTGTCATAGAATTCGTTTCCTCCATCCCGGTCATGTAGCAAATTCTGTGTCACATTTATCCGCTTGTGCCGCATAAAGAGGAAATGTTCCTTCACTCGATGAAGAAATAGTTTCTTTCAGCGAACTCTTGGCAGGCAACACAGGACTCATGAAGGACACTGGTCTTCCACCTTCCCCATCTCGTTCAACATTATTTTCAGAATTTATTTTCATTTCATTAACCCAAAAGTTTCCTGCAGAGCAGAAAACCATGCTTCTATGGAAAACAAACACAGGCATTATTAATCACTCGTAATGCTTTCCATTACGCACCCACCCAGTGCTGCATTTATCAATGCGCAGCCCAAGTTAGTATTACTTTCCTAGCAAACGTTAATAAAATGCACAGAAGCAGCAAGAGTCCTTTTATTTTTCGTTTTGTCAATAAGCATTTGCGGCCTACTCCAGTGCTACAGTACGCGCTTGCGCAGTAGCATTTACCCTCATGTTAGGCTCTTTTCCACATTAGTTTTTCACCGCACACTGTTAGTAAATGTTACTGAGGGTTCAATTCGAGCAGGTTTTATTTCGTGAAAACCCTGCTCCATCAATTCCCTCTCTGATGGCGTTTTGAGCCATCACAAAAATACCCACCAATATAAATTATCACTTTCAGAATTCTGTTGTTCTCTCTCGTTTCATCATAATTCCATCTAAATCCTTCATTATTTCATAGTAATTTCCTTTCCTGTCCTCTAACTCATCTCTTTTTCTCTTTCTTGCGCTTCGTTTATCAGGAGACTCCTTTTGCACTTATAAATTAAGAAAAACATTAATATTGCTGTAGCCACTGCAATTATTGGTGTTAATATTCTCCCCAACACACTGTTCCCAAATGTAGCAAACCAATTTCCCATAAAGGAAAAACTCTTACCAAGTTTCTCCCAAGCACCGTCAACCTTCAGTTCAGCCAAATCTTCTCGAAGATTTGTAATGTTCTCGATATACCCCTCCAGACTCTTACTCTTATCAGGGATATAAGTACAAAATTGTTGTATTTTCAACATATTGCAGACTCCACCCTCTTTAGCCAATAGCACAGCAAGGGCAAGTCGATTTTTTAAAACCATAGACCTAATCACAACCATTTCAGTATCAATCATTAAAACCCACCAGCAGTGTCTGTCAATAAACGACTCACTCCTCTCTTATTACGTATTGATCCATTCTTTACTTCATTGATTCTATCCAAATGATATACTTTGGGAAATACTATCCCGATATAGCAACATCCATACCAATGTGCAGGCAACCTATAATAGGCATTCTTTCCACACACACAATAAATTCCCGGAAAGACAGGATCAGTCCCTCCTTGTTGTATTCCTCTTAGGATGTCCGTATATAGGTTTTCCTGTATCATGTCCTTATATAGGCACAATTCGCCCTGCCCTTATATAGGCATAAAATCCCAGTCCTTATTTAGGAATTAAACCGTGCACTCCAAATACAGGCATGGTCCCCGACATCCGTCCACCCTAAACGTCACAACGAGTTCTTGAAGAACAGACCCTTAGGCTTCGGGAGTTTCCCTAGCACAGGACTATTGATTTCTTCAAGGACTCATCTATTATGCATGAACCGTTGTACCTTAGGGGTTCATTCATGACGTCTTCCGCTGTCCGACTCACGTCAATGCTAACATTGTGAGGTACCTCTCAGGTATAAATATACCTTCCTAGCCCTTGTAAACTAGAGGAGACCTCGACTTCAGAGGAGCCCATTTCCCGGCCTGACGCACTGAGAAAGACGCTGTCATTCCTGCACGCAGAGAGTCCAGCTTCCAGTGATCTGACTTCCCTTGCGGGGTGTTGGAGTTCGGAGTCTGGAAAGAGATTCCCACCTCTCTCATTCTTAAGGTATGGAGCTGACTAGAACCTAGAGGGACTCTTGGCATACTAGGCATACTAGACTTAACATACTCTTAGTATACCATAGTAAGGAATACTTCACCTACTTCATACCTCTCCCTACACCTAGGTTAGGTTAGGTACATTGGGGTAGAACAAGCTTAGAAACGCATCGTATGAGTCCTCGCATTTTTAGTCTATGTTATTTATGTAAATGAATATCTACTAAAGATCATGCTAGCGCAGTAATATTTATTTCTACTGCTTACACTGTACATTATTTATCTTGCATACTGTCTTGTGATCGTAACGCACAAGTTACTAACTTGTGTAACGATATATCTGTAAGAGACAGTAGTTAGTGACAGATTCCTTACCTTAGAATATCCCCAGGCGTCAGGCTGGATCCGGAAAGTTTTTTGCGTAGCAGTACCCTTGCGCGTCGGTAGGCGGCGTCGTGCGGCTCCGCGTCCGTCGTCGGCGTCGTGATCGCCGGGATGACGTCGCGGGCAGTACTTAGGCGCCGCCCCTGCGCGCTGACGTCAGTTCTGTACACGACTTTCCGCGCCAGGAACGCAGAGCCATGCAAGAAGCTGACATAGGTGTCTGAAAAATACTAGGGCCCTGAAAGGGATGTCCTTAACCCTAGAAATCAGTTCGCAGAACGGGGAGGATGGGTGGGGCGGTGAGGAATCTGTCACTAACTACTGTCTCTTACAGATATATCGTTACACAAGTTAGTAACTTGTGCATCTGAAAGAGACACGTTAGTGACAGATTCCTTACCTTAGAATAGATACCCCAGCAATACCAACCCCGGTGGTGGGTTTGCGAACAAAGATCAGACAAGGAAGTCCTGGAGGACAGAACGGCCAAAGAAGCCGTCCCTCCGGACCTGACTGTCAAGGCAGTAATGCTTTGTAAGCGTGTGCAGCGAGGCCCACGTAGCTGCCTGACAGATAACCGGCAGCGGAACACCGCGGCCCAAGGCCGTGGTAGCAGCCGTTGCCCTGGTGGAATGGGCACGCAGCCCAACAGGAGGCTCCTTCTTAGCCAAAGAATAGCAGGTCTTGATGCACAAGGTAACCCAGCGGGAGATGGTCCTCTTGTGCACCGCCCGACCTTTTTAGGCGCCCACGTAGCCAACAAAGAGCTGGTCATCCACCCGGAAGTGTTTTGTGCGGTCAATATAGAAAGAGAGCGCACGTTTTGGGTCCAGACGGTGGAGCCTCTCTTCCTCTCTGGAAGGATGCGGAGGCGGAAAGAAGGTGGGCAAAGTGATGGTCTGCCCAATGTGGAAAGCAGTAACCACCTTTGGCAAGAAGGACGGACGCGTCCGAAGAACAACCTTGTCTGGATGAACAGACAGAAAGGGAGGTTTGCAAGATAGAGCCTGGAGCTCACTCACCCGCCGAGCGGAGGTGATGGCCACCAGAAAGGCTGTCTTCAGAGTCAGAAGGCGAAGAGGACAGTTATGTAGAGGCTCAAAGGGAGCGCACATTAAAGGTAAGAACCAAGTTCAAGTCCCACTGAGGCATCACAAACGGAACAGGAGGGAAGAGGTGAGTAATGCCTTTTAAGAACCTGTTAACAACAGGGGACTTGAAAAGGGAGGGCTGATCAGGGAGCCTGAGGAAGGCCGAGATAGCACAAAGATAACCCTTGATGGTACCCAGGGCAGAACCCTGTTGGGCCAAGAGAGAAGGAACAGAAGGACCTCAGAAAGAGGGGCAGAAAGGGGATTCACAGCCTTTGCTGTGCACCATGCCACAAATTTGTTCCACCTGCAGGCGTATACCACCTTAGTGGAGGGACGCCTGGCTGCCAGAATCACATCACAAACTTCGGGAGGCAAGTCGAAAGGAATCAACTGCCGCCGCTCAATCTCCACGCAAGCAGGTGTAGACTGGACAGGTTCGGGTGGAGGACCGTCCCCTGCTGCTGCGACAGAAGATCCTCCCGAAGAGGCAGACGGATCGGGGATCTACGCTCATATTGAGTAGCTCGGGATACCAAACTCTTCGAGCCCAGTCCGGAGCCACAAGAATGACTTGGGCCCGGTCGTGCCGAATCTTCTTCAACACTCTGGGTAGAAGTGGTATAGGCGGAAAGGCGTACAATAGACCGCAACTCCACTCGTGACGAAAGCGTCGCCGAGCGAGTGCCGCCTTGGAAATTCCAACGCGCAGAACTGATGACATTGCGCGTTCTCTTCGGTGGCGAATAGATCTAACCAAGGCTCTCCCCACTGTAGAAAGAGTCCTTGCGCCACTTCCGAGTGAAGACGCCATTCGTGATCCATCATGCACCTGCGGCTGAGTTCGTCCGCCCTGGCGTTCAGGGAACCTGCCAGGTGTTGAACCACCAGGAACATGCCCTGATGTTCCAGCCATGTCCAGAGGCGCAGAGCCTCCTGACAAAGGGTCCACGACCCCACCCCGCCTTGTTTGTTGCAGTACCACATGGCGGTGGTGTTGTCTGTGAACACCTGCACTACCTTCCCTTTGACAGAGGGAAGGAATGCCTTGAGTGCAAGTCGGATCGCCGGAGCTCCAGAAGGTTGATATGGAGCCGGGACTCCGCCCGGAGACCAGAGAGCCTCTGATCTCCGCCTCTCCCATGTGACCGCCCCATCCCAGAAGGGACGCGTCCGTCACAACTGTGTGCTCTGGCTGGGGAAGGAGAGGGATCTGCCCATGACCCATTGCCGGTTCGAGAGCCACCACTGCAACTGTTTTGCAGTCCCCTCCGAGATCTGGACGTGATCGGACAGGTCGCCCTGGTGCTGCGCCCACTGGAACTTCAGGTCCCACTGCAGAGCCCGCATATGCCATCTGGCATGAGTGACCAGCAGGATGCAGGAGGCCATGAGGCCCAGCAGCCTCAGGGTCATCCGTGCCGAAACCCAGGATAAGGGCTGAAAGATCGGAATCATAGCCTGAATATCCCGGACTCGCCGTTCGGGAGGATAGGCCCGAAACTGCGTCGTGTCCAGAACTGCTCCGATGAAAGGAGCTGTGGAGAAGGAATCAGATGCGACTTTGGCACATTGATGGAGAACCCCAGCGAGTGCAGGAGTTCGGCCGTAGTCTGGAGGTGGGAGACAACTGCCTGGGGCGAGCCCGCCTTCAGCAGCCAGTCGTCGAGGTAGGGGAAGACTGAAACCCCTGCCCGGCGCAGATGAGCTGCGACCACCGCCATCACTTTCGTGAACACCCGAGGGGCACTGGTAAGGCCAAAGGGAGCACGGTGAACTGAAAATGCTCGAGGCCTACCGTGAACCGAAGGTAACGCCGGTGGGCCGGCAGGACGAGGATGTGGAAATAGGCGTCCTGCAAGTCCAACGCTACCAACCAGTCTCCGGGGTCGAGGGCAGTCAAGACCTGAGCTAGGGTGAGCATCTTGAACTTCTCCTTCCGGAGGAAGCGATTGGCGTTCCGGAGGTCCAAGATAGGACGCATGTCCTCCTTGTCCTTTTGGGCACCAGAAAGTAGTGGGAGTAGCAACCACGCCCTACTTCTGGGGTCGGAACATGCTCGATGGCCCTCTTGGCCAAGAGGGCCGTGACTTCCTTCTGTAGAAGCACCAAGTGATCCCCTGACATGCGGTGGAATTGAGGTGGCATGGCTGGGGGGTGGTCTCGAAGGGGAGGGAGTAGCCCCTTCGGACAATGTCCAAGACCCACTTGTCCGAGGTGATGGGACGCCAGTGGTGAAGGTGATGGCGGACCCTGCCCCCGACTGGCGTGCTGTGCACCTGAAAGGAGGGACTAGGAGGGCTTGGAGGCCGCGGACGGGTTGGAGGTGGTGGCCTGACCCGCACGCTGATTGCCCGAACCGCCACGGCGGTATCCACGTCCTCGGCCACGCGAAGGCGCTTGCTGCGCGGGCCGTTGGCCGGGCTGTGGGCGTGACTGGGCGCCCCTTCCGTGGCCACGAAAGGGGCGAAAAGCAGACGTTTGCGGAGGGCGCACAACAGCAAGGCCCAGGGACTTAGCAGTAGCCCGTGAGTCCTTGAAACGCTCCAGCGCATGGTCTGCCTTCGAACCAAAAAGACCGACTCCATCAAAGGGCATGTCCATGAGAGTATTCTGGACATCCCCTGAAAAACCAGTGGTTCTCAGCCAGGCGTGGCGACGCAGCGCCACCGTCGTTGCAAGCGATCTGCCCAGCGAGTCGGCGGTATCAAGGCCACAGCGGATGGTATATTTAGCCGCATCACGCCCTTCCGCAATAGCGCGGGTAAGCAGTGTCTGGACCTCCTCAGAACACTGCGGCAAAACATCAGCCACCGAATCCCACAGGGAGTGGGTGTATCGGCCCAAGAGGCAAGCGGTATTAACAGACCGCAAGCCAGCACTGGAGGAAGAAAGCCTTCTTCCCAAAGTGATCCAGGCGCTTGGATTCCCTATCCGGAGGGGCGGTAGGGAAGGCTGTTTGGGAGGCAGAGGCTTGGACAACCAAGCTCTCAGGGGTGGGGTGTTGGGAGAGAAACAGGGGGTCGCCCGGAGCCGGGCGATGGCGTCGGGCCACGTTCCTATCCACAGGAGCCCCTGTGGTGGGTTTGGACCAGGCACCCAAAGAACGTCAGTGAGTGCATCGTTGAACGGCAGCACAGGCTCCGAAGAGGAGGCCGCCGGCTGAAGCACTTCAGTCAGGAGGTTAGTCCTGACGGCCACTGTAGGCAACTGGAGATTTAAGGCTCCAGCAGCTCTACGCAACACCGTTGCAAAATTAGCCCCCTCCTCCGTTGCCACGGGAGGAGACAGCATGCCAGAGTCGGGGAGGTATCCAGCCCACTGGCATCCCCAAGTTCCTCAACCCAGTCCGGGTCAAACTCGCACTGTTGTGTGAGAGGGTCGTCAGACCCCTCCCAGCTCTCCTGGTCCTCCTCAGGTTGAAAAGATGGAGGAGGAGGGACATAAGGGACCCAAGGCCTCATCGGGCGCCGGAACCGGCGTCCGGGCGGCGCCGGTCCGGCTCCATGTCCGGACCCGGGGAGAACCCGGGGAACGACGCCGCCCGGAGCCCCGGACGGCGTCGGAAGCGGCACCGGGGACATCGGCGTCGGCGGAGGCGTGGTTAGGTCAACCGGCGTCGATGGGGGTTGCGGCACCACCGGAACCGGGGTCGAGGCCGGGGCCGGGCCGAGGCCGGGGCGAAGGCTGGTGGGACAGGCGGCGCCGGGACCGGAGTCGACGCCGGCGCCGGAGCAACCCCATCAGGGCCCGCGGGGCCCGAAGGCGCACGGAGGGACCTTGAGGCCCGAAGGGGCGGGCCATGGCCGACAGGAATTTCTGTACTTCGGCCGGAGTCGCCCCCGAACCCGGGTAGGACGGGTAATGCGGGGGCAACTCGACAGGCACGTCCGGGGCCGCGGGGCGGGGCGGTGCCGACAGGGACCTCAGCCGAGTCGCGCGACCGGCGAGGCGAAGTCTTAGAGCGATGACGCCGCTTAGACTTCTTGTGCTTCGACTTACCGGAGGAGCGCGAGACTTGGATTCCGGCGAGCGGCGGGGACTCCGCGTCCGGCCCCTCGACCTCTCTCGGGACCGGGGCTTGCTGCGGCGCGGAGCCGACTGCCGGACTTCAAGGAGCTTTCGAGACCGCTCTCGCAAAGCCTTCGGATGAAGTTTCCGGCAGTCAGGGCACGACTTCGTGTCGTGGCCTCGGCCGAGACAGAAGAGACACTCGAGGTGGGAGTCCGTGATGGACATCATACGACCACATTCCTCGCAGGGCTTAAAGCCGGGCATCCCTACGACACCTTAGGAGTCGTGAAGACTCGATTGAAGAGAACAGTGAAAAATTTCACAAAAAGATAGTCAAAAAGTGACTAGGGCACTGCTCTTCCCGGATCTGCGCTTACTGGCGCGGAAAAAGAAGAACTGACGTCAGCGCGCAGGGCGGCGCCTAAGTACTGCCCGCGACGTCATCCCGGCGATCACGACGCCGACGGCGACGGACGCGGAGCCGCACGGCGCCGCCTACCGACGCGCAAGGGTACTGCTACGCAAAAAACTTTCCGGATCCAGCCTGACGCCTGGGGATATTCTAAGGTAAGGAATCTGTCACTAACGTGTCTCTTTCAGATG